>CAOLHI010001663.1:0-350817 GCA_948474755.1 Ctenosaura bakeri
CATGAGAGAAAATGGGCACCTCCACTGTGACTGGAGTAAAGGCCTTTCATTCCAATAATGATCTCTCACGATCTATCCCCTCTAACACAACACACACACACACACACACACACACACTGTAGTAAATCCCAGGTGTTAAAGAATTTATTTTTTTTTGGACTGCAGCTCTTCAGAGTCCCCTCCTAGCTAGCATGGCTATGCTGACAGGGGAATTCTGGGAGCTTTAGTCCAAAAAAGTAACATTTCCAAACTCTGGTAAATCCTACAGTTAATCCACCAGTTTCTGTGTGGGGTTTTGATTAAATCAGAAGACTCAGTGTGGCAGTAGCAAAACAGAGCAGTAATGGATGCAGAGCTTAACAGGAGAGGAGCTCTAGGAAAAGGCTGCCTCATAGCATCCCTGAGAGAGATGTTTTGGAACTAAGCCATCAAAGCACATGCTGAGTGTTGACCTGATGGCCTGACAAGATTTACCTGGTATACTCAAGCTTAGGAAGGATCAAGTACATCCCAATACACAGAACAATGAAGATGTCTGCCATCAGGAAGTAGGCCAGAGCACTGTCTGTAACTTCAGAGGCTGCTGCCAGGTCCACCAACGATGTCACAGCACTCAATGTGCCTCCCATGGCCTGACCTATATGGCAAAGGTGATTAAAAGAGAGGGTGGAGAGGAAAGAGAACAAAAGTCAATGAATGGTGAAATAAGCCTCAGCCTCTGCTGGCTCAGTCAGAGAAAGACACTTTGGGCAGGGAGCTGCTCTAAAGCCAAGCAAGAGAAGCTGAAATTGAGCAGCAAGAATGAAGCAGATGATATAGCTTGATATTCCAGCTGCATTTGCAATGTTATACTATATAGCTAGATGCCCTGTGGCTTTGCTCTGTAACGTGCACAATATATTTGCCTTTGGTTTTGTCCCAGGATTTAGGCAAAGATACTTTTGAGGACTACATCTCCCAGAATCCCGCATCTGCATGGCCAGTGTACTCCAGAAAAGTACACGTCTTGAACTTTTACCCATGTATCTTCCCACTCTTGCAACCTAGCATATCTTTTCATCCTGCCCACTGCTTTAAATACACTTGAGAAGGTCGGGGTTAGGTAACCGTGATACTCATGCTGCTAGCTTTGGAGATGTTTACTTTTGGTTGTCAACAAATGCACAAAAATGGGGAAGATGCAGGATTCCTGCATTTGAGAAGCAGATGACGATATTATTTTTGAAAATAAGATAAGCAAAAAACATGTGTAGGGGGAAAGAAGATAATGAAATGGAAGAAGGTATTCATCTAGAGTTGGAGTCATTGACTTGTAACTACCAAAAAGCCTCACCTTCCACATGGCAAGCTGCTTTTGAAAAAAATTTTTTTTGAGCATTTCAAAAAAAAAAGGGGGGGGGTTTTGTGGCAGCTTGAGGGGAGCCATTCTTCAGAAAGACAATGTGCATTTTGCTGGTTGTATGCAGTCTCTGGATAGGTTTTGCACATCTTTCAGACCTTTTTTTTTTTGGTTAAAATCTTGGCAATCCTAAACTTTTGAGAAACAGGGAAACAACAGCAATGGTATGATTTATCATGCTTAAAAAGCTACCACATCCAAGTCTTGGAAAGGTTGCTTTTTTGGACCATAATTTCCAGAATTCCCCTGCCAGCACGACCACTTCCTTATCTGCCCCCATTGCAGGTTCCAATATAACTGTTACATATGAGATTAATGCAAACTAGGTCATTTTCTTAGCATACTTCTGTAAAGTACCATTTCAACTGTCTTGTGAGCAATGCTTTCTGCCCTCCCCTCTTTATTTCCTGAGACTTCATTTTCATACACAGAGCAAGTTTTTCTCCACATGTGGTGTGGCTTTTCTAGTTCTGCACTAAAAAAGAAAGCAAATTTATCGATGATCTCATAGTTTGTAAATGGAGGAGGTTTCTATAACAAGGTCTGTGGTGAGAATGTCCACAATGGATCAGCCCCTAATAATATCTTTTGCTGTAGCCCAGAAAATAAAACCTGAAATCTCTGTATTGCTTTCCACCTCCCTCTTTCCACCCTGCCTTCCTTCTACCTTCAAGTATATTTCCAGTGTTAAGAACACCTCCTAAACCTCGAGGGGCCTCATCATTCATAGCTGCAAACACAGAACTCATCAGTTATGGAAATGAATGTTAAAGCTGAATACAAAATGAGACAATGCAAAGTTTTCTATTTTCTCTGAGATACAAACAAACATGGAGCTGAATGCAGATGTTTTCTTTTTATTTAAAAACTTAATTCTAGCTCGCCAACAGAGATGATATAAGATGAGACTTTTAAGAGAGAAATATTGAACAAAGTGAAGGCGCAAAATCCAGGATAGAGGACAAGTCAGTCAGCTTGCTTCATCTTCTGAGTTTCTCCTCAGACTTCCTTTTTTAAACATCCCATGGTTCTCTATTTTAAATGCCAGCGTGCATTTTTCTTTAAACTGAGAGTGGACTTGTGTCATGTGAATACAAGCAGCTGAAACTGCTAAGCCCAAAGACAGCACATACATCTTAAATGAAGGGACTCAGCAATTGGACCTGCTTTCAGTTACTGAATTATCAATTTAGGTGTCACAGGCAGATTTATTTTAAATCTTATAAGCTGCTTTGGTTCTCATGCCAGGAGAAAGGTGAGGTATAAATTAAACAAGAAACAAAACCTGAAATCAATGCCTGGGAATTCCGCATGGGGAAACATCCTAATAAGCCAAAGACACTACTGCTGAAGATTGTGGCAGCACCGCTGATGATAACCACACAAAGGATGGTGATGATAAAAAACTGCAGAGTCCAAGTAGAGGTGTCTACTTTCACCAGCACTGTGATCACCATGAAAACAGCTAACATGATGACCAAGGAGGCCAGAATGCGCACGCTGACAGAGACCCTGAAGGGAAGAAAGAAAGAAAAAATATCAATGGTTGGCATGTGACTTTTGAACAAGAGATCTCCGTTGAGATCTTGTGACATGACTGGCAGGATCTTATAGTGTTGGAGGGCAGCTTTATAGAAAAAGGAAACAGATTAGAGAGATCCTAAGCAATACGTAAACAGGGAAACATAAGCAGAATTGGCCGGGGGGGGCACACTGTGAGTTGTCAGAATGAGGCTCTTCATTTCTTGCTTCTGCCCTTGTATCATCTCAGGATTAGCAAAATGTGATACAAACCACACTTGCAGAGCCAACTAATCAGCCTACAGTTTCTATGTCTATTAGTAACGCGAGATCTTACAGTGAAATGGCTCAAAAGACAGTTCAACAAGCAAAAATGATGTGTGCCCATCTGGGGGTGCCCTTAAGATGGGTTTATTACAGTCAATGTTAACATCACAATTGAGACCAACCTCAACTTCTGCTCTAAGCATATATTTGTATGTCATTGTGTTAACCACAGCTTGTCAATGAAGCCATGTTTCGCCTGCATCTGTGGCTGGCATCTTCAGACGAATGAAGATGCCATTCCATTCCTCCAAAGATGCCAGCCACAGATGCAGGTGAAATGTCAGGAGAAAATACAACCAGAACACGGTCTCAAAGCCTGAAAAATCCACAAGAACCAATGGATTCTGGCCGTGAAAGCCTTCGACTCTACACCTTTATTCTTCTCTGAAGCATTCTGTGGAATCAGGCTGCCTCTCTCCCTGCTCGTCACCCCAATATATCTGTTTAGAAATCTTTGGAGCCAACTGCATAGTTTAAGCTGTTGGCCATGAAAAGATACATAAAGAAAACACTGCCTGAAAAAATGGCTTTTTGGACCGCACGTCCCAAGCCCTCAGAAACTTCCAGCCAGTAAGTCCTCTGGCCACTTTCAAGCTCTAGAAGTCATCATACCCCCTAATGCAACAGAGGAGTAGCTAGTGGCATGCCTGTAGGCTGGCTCTGGCACTCACACAGTTAATTCTGAAGCACCATGTTACAGTGCTTGAAAACAGTCTGTATACAGGAAATTAAATGTTCTTTCTAACAAACTCAAACTTCCTTTTCTACACAGACTCCCCCTGTTAAAAAAGAGTTTCCCATTCTTCAGTTTGGCTAACTCCAAGTTCAATATTAACTTTAATTAAGTGTGTGCTGGAGAGAGTATGTATTTTCTCTGAGATCCTCACATTGCCTTGCTACGGACCATGAGCAGCCTACTTCTGAGCAGTCTACCGATGCATGTTCTACTGCTGATGTGGCAGCCCTGGGGAATCTCCAAGAACTTTAAGGAAGTCAAGTAGCTAGGGAGATGGAAACAACATCTGAGCTGCTCTGAAGCAATTCTCTGGGGGTGCTAGAGCTATTTACAAAGAACACAGGGCAAAAGTGTGAGAAGCCTGGGGAGGGAGGAACACCAACAACACAGAACTGAAAGCATTTTTTGATTTGAAATCAAACAACACAGATCCTATCTTTTCCCCATCAGTTTTAAGTGATCCAATCTCTGCATAAACCCAGCCAAACTAGAAATGTCCATTGCTCAATGAAATCGCAACAACAATAAGCAGCAATAACAAGGATCGAATCTGCTGGGGGAATACTGCAAGCTAGGGAAAAGCAACCACATGATTACCACAAGATAATTAGCTGCTTGAACAAGAAAGTTACTTATTATAGACAATGAAGACTGGATCAGTTCCTCTTCCGCTCAGACAGCAGAAAAGGAAAAGGGAGAAGAAAATGTTCAAGATCTAGCAATGAATAGCTCTTCTGTTTATTCTTTGGGGATGAGACCCTGGTTTCAAGCCTGCCTTTGTGATATACATCCTCTTCTTAAGGGACTTCAGGTGAGATATACTTCCTGCCAACTAACTGCGCAGTTTAGAAATGCTGCCTGCCTCACTCAGGGACTCCTGACAAATACAACCTGTTTCACAAAGAACACTTTTAAAGAGACACACTAAGCAAAGAAAATGAATTGTGACTGGACAAGCAGGAGAGCCGGTTAACAGTTTCATTTCTTGCACTTTTAGCACCCCAGTGCTGCTTGCCTTTGTCCTCCCTCCCCTCCCCCCGCTCCAATGTCACCTTCACCCACGCAGCCATGAAATCTGTTTTAGAAGCACTGTCATATTTTAGCTACCATCGGTGGCCTTAACAAGGGTGGAGCACAGAGTAGCCATAAGTTACCCTTTGGAGGCAACTGAACTACAGGGAACTGATTTGCTCCAGAGTTTCCATAAATGCAAGCCCGCCTCATGTGTATTTATGACACTGAAAACTTAGCATAATAAAACACTTATTGATTATGGATGTGCCACTCAGCAGAATCAACAATATGCCAAAATAAATGAATGCCACATTTAAAATGTAAGGCATTAAAAGCACATAATGGGTTTTGCAAAATGGATTTCCATCCTGGAGAATATATAGAAGGAGAACAGGAATTGCTATCTCTGGGTATCCTTCCCTTCCCTTCTGTTTCTTTGCTTCTTTTCATGGCAAAATGCAGGGGGCTGGGGAACAGGGAATCCACCCTGCTTTCTATTTTAGAAATTCTACGAAGAAGGGTAGTACCTGTAACAGAGCTGGGGCATTTATATGCAGAGAACTCTGTTTAAACAAACGAGGGCTTTCTCAACCAGAGTAGTCTGAAAACCAGCACTACTTAAAGAAGTGATCAGTGGAATGCTTCAGATGCATTGCCTTAAATTACAACAGGTACATTTGCCCATTGTGGGATTGTAAAAGTGGGGGGGGGGAGGAAGAAGAAAAGTATCCAAATCTTCCAAATCTTCCCATCACAAAGAAAGGCATTCCCTTAGCTACAGTTCCTGCAGAGCAAGAAGTCAAGGTGTTGTTCTATTGGTGGAGTACTCTTGCAAAGATTTACTCCCAGGAAGCAGGAAGCTCTACCATATTGTTCCTCCAGTTCTCGTCGCAAGGAGCGGCACTTTACACTCTGCCATGCCATGACCATAATTTACCTCCCCCCACCAGACGATGGAATCTAACAGGAGGGCTGCTCCAACAACAGAACAGTTTCTGCAATTTCCTTCCCCAAACATCCTGAAAACCTCCTCTGATGGGCTGGGAAACTTTCTGGAGCTTTTGAGGCAGTGCAAAGAGCTGGAAAGGGCAGGTGAGTATACAAGGCAAGAAAGCCCCACTGCAGGAATAATTGTGCATAAGTACAACACTGGATTTAGGCCAAAGCTTGTATGCAAAACAGGTAGTAGGGCAACAAGCTTGAATTACATGGGAATTACAGATTTTACATTTACATTCAAGAGGGACAAAATTCTCCCGGTAAAAATTTCAAAATTCCTCCCTCCTCCTTTGTGAAGAGGTGATCAATCTGCTCTGGAATGAGCTTCCCTAGAGTAGGTCAGTTGCTGGTATTATTGTGGGAAATGGTGGTGGTAATGTTTTTACCATGCTCCAAGTACAAGTGTGTATGGTAAAAGTCAGAATAGAATGTGTCATGAAATAGTCGGCAGCATGAGTTTCTTTGATACAGATCAGCTAACAGCGAGAAGACACCACCTCAGCTTAGGGGACTACATTATTCTGTCTTCTCCTTGACACACAGCATGGTTGGGTCTTCTTCTCTCAGGCCCAATCCCTGGAATTTATGGCCATTTCCGCACTACATTCTTATAGCACGATTATTCCACTTTCAACATCCTATGGAATCCTAGGGTTTGTAGTTTCAGGAGGGGCCTGGTGGCGAACCCAGGATTCCATAGGATGTTTCAAGTGGAATCATTGTGCTATAAGAGTGTAATGTGGAAATGGCCTATATTTACCATGACCTCAGAATAAAAATCTAGGTAGCGTTTAAGAGAGGTGTCTGTGCTCAAAGATAGTATTGCACCCCAAAATTGTATAATCAACTTAAATTGATTAAATCAATCTTCATTTTCTTGAAGCATATCCAGGTGCACTATGGCCTTCCAAGAAGTTGTGTCCTGAAGTCATTTTAAATCCAGCAAGAGATCTTGCACTTCCAAAAAGGAGCTATGAAGCAGAAGAGGATACCCAGAGAAAGCAAGGACTCTAAGATGAGAGGAAAACTTTTGTGACACCTATAGGATTCTCTATTTCATGGCCACTTTAATCATGCAAAATAACTGTGTGTATGTGTGTCAAGTATACAGAGTTTAACCATTCCCTTCTACTAACTCTTTCCCCCCTGTAACTGTTCCCGTAAACCACAACTCAGGGAAGGACTGCACAAGGAAACTAGAATTGGGGAAATATTAAATAATAATTCTTTCATCTTCTCCCATGAACTGGCATCCTCCCAACTCCATTTTGCATGTAATACATACAAACCAAAGAACAAGCCGCATCATTCTTAAGTATGAAAACGCCAATAGAAATAATATCCTTCTAGGCTACTGTTTGGTTTCTGCTGAACCAAGAGATTCAACCAGTCAGGTATTTTTGCCTATAGTAACCTGCATGGGTCTCCTTTCTCTTTAGCCAGTAGATTTCAAGCTTGCCGAACTGAAAGCCTCCCTTCTCTTCTTAAATCAGGCCTTGATCACCCTCCCTAGGTTAAGCTATGGTCATAACTGTTCTGCCTGCCTCCCTGCATGGAACTAAACAGGGAAAAAGAGGCATGATCACTGTGAGAGATTTTGCAGTGGGGGATTTTCTGACTAAACCCATTTGCCCATCAACAGTTTTTAGCTTGAATTCTGGCCTACTGCTGTGCTAACACTGTAACCTGGGGATTGAAATAGCTCGACCAAGACTGCAGAGAGGGGGCAAAGTGGTGGGGAATAATGTAGTTACACTTACTTGTTGACTAGAAGGAAGTTCCCAATCAAGCAGAGGACTGAAGGCACAGTGGAAGCCACGGAAATGTAGCTTTCAAAGAAGTCCTGGGAGGAAAATAATAAATGTCAAAGTTTTCTTTAAAAAAAGAAAAAAAAAACCTTTAGAAGAGAACAAGACCATAGTATGACCTGTCCTTGGTGTCCCTCTTATCATAGACACAGAGGCCTAAGATCATGGTTTCATGCTGCCGGAAAGCTCACAGGACTATAGACTTGGCAAAGGGATCCAACCTACAACACTTGGTTTAACTGAGGATCAAGCCTGCTGTTGTAAACTTCAAGATAACTTCACAGTGTTATTGGCCTCTCTGGAATGTGCTTTGCATGGTGAACATTTTCTCAGTTCTGATGAAATGAAAAAGCACAAGAGGGCAATGAAAATAAGCATACAGATTTTTTAGGAAACAAAACTGTGGGGCACCCAATATAATCAGTAGAATATAGGAGACATGCCTCAAAGTGCTCAAAACAAGCACCTTGAGACTGTTCTGCTAATTATACAGATTGCTTAAGCTTCAAAAAATGTACTAGCTTCAAAAATTGAACCCTAGCATCGTCAGGACTACAGTGTCCATCTACAAATGAGACAAAAATCTCTTCCAGTGGCTAAGGTAGCTGGTAATTTGATATTTAGATATATATCTAAATGAGCAATTGATGCCCTAGTGCCGAAGATGTGTGTGATGTCCATGATTTGAGAGAACCAAAGTGTGAACAGAATTTGCATATGACAAGGATGGACAAAACTGTAGGGTCTATGAGCCAATTTTCCACCACTGGGTCCACTGTAGGCTGCACCAGCCTCTCAAAAGCCAAACCAGAAGAGTCTGTGAATCCACTTTTTTTTTAAAGTGGGATCTTTCAGGCAAAACAAAGTATGTATGCTTTGCTTTAAAGAGGAGTTGCAACCCTCATTTTTGGCTGATTTCTTTTTTCAGAATGGGGTCACTGTGGGATGGCTTAGGAGGAGCCCAAGGCACACAAAATGACTTGTATGATCTCCAGCCCTGGTGTACAGGGCCAAGCATTCAGAAATCTCAGAAGTGAACTGCTTAAAGCAAGTATCAGTGCCTCTTCCTTTTCTTAACTTAATCACATTTCCAAGGGGAATACTGAGACTGTTGCATGCATAAAGGAAGGGGAAGTTTGTCCCTTCTCCATCAAGCTATGACCCCCTGCCCACCTCCCATGACTAGATGGTTTTGGTTAAAAGTTTGAGGGGATCACGGCTGGGGTGGGAAAGAATAAAGCTTCCATTCCCATAAGCTACCATCTAGTATTATATTCAGTGTAAGAGTCAGCCCTCTATATCTGTGGAGTCTACATCCATGGATTCAACCAACCATGACTTGAAACATAATTTAAAAAAAAAAATCAAAATGCAAACTTTGATTTTATATAAGGGATGCCATTTTACTACACTATTGTACATAATGGGACTTGAGCATTCATGAATTTGGTACCCATGGAGGGTCCTGGAACCAAACCCTAGCTGATACCAAGCATCCACTGTATTTAACTTGGGGCTCTTAGTGCTTATTTAGAACAGCAGCTGGCAACATATAGCTTGCCTGCTTGTACCTGTTGGTCATTTCTTGTAGGGTCTCTTTTGCTGCTAAATGTTAGTGGTACATGGTTTTTTGTTTGTTTGTTTTTAATCAAACACATGGACCATTTCCACATGAGACTGTTTATAGCGCTATGATTCCACTTTCAATATCCTATGGAATCCTGGGGTTTGCACAGCATGTTGAAAGTAGAATCATATTGCTATAACAGTCTTGTGTGGAAATGGCCATTATCACACCAAAACAATGCACATAAGGAATGCATGCCTGGTTTTAGAGGTGAATCACATTCATGGAAGTGGGTGCCCCTAATATGACTTGTTTGGGCCAGGGAATGCTTCTCTGAAAAAACCAAGTGTTGTTCCCCCCCACATTTCTGGCTGTCCCACACCACTGAATTTTGGCAACTTGCAGTCTTGGCCGTGGCTCACGGGGAACCTGAAACTGGTCTTGCCATACCTTCCCATTATTAACTGCAGAGAGAAAGGGATGTTAAAAGAAAAGGGCTAATGCATTAATTAATTGTTAATAAGCTAAAAAATCTTTTCCAATTACATTACTTTAACTACTTTATATTTACATTAGAAGGGGAGAAAATTTAACCATTACATTTATGTTACATTGTCATTCAAAAATGAAAAGCTTGCACTCAGGACCCTTATCAACATGGAGGTAGGAAATGCCAGAGGTAATTTTATTCCTCCTGCCTTGTGCTTTGTCCCTGACTTGATCTTGGGAAAGGAAGAAACAACTGCATGAATTTTTGAAAAAAAAAAAATCTCACCCACCCCATCAAGCCCCCATTTTTTGCTTTTCCTTCCTCTGTCCTTTGTAATGTCATATTAACCTCATCCCTTCTGCAGCTTACTGATTCCCACTCAGATCTCAAATAATGTCCCAGGAATAAAAGCTTCAAAATTCCCTTTCTGGTGACAGATGAGGAGCCTCTATGCAGTTACCAATGAAAATCACAGAAGAACCAGCAGGGTTCAAAGAAGGATCATTCCCTTTCCAAACTGCCCTTTCCATGTGTTGGTTTAAAACATTTTAATCTTGGAATTAAGTAAACTGTCATATACAAATTCTACAGCTATTTGCGTTTATTAAAGAACTAGCTGGGAAATGTAAAATTTGTTGGCTCTTTAGCACAGGATCTCATTTAATTAATTAATAACTTATTTGTGGAATTAAGTTAACACATAACATCTAAATTAAATCAGCCTACTTAAAACATTAATTTAAGAATATGATCCTTTTCTCTCACAAAATCCGTAGCTTTATTTTCACTGATATGAAGCTAGGCCTGAAAGTATTTTCTCCCATAACAACTAGTTTATTTCCCCCAGTTGTGGTTGGTAGCTTCGATGTCAGCAGGGCAGTAAATTCATTCTGGATTTTAGTATGAACTTTAAAAAAGCTCCCCAAGCTGCAGAACATATTTAGCACCTTGGATAGCTCCTCAATCCAGAGTAGTTTCCCCACAATACATGAAAGCTGATGCTGATAGCTAGTCATGTCTGTGACAGCCATTTTTGGCATGCTGCTGGCCTGTTTGCAAAAGCTTCTCTGCCTCTGGTTACTTGCAGGTGAAAAGACAAAGAAGCTTCCACAAAATGAAAGAGAAACTGTCTCTTCTATTTTTTTTTCTGGCCTTTAGCACCCACAAATTACTAACACAGGCACGTGTGTGTTTACAACAGGCCTGTAAACTCTTTTATGGGCTAGCAACTAGTGCAGATATATTTACAGCAAATGATTAACCATCCCTGCAAATCAAGGCCATCTTCTGCTTCTTGTTGCTTAATTCTCCCAAACTTCTTCCCTTTCCTTCTTAGAAGAAAAAGATGGGTGCACAGAAGTTTAATAACAGAAGTGTGTATAAAACTGGCATTGGAAAACTTCTGCTTCTGAAAGGAAAATGTCCTTTTTTCCACTCTTCAGCATCAAGCCAATTAGCTTTCAATAATCAGCTTTTTAAATCAATTTAAAATAATATCATTGCACAGAAAAATTACATTTTTGACTCCTGGGCAATACTGGCTGTGGGATTCTGGGAGATGAAGTTAAAAAGTATAATGTGCTGCATAAGATTTATAAGAGGATGGGAAAGATCCAGTTTTACAGTTGCAGCATTTCCAGCAAAATACAGTGATCTCTCTACTCAGGTACAATGCTGATTACTTAAAATATACATATGTTTGTCTTCTCTAATTGGAGGGAGGGAAGAATACCCACTGGCTTTAGCAATAAGTCTGCCCAGTGCTGCCAAGATGTTTTTGCAAAGTAGTTTTTTATTCAGCTTAAAAACTTGGCAGCAGAAGCAGCTGGGCTCCTGCTGGGCTGAAAAAGCAGTTGAAGCCCTGGGTGAGGGAGCAAAGCACTAGAGCGTTACCTGGATCACAGGGCATGAAATTAGCATCAGCAAACAGGCTGGAGCCAGAAATAGGATGTTGTTGTTAGGAGCTCCACTTAGATAGCCAAATCCTTACGGAGCTACTGAACTCTTCCCTTGTCCATCGCTTATGTCTTGCACTCTCCAACACTCAAATCCCTGGAAGAAGCTGGCTCCAAAAGGATGCTGGAAATTGCAGTAGCACACAGCACACACCACCTTCCCTTTTGGTGCTCAGATATGCTGTTGTGTCAGCCCAGTTTTGAACTGAGCTTCCCCATTTATTTATTTTTAGTGCTTTCAAGGAAATGATTATTGTCCCAGCAGGTTGGGCTACAGGTGCTTTTAAAAAATAAAAAGAAGACATGAGCTATATATGGTAAGATTACTGCAATCCATATATGTGAGGTATGCTACTGAGCAACTTCAGCCAGTTCTGAATACAGTAGCTCTGTGCTGTGTATAGAGTAACCTGTCATGTCTTGCCAGCTTTGAAAAGATCTGTGCTAGATGCCCATTTGTTTCCACGCACAATTCAAAACAGCTGTCTATGATATCTAGAATCTTTGTCAGGACTGGGATCAGGGCCTGCTTCCCCATGAACCCCTGAGATCACTGAGATCTCTCTCAGAGACAGACCCAACCCTACCAGTAGGTGAGGAGATATTTGGGATATTGTGAAAAGGCAGCAAATTAGGAAACAATTTGCTTTCTGCTTATTCATTTACTTGTTTTTACTGTCAGGTAAAGAGAGAAATGCTTGTGGGATTTTCTGCCTGAAGTGCGAAAGTAAGTGGCTCTGGGGACTCTGCACTTTGATCTGGACGGGTGATTGGTACCCATCACCTTCTCAGCCTCCAACACCAATGTCTTGTGGGCTTCAACTGACTGGAAGCGCTTTTCTGTGTCTCCCAACTTCACACCTACATTTCTGCCATAAATACAGTCAGCCCTCCACATTTGCAGGTTTCACTTTTGTGTATTTGATTATTCATAGATTATTTGCTGTCACCTCTGTTGCCTGCCTATGCCATTTTTAATATAGACTGCAAGCCTCATGAGACTGAGAAACTGTGAATGAGGCTTGTAAGACCCTCTTAAAAATGGTGTGGGCAGCAGTGGAGGTGGTAGGAAGCCCCACCAGCCACCCACTTCTGCCTTATGGAGGAACTCTGATGCCTCAAAAAGAATCCATGGTGGGTTGAATATGGTTATCATACTTTTTTGTGTGTGTTAAATATGGTTTGGGAGGGCATAGAGTTATTCATGGTTTTTCCAATTTCATGGGGGTCCTGTGCCCCTAATCCTAGCAATTGTGGAGGGATGATTGTACTTATTTCATTATTTATTTAAATATTTTCATTCTCCCAAGATCTCAGGGCAGTGTACCCCTTGAAACAGAACTTGTGGGGGAGAGAGAGAGAGGCAGGGGGAACAACTAAGTGATAAAATGAACTTCCTCCCATACTAAATCACCAAGAATCTATGCTTTGTATGAGCATTCAGAAATTCAGAAATGGATGAAATACTGGGTAACAGATTTAAAACTACCTGGGAAAACACACTTGAGGTCATTGTAACTCAATGTATGTAACATCTTATGTTTACAAAAGACCCTGCAATGTTGACGTGTATAAAAATGACAGAAAACCACAGTAATGGCACCTCACATCAGTATATTTGAATAAAAATATATGAGAATATACTAAGACAATGTGAACAAGAAAATGCTGAGGGGATGGAATATAGAATTGTTGGTTTTTGGAAGAGAAATTGGACATACAATCAATTTAATGGTCAGTTTGCTTCTATTTGACTCACTAGCAATGTTACTTGGTTACATGAAAGAAGGAGTGAAGAAGGAATAATGAGGTGTTTAGAATTTGTTTTACTTATTTATTTACTTGCATTAATGAGACATCCATAAAAATCCTCTCATTTTCGAAATATCATCTAGAAAAAAAGGTACAATCAAATTAATTGCAAGGTTTTGTACTTATTAATTGTATCCATTATTTTACCAACGTTATTTGTGCTACTTTATATATCTGTGCTATTTGTGATGGTTACATGAAGTTTTCATGTTATTTCTGTACTGTAGATGTTTTTCAAAATTTTTGATATATGAGGTAGTAAAGGCAATTGTGACCACACTAAAAGAAACAATACTGTTGTTGTACTGGGATTGCAGATATACCCCAGTTAACAAAGTAGATGTTTTCCTGGACATTACTTCTTTTAACCAAAATTTTGGTACCACAGGTAGAAATAATATGAAAAGAATAAGGGGTACCTTCCCACACCTCAAAAAACAAGAGCACTTTGAATGTGTTTCAGCAGACTATTTACTCAGAACTAAAGATGTGCCTATGTGAAATGAAACAACCAGATCAGATAGGCACTGTATCAGTAAACAAAAACATTTGGAATCTTCTACAGACCACTTCAAGGCTCCTTCCAAAATGCATCCAGGGATGACTTTTTCTTTCTTTCACTATCCTCCACTTTTTTGATAATTTCCATTTTGATGTCCAAACACAGATCTGTGTTTTCTTTTTCTTTTTTTTTAAACATGCTGATAGGAACTGGTGAGTCTTATCTGCTCTCTTCTTTTATGCACGCTCATTAAGGGATTCCAAAGGCAGCTGCTTTTCATCTTGCCTGTTGTAAGGAGACATACTTGGCTACAGTTTAACTGGCTACAGTAAAGGTGTGTTCTTTCCCCAGCCAAGCTTTATCACATTGTTTACTACAGACATATTTCTGCAACCCAACAGCAGAAATCTCTATTTCTCCAGCCTTCCTTCATTATCTTCCTAATGCTGATCTTGTCAAAAAAATCTAGCAAGACAGAGGACAAAGAAGAAAGGGGGAGCGTTGAGGAGGCATAAAAATTATTTGTAAAAAGAAGCCTCTCCCTCAGAGACTTTGTTAACTGTAATATGCCTGTAGTAGGACTGATGGCAATGTAAACATCTAGTTATTCAACATGTTTTGTCTTATTTAGTTATGTCTTTCTTTATGGAGGAGTGACTTGTGTAGGGGCACATTACGTAAGCTGTGTTCTGTTTACTTACCTTCCGACTGCATGAAGAATATGTATGGACAGATCACACTGATCAGCTGAAGAGGCATAAAAATTATTTGTAAAAAGGATGTAGAGATGCATGACATTTTTGGATGTATGACATTTTTCATTAAGTCTGAATAGTGACAGATTATAATTATGTCACACATAAGAACAGTGCATTAAAAATATCTACCAGCACAGCTGTTAAGCACTTATGTGTGCAACCTGTAGTACAAGGAGGAAGGAGATAGCAAATGCCTTCCACTATGGTTAATTGATGAGCCCATCCAGCTAACTACCCCTGAAAGAACATATGGAAATGCAATGCAAGGATGCCACATGGCTTGTGAAGAATGGATGCACTTTCATTCACGGCTTGAAACTGCATCCCCTTCCTCCCACAAACTTATGCTGATGTGGCCAGAATCTCTTGACTGGCTCATGTCAGATTGGGTTCATCATCCTTTTTGGTTCTCTGGTCTAATCTTTAACCACTCTGTGCCTCGGTGTCTTCACAGATCTACAGAACCAGTATTAGTTCCCTCTTGCCAGTCCCAATCTAGGAGAAATTTCTGGCTGCGTTGTACTCTCAAAAATAACCACATGAAAGGAGCTATAATTAAACAGTACACTGCAGGTGATTGCTCTGCTTAACAGGCCCTGGTTCCAATCAGTGCTTAATTTCTAGAAAATTATTTCTAAAAGCCATCTAGCATCAGATCACCGGAATTCCTGGTCTTGGTTTTCTTTTCAAAGTTCTTTTTATGGGAATGAATGATTTATGTCTGCTTGACACAATGGATAGCTAGAGGGTACAAAATAAACTAGCAAAACAAAAAGAGTTTCTTAACAGTTGGCAGCCCTATAGCTCTATATGTAGCAAAATGTAAATTTTTTTAAATGTAAATTCCATTTCTAATTATTTTCTGAATAAACCATACTTTTAATATGTCTACCAACTATAATAATTTTATGCCAAACCAAGTTATATATTTTATGCTTCTCAAATGACAAAATGAGTTTCAATCTGCAAAGAGTGCTACTATTGATTTTTTTTCCAGAAAATGTCCATTTTTCTGGGGAAAAAGGTTTTTTTTCCTTCAAAATTTCCAGAAATTTTACTTTTTTACTGAAATTATTGGAGGGTAGATCTCAGCTGAATTTTAGAAAAAACTTTTTGATACAGTGAGTGATTTGAGAATGGTATGAATTATATGAGTGTAGGTGAACTTTTCCTTGCACAAGATCTTCAAGTAATGGCTGGGCAACCATATTTTGAGGCTGCTATAGTTGTGGATTTCCTGCACTGAGCAGCACGCATTCCAACTGTCTGGCTTTCACAGGGACAGTCTCAATTAATTCTCTGTCATCCCACCCTTTTTTAACTGCTTAAAAAATATCCCTCCTCCTCCTCCCCCTTCTCCTCTCCCCTTCAGCTTACTTCAATTGCTGAAAACTGAGTTCAAAATGCAAAAGCAGTCTGCACTCAATTAGCTCAGCAGGGAGAAAATCAGAGGACAGGAAGGACCAGAATCCTACCCTTCTCAGTAGGCTCTGGCAAAAGCAAACTGCTGCAGTCTCTCCTAGTTGTCATTAATAATTTTTGCTATCTTGATCATACCTTAATGTTGCTTGCCCACATGTCTCTGCTTTCATTTGTGAGACGCTGGAGCTTCTGGAACATGGGATTGGATTAAATGGTCTACAAATGCTCCTTCCAGTATGATTCTATATGTTATGGCCAAACTCTGACGGGCCCTGGCTTGAAGGTTTCTAGGCTTCACTGACTGAGAATGGGTTACTTTTGGCACCAGGCACAAACTACAATGTTAGTAGTTTAATACACACACTCACTCACACACAAGCGTCCACGCTTTTACTGGACCATTAGTGCCAGTCATTGCTTCTTCAGATACTAGGTCAGGCCTCCTCAGCAGGCTGCTCAGCTTCAAGCTGTGCAATCAACTTGGTATGTTGGACGTATATGCATGTCAGGCCACTTTTCCTGGCACTTCGTTTCACTTGAGCATTCCTGGCAATAACTTGGGCATTATTAAAATTCCTGTGTAACGGGAAAAGAAATATGCCATTCTTCAAAATGTGAATTGCCGAGAAATGTTTAACATCTCCCGCTTCCATTGTTCCTTTGAAGGACCAGACGAGCTCGGTCTCTCGACAATCATCCACTTCATGGGGAACTCAAGCAGAGCTCAGCACAGGAGAGAGTCTGGGATCATGGTGAAAGGTGGTTATCTGGTGTGGTGAACCAGTGCAGCCCCTCTCACACATTTTGCCAAAAGTGGACTACAAGCCACTTCCAGGTTTTTTTTTTAAGCAGTCAATACAATCCCCAGAGGATCCTAGCAGAGAAAACTGGCTGCCAGAGCTATTGTAGTTGCCCACTCTTGCATTACAGCACTGAAGTGTTCACCCCAACTCATCGGAAATCTTACTGAGTCATTAGGCTTTCAAAATTTTACTAGATATTTTCCCATTCTTCTAACCTACTGTTGCTGTCCTAAGGGTATTTATTTATTTAAAATATTTTAAACATGCCTTTTAGGGTACATTGACCTGACAAATCAGCTGGCAAGATTACAAAAGACCTAAAAATTACAAAAAACAAAACAAAAACCACACAAACACATTTTGGAAAAAACTGGACTCTCAATATATCATTCAATATTCAATACAATTGCCAGCACTATCTCAGGACTCACATGGAAGAGCAGGATACACATGAGAAGTATTTATACTCTATTTGAATATGACATTTCCAAGAGGGCTGACTATGTTGGTGCTTTTTAGGCTATATTTGACGTGGGGGACTGGGATTTTTTTAATCTGTCAGGGACCAGCATCATATTTGTCCATATTGACTATAACCATTTCTTTACTTCCTAGAAACTCTCCACAGACTGGCCATCAATGGGTCAAGGGCTGGCGCCACCTCACACAGCACCCCATTGGGTAGAACTGGTATATACAACACAGTTCTCCACAATCCTCTACAAGGGAGTAGTGATGGGTGGAAGAAACATCAGGTATTGATGATTTAGTCTCATTTATTCATCCTCGGTCAATTCTAGTCATGTTAGGAGGAGGGTGAATGTGCTCTATTTGGCCTGTGCCCTCCACATACTGGGGAGCTGATCATGAGGGGTCCTACTGAACTCCCATAGGGCATATGTGTGATTCAGAATGCTGACTGAGCAAAGTTCTAGATCTCATGAGTTTACATAGGAATAGCTGACTCATATCCTCCCACTGCCCCAGCCTGGGAGTGAACAGTCTTGATTTATGCTCTGTCATACCTCTTTTTCAGCTGTTTTTAAAATGTCCCAGTTTCTCTCTCCTCTTCCCACTTTCCCCCTTTGTCCTCAGATTACTTCAAGTGCTGCAAACAAGAGTTCAAAATACAAAAGCAGCGGGGAGGGGGAGAGAGGAGGAGAAGGTGGAATCTTGCCCCTCCCAGTAGGCTCACGCAAAAGCAAACTGCTGTAGTCTCCCCCAGCTAGTGTACTCCCATTAGTAAATTTTGCATCTCAACTGCACTCTGATGCTATTTGGACACATGTGTCTCATCTGTGAAATGCTGGCTGCCCAATGCAGACGTTCATCTTCAACACGTGGAAGACTACACAGAAAGGCCATTGAGAACATGATGACAAAGTGGGGCCAGCAGGTACATTCTCACTCCCTGAGCAACTGGAATTGCATGAAATAAAACAAATGAACAGGTCTTCATGAAGTGACCCCATCTCTCCTGTCAGTTAAACTCATCCCCTTTCCTTCCCTATCATATCTGGAGGACAGCAAGGGGCTCTGTTGTTGCTGACTCTGCTCTATAATGTTCACTGGATACAGCATTTCATTTTTCAGGGTTAGCAAGCCAGCACATTCCATAAGCAATAAAACTCACTTAGTGGTTTTTGTAGTTCATACTACGACCACCATCCCCAGCTCAGCCCCCTGAAATGTCCTTGTTTAAATTAGGCTATCTTGTAGCCTAGCTGGATTAGATAAAAGGGTAAAGCGAGGTTTCCCATATGTAACTTTGACAATAACATTTCACCAACATGACCCTGCTTATTTTATTTGGCACAGACAGCCATAGAGCTTCCCACAGACAACTAGGTCATATTTAAAAACATTAAAAACAATTATCCAATTCAGATCCTACCACTTTAGGGGCCTTTCAAGTTATTCAGTCCTAGTTATTTGTGTCTAAGTGTGTGAGTGAGCATGTGTGTGAGAGAGATTGAGACTGACTGATCAATCGACTGACAGATTGACTTCATGGCTACCTGAGCAGTCTTGCAAATAAATTTCTAAAAATTCCAAGCTGACATAAATCTGTTTGGTAGCCTACCTGCCCAAAATTGAAAGAGACGGACGTTATTTCAGTAAAGATCAAAACAAACAAAACCCCCTAACTGAAATATATTTATATACATATACATATATATATATATATACTAGACAAGTGATTATAGACAGCATTGCACTAAAGCCTAAATATTCCTTTGCTGTTGGTGAAAGCCCAGGATAAATCATAAGAGTATAGCAGTCTGATCCATCTTTGCCTACATCTACAGGGTGGGCAATTCCAGTGGGCCAACTCTAAGTAATAAGGCTTAGATTTGCTGTCTAGACCCATCCTTTGCCTTTTTGCTTTCCAAGCACAGTGTAATATCTCAAAATCTAGGAAACATTTAACTGTTTAGGTTCATTTGTCATCTTCCTATCTTAACATCCTGAGGTAGAAAGCATCCTGTATAAACCCTGTTTGCAGTATGTAATACTGAGCATGTCATCATGCAGCTCACAGTTCTGATGGACTCCCAACATCTCTCTTCTCAACAAACAGGTTAAGTCTTCCTTGCGGTGCCATTTTAGTAGGGAATGGATTTGCTGTTATTTGTCTCCCAGCTGAAAAACAGGCTTCCCATCACTCTCTCGCTATCTAACTTATTCCATGCCTTTCTCCCAGCAATGGACCCTGACCAGCTCACAGTATGAGTTAAAACAAAACATAATTAAACACTGGATAGTATAAAAGTTAAAAAACAAGCAATTATACTAAAACTGTAATGTAAAGTAGTTTTAAAAGGATACTGACATAATAAAAATACAACACACCTCCAGTTTAAAAACCTTCTGCATCAGACAGTTTATACTCAACGGCCTTGAATTAAAAGAAGATCTTTGCCTGCAGGTAGAAAGACTATCAGAGAGGGGACCAGCCCAGATTCCCATGGTGGGAAATTTCACAATCTGGGAGCAGCCATTGAGAAGGAAAGATACTTAGGAAACTCTTAGGTGTTATTCTGTGCAGAACTGTGCACAAAAAATAATGGATTCTATGCGAAAATTTCTTTTTTTGCAACCCCCTCCCATTGTTCTAGAAGATCCATGGGGGTATGGGTTTTCCTAAAGAAAACCCCACACATATTTCTGGAAACAATTTATCTCTGTATACAACAACACAAAACACGAGCAAACAAGAACTAAGCAAACAATTTGTTTGAAAAATTGTTGAGTGTTTTGCAAAATGAATTATTTTTGCACAGAAATGTGTGTTTCTGAAAACAGAACTCTTCTGCATGAAAAACCCGATTTATCTAATCTAATTTACTCAGTTACAACAAAATTTACCAACCAAAGAGACCTATAGTACCTTAAAGATTAACAGATTTGTTATACCATGAGCAGAAAGGAAGGAAGGAAGCAAGCAAGCAAGCAGGCAGGCAAGCAAGGGTTTTTTCATGCAGCATAGCCCACTTCATAAGATTTTTAAAATGTTATCCAGAACATTAATTCTATGTGTACTGCATGTATACATGTAAAATTGTAGGTAACCATTCTACTTTGATGATAAGAGCCATGGAAGCTCATGTTCTAAAAACAAGTTATTAAGGTATAACAGGACTTTGTCATTTTGATATAACCAAATTACAAGATTGCATGCCGTCAGCAAAATTAGGGTGCAGAAAATATCTGTTGGGCTGCTATGTCTGGCACAAATGTGGACCATGTGTTTCACAAGACTGAAAGACATAATGGCTGAGCCCCATTTTCTTCAGATCATTTTGATGGATTTTATATTTTCCAGATAAACAAATAAACTATTTGTCTAACATCCACATTGACAAACAATTCTGGAAATCTTGAACATTTTCTTATTATTTTCTAGAGAGGGAATGTCTTATCTATTAGCAACCAAACTGCCTTTCCTCACCTTTCAGTGACAGCTTCATGAATGAGGCTTAGAAAGAATTACGGAACTGCATGAATGTGGATTACAATGAATTACAAACTGTTTGTCTGGCCTTTCATTTACTAAAGGACTCAGATATGTGGCTCTCAAATGAAAGCAACCTCCTCCTAAATAGGCCAATAGCTCTTTTCTTATCTTGATGGCTCTCTGAAAGTATTAAGAGATCTTTTTAGTGCATCCAATCAGAATTTACATCTTGTTTATGGTAAAGTCCATTGGAAATTGCCTAATTTTCTTAATGTATAAATTTGACATGCTAACAAAGTTGATATTTTGGGAAGGTTATTTTTACTTTCCACTTGGCCCTGAGAAACAGATCAGTTCTAAGGTCAATAGTCTCAAGGGTGGCAAGTGTGAATAATATTCTACCTCCTGAACCTTCTCTTTTCTCTCTGCAAAGGAAAAACTGTCTTCTTGCTTCAAGATGTTAACTTCTGGATTCACAGGGCGTAACTGCTTTCTCACTTCAATGCTGAGAGACTGTAAAATATGCATCTCAACAGAGACAACTGCCTTGGCCAATCCTAGCAAATGTTAACACCTGTATCTTCTTTTTCCTCTTTTATGTCATAAAAGAGATCCCTGCAAATCTCTATTTTGTTTTTCGTTAAATTAGATTTTTCTACTCTCTACAAAAGACAGTTTATGCTTCCTTTTTATCAAAACAAAAACACCTAATACTTTAAAGTAATAGTTCTCGAGTTCAGTGTTTTTCAATTTACATTTTGAAATTCTCCTGGACACATCATCAAGATACAATTTATTTCAAGTTGGCATAGCACATTTTCAAATGTAACTCTTAAAAATCCAGACTCCCACTTGGATGAAGAACAAAAGCATGCTGTCTCTGCCTTTCCCCTCCCGTCTCGTCATCCCCACCAGCCATTCTCCTAGAATGATGGTAATTCAGTTCTCTGGACATGTGGAACCTAGAATAACCTCAAATCCAGTTTCACATGATCATAATTTAAACCACATGTTGAAAAGAAGAATGCAGCCATTTCTGGTGTCAGCCATTTAATGGAACCTACCAAAGCATAATGTCCCTTAGAGTCCCTGCGTGCAAAGAAGCAGATTTCAGGATCAGCTGATACAGCCTGAGACTCGCTTCATTATCAATGAATTATGAACTCAGGGCATCAACATGCCCTTTCTTAAGGCAAGAGTGGAGGGCACGGAGGAAAACAGAGTATCCCTGGGTATGGTTTGAGACAAATAATACAGCTAAACTAAGCCAAACTAAAGACGTACACAGCATCAACCATAATGGCAAAATACAAGCTAAAGATCAACTGTATGGAATTTAAAGTTCATGTAAAGAACAGATTTACACCATTTAACCCTAACTGACTGTGAATCAGAAGACGTCTGCACCAAACCCTGGAATGTGATGAGGGAAAAATGCAAAAAGACACTATCTGTAGCCAAATAGAAGGACTCCCCCTACCTTTGGATGCCTGATGACACTCCTGAAAATATCAAGGAAGAGGTAACAAGTAAAACTAAAGGGGTACAAAAATAGGGTCCGATTGCTGAATGCAACTCTTCAACAATCTGTGTATGGACAAAAAGAACTATTATAATGATCAATGCAAAGAAAGAAGAAAAGAAAGAAAGAAGAAAACAACCACAACAACAAAAGGCAGAACAAGAGCCCTATTCTACAAAATCTGAGAAATTGAGGGGAAATTTAAACGAAGAGTAGGAATGCTATATAACCAATGGGGAGCAATTATATAATTAAGACAAAATAAAAAGACAATGGAAGGAATACACTGATGAATTGTAAAGAAGAGATGAAAGGAAGACAAATTCCTTCAATAAGCTTTTGATGATTAGCCCACAGTTTTTGAGAGTGAAATAGAAGCTGCACTTGGAAGAAGTAAGAGTGAAAGCACCTGGAAGAAATAATGAACAGATGGCATACCAATAGAGCTGTTTCAAGTTATAGAGACAGAATCTGTCCAAATTCTAATAAAGATGTACCAACAAATATGGAAAACAAAAGAATGGGAATAATATACATTCAAATCCTGAAGACATGAGACACCAGGGATTATACCAACCACCAGACCATGGCATTAATCTGCTCAATAAAAGTGATGCTCAGGTGTTTACAACAAAAACATTTACTATATATGCAGGAAGAAGTGCCAGATATCCAAGCTGGTTTCAAAAAAAGAAAAAGGCGCTAGGTGTTCATATGGCTAGGGTTCATAGGTTGGCTTACAGAGTCCACCAAAAATAACAGAAGAAACTCATTCTTCACTTTAGTTATACCAAAGACTTTCACAATGTAGACCATGAGAAACTATAAATCACATCCAATTCAACTAGAACACTGGGAACAGAGCTGGCAACGGACACAAAAATTTACTGCAGCTCAGAACCTAAAAGAGAACTATTACAAGCTTTTTCATAGATGGTACATGATACCAGAAAAATTAAAGAAGATATATAATATGGGAACAGGGCATTGTTGGAAGTGTCATGAGAACGTTGGAACACTATTTCATATGTGGTGTCATGTCCTAAGGCTAAAAAATATTGGAATGATATACATAATATGATACGTAAAATATTGAGCGTTCAAATTGATAAGAAACTTGAACTGTACTTATTAAATATGACACATATGTTAGATGGAACTGTTGCAAAGAAATATTGGAGAATAATGCTGTATATGATTATGACAGCTCGTATTGAGTACACAAGGCTATGGAAAACTGAGCAGATACCTACAATAGAGCAATGGTGGGCAACTTTCATTGAAAATCGAAATGCAGATATAGTCTCTCAGAGATTAAAAGGAAAATCAGATGATGACATTAACAAAGAATGGCAAATTGTTCTGGAAATGGGTTGGGTATTGGCAGGCAACAGTTCTTGATTCATGGTAGCATGAGTAGCTAGAAGTAAAAAATCAGTAGAATATCATGGAACATGTAAAGTAGGGATGAAGATCAGGATCTATCTTGTATGTTAGCAAATGTAATGCGATGCATAAATGTTGATATGTCAATGAAATAACAGTATTGAAATCAGGAGAGGTGTGGAAGATGCTGTAATAGTTCGGTAAAATGTACAATAAGAAATATTTTTTATATGATGAAAGCATAATAAAATTAATTATATATAAAAATTGTATATATAAAAAAAGAAACTATAAATCACTTTTTAAAAGAAATGAGGTGTGCCATAACATTTCATGACTCTGTTGTATAACCTATATTCTGGAGAAGACGATGGGGAAACAGAATGGTTTCCAATTGGCAAAGGGGTCAGGCAGAGCTGCATTATATAAATAGTATGTGGAAATATATAATACAGAAAGTGGGATTAGACTTGGATAAAGGAGCTGTGAATACTGATGAAGGAACATCAACAATTTAAAACACTCAGATGATACCATATTACTAGCAGAAAATAGCAGAGACTTGGAATGACCACTGATGAAATTTAAGAGAGTACAAAAGTAGGGTTACATTGAATATTAAGAAAACAAAATCCACAGAAGATTTACATAATTTAACAGCAGATCATGAAGGCATCAAAATCAACATTTGCTATGCCTTGGTTCAGTGTTCAGTCAAAATGGAGACTGTAGTCAAGAAATCAGTTGAAACTAGATCTTCAAAAAGAAGTTGTGAATGAATTAGATAAGATCTCCAAATATAAAGATATATAATTAAATACCAGAATTCAAGCCTTTGAGCAAAAATCACTGGATGCTTCCAAGTCTAAAATATACAGATTCACACAGTCGTGGGTTTCTTAGAGGAAAGGAAACAGGGTTATTCAGAGTCACTTGGTTTTGCCAGATAAAAACTAATTTCTAGATGAATAGGTAAAGAAATTTTGTACAAAAAAACAAAGACAAAACCCACAAAAAACAAGCAAACAAATAAAAACAACCAAAGAATGGTTTCTTTTTTTCCATTCCTGCCCTCCTCTATGTTACCTTTCAGGGCTCCCATGTGGAAGCAGTCCAAATGTCTTGTGTGTGTGTTTTTTTAAGAGTGCCCCTTTAGTTAAAGAAAGTTACCAAAAAAGTTCTACAGTTACAAACCTCAAAATACTACTACTGCTTATGAAAAAGACACCCACTGATCTGATAAGCTGAAACTCAGCATCATCTACCACTGTACCACATTTCAAACCAATCTAATAACTACTGACAGAGCTTCAGGAATTCAAGTGCTTCAAGCTCCTCTTTTCATGCCAGCTTTTAAAGAGATTATGCTTCTTTCAAATGGGTACGTCTTTCAAACAAGATGCGTTTTCCTCACACTTTTCAAGAAAGGCTATCTTTCACTAGTTTGCTGATGTTCTGTTCTCTAGTTCCAATATTATTAAAGTGTGTCTGCCCCATTCAGATCTCTGTCAGCAACAGCCAGCCCCTCCCAAAACTGCAAACCCCAGGATTCCAGAGGATGTTGAAAGTGGAATCATCGCGCTATAACAGGCTAGTGCAGAAATGACCTGTCTCCTCCCCTCCTGATGAAGACAAAAAATGGGAGGGGAGCATTTCTGACGGCAGACACATTGCAGTGGGGGAAGGGAGAAAGGAACATGCACAACTTTGTGGATCACTGAAAACTTACACGCAGTGAGGAGGAACAAGAAGGAAGGCTCCCATGGCTGGACACAACGCCAGGGACATTTATATTAAAAACAATAAATTTATGGGGGTCTCCTTCCTCCCTGGCTTTCATCCAGCCCTGATATGATGGAGGTGGCAGTGGCAGCAACTGTTGCAAAGGTGAGCAGCTGCAGTTGAATTCTCCCTAGTCTACTTTTTCCTCCAAGCCAGGGCTGTGTTGCCAACCTACTTCGTGGAGCAGATCAGGGTGAGGGGAAGGAGGAGGTGGAGGAATGACAGACCTGAGCAAAGGAAAAGTGAGTTGCTGTGTGACCCTTTCTGCATCCCATCCCACTGCAAGCTTGGGCACCGATCTCTCCCCATACCTGTGGTTTCCATCTCTGAGTGCTTTCCAGGTGGCACTTCAAAACTAGAGTTCATGCAGATTGGACAGTGTTCACACAACAGAAGCCACCTGCTCAGCCAATCCATATGAACTGTAGCTTTGAACTGCCACCTGGGCAACTGCCATTTCTTCAGCATCCCCCCTTTTTTTTCTAACCTTCTTCAACAGTTTCCTCCCTGTTTGCTTTCTTCATCAGAAGGAGACTGAGACACTAAAAGTGGGAAGGAAGAAATGAAGGAGCAGGTGTAAACAAAGGGTCTGGTGGCCCTCCTCAGCACTGATGTCAACTAAACTCCTCCCTCTCTTTCCTTCCGCTGGCCTCTTCATCTCCTGATGAAGGCAGCAAAAGGGGTGGGACGGAGGCTGAAGCATTTCTTATAGGAGACTGGACTGCTCCCACATGGAAAAGTTGTTTGGCTAAGCCTGTGAGCTTCCTCATTCCACTCCAGCCTCAGGGACTGGAGAAGGAAAGAAGACTTTTCTGCTACTACTTCCCACCAATTTGTGGCTGGACTGAAGAGCGCTGCAAGTCAGCTCTGCCCCGGTTCCACTCACGTGCTGTTCCGCTGTGGAGAGGAGGCAGTCTAAGCAGCTGAGTTATTTGGCATAGCAGCCAAGTAACAGGTGCCAAGGCAAGGCAAGGCTGGCTGGCTGGGCCTGTGCATTGTTGTTCAATCCATTCCAGCTGTAAACTGGCAGAGAAAAGCATTCCCTTCTCCTCCAGTGCCTCTGAAGGAACTGTGCATTTACATTCTTCTCCCTTCTCTCTCAATCTGAAGATCCTTGATGAGCAATTTTAAATAAATACCTGATGCACTTTAGAGTTTAAAATCTTGAGTTGAGCCTTTGGGGCCTGCAGCAACAAAAGACATTTGAAGGTGGTCCTTGGTAAAGAAAAGGTTAAGAACCACTGAGCTAGTTTACTCAGAAACTAGAATGCTATCAGTACTCTAATGTCTGCACAGGAGTTCTATGGTTCCGAGGAATTCTGCTGGGTTCTGTGTTCAATGCCTGTTTCTTTACTTATTGAAAGCAATATCATAAGGTTAGACCATAAATTACTACACAGACTAACATGCTAGTGTGGTGGGATGGGGGAGGCTTTAACCTTACATTCTCCATGCAGTAAGCTCTTTTTACAATTCCAGTTTACCAAGATACATACAGGTCTTTGTTTCTTATAACATAAAGGTACCTCTGCACACAAGGTGGAAGAAGAAGAAAATGAGGGAGGAAGAAATCATACTGGGATATTCTGATGACTGGAGGATGTTAATGATAACTCAATGACATTAGCCCCGGGGAAGAAGGACATACACGAGGTGGACAACACATGCCTCCCAGTTTTCAGCCTTTGGAGGCCCCAAACTAACTCTCCCTTTCATTTTTTTTTTCCAAACAAGACTCATGTTTCTGGAAGCCTCCAGGATGTATGATTAAACCAGGGCACAACTTACTTCCCTGTCCTTCCTTTCACTCAAAATGGAGAAATCAGGAAACCAGAGGTAGACTTCTGGACACCTCTGCTTCTAGGAGATTGGGGGGTTAGTCCTGGTCTATTTTTCATCACATAGGACATGTTTAGGAGACACATGTGATGCTTCGCAAGCATCACAAAAATGCTGCTGCCTAACCAATACCCTGAAAAGAAAGCTGTATATTACTATGATGAACCAGGGCACAGGACTGCTGGAGAAGTTCAGGAAGCTAGAAGAGGGATAGTTCCAAGGTGAAAAAGACAGGGTGGAGAAGAGTTCAGAACCCTAACCATTTCCCCTCTGCTTTTGCAAGACAGCATAACAAGGGGGTTTGTTCGCCCCAATGAAGAGGTGTCCAGAGTTTCACCAAGTGAGATGACGGCAGAAAACTGACTTTCTGACCTGAAAAGTTAACTAAAATCAAAAGAAACAGGTTCAGAAAAGGAAACAAACCACATTCACATTCCTAAACCCTCCAGTGTCAAATCCCTCCCAGAGGCATTAGTAGACAGCTTGCTAGTGATCAAACACTTCTCTCACCTAAAATGTTACAACTTAACGTGATATCACAGGAGTTGCTATATTTGACGGCTTAGGACATTAATCCGTGCATACACATACACATCAGCCAGCTAAATCTGCGTGGTGCTTTTTGACCCTTCAAGTTGAAAAACAAAATATCCCCCAAGTTGCTGTTATCATGCCACCATAGAGATTGATGAAGTGACTAAAGAGGGTAAACAGCAGTTTTCCTGGTTGCATGAGCTGACACATTTGCCTTGTGAATAAGCCAGCTGAAGCTATTCCTCTGCATATCACTTTCTACAAGTCTACTAGGCTGTGTTTCCATACCAGTCACAGAAGAGGGGAATCTTCATTCTCTGCAAACCTCACAGACACATAGGTTCCTTGCCTCATAGCAAGCTAGTTTTTAAAAAAAGAAGAAGAAGGGGAAGAAACAATTTAGGCATTTTCATGCTGGACATAGCAAAATTTATTTACTTGCTATGTTCATATTACACTTCTCCTTCAAGATGTCACATATGTCTTTCCTCCTCCTTCATTCTCTTCTCCTTTTTCTTACAAGAAACCTATGAGGTATATCAACCTGGGAGTGACCAATTTCAGTATGGACTTGAACCTGGCTCTTCAAGCCCTAGTCCAACCGTTACACCATACTGGCTCTCTCCTGGAAGCTCTACCTTCATGGCTAGTGCAGAAACCAAGTGGGCTATCAGGGAGATCACCTGCCAGTCCTCTCTCTTGCCTGCATAAAATTGATGCTTGCTAATAACTACCAAGAAATTATCAAATACAAAGCTGTGTTCCATGTATGTCTCCATCTGTACAATGTAATGTACCACAACTGAATCTCAGGCCCTTTCTGCACACGGTTATTAAGGTGGGCCAATGCGTCTTGCCACGGAGGTCTTCTGCACCTTAGAGTGGACTAGGTTCGGTTTATTTACCTTCATTCCACACGTAATTCCAACTAAATGTGCCCTCATGTGGTGATAAAGTGCACTATTTGAAAACCGGAAGAAATTGGTTTTCCAGTTTTTCAGATCAATCCAATTCATACTTTCACAGTGGTGCAGACATGTACATTTGCACCAATGCAAATTGGTGGTCAGGGGAGGGCTCATGGGAGGGGCCAGGGGGTAGTATGGACTTACGCATGTACACAATGACGTACTAAACCATGCAAAAAAGGGGGGGCAATCACAGCCGATGGGGTGGGGTGAGGGGAGTAGCGGGAGTGGCCACGGCAGAGGCAGTGTGGATTCATGAACTCACACTCCTCCAAATCAGAATGGAACATACGTAGTAGCTGTGCAGAAGGAAATGAGGGAAAGTCCACCATGTTTCGAGCCCAGAAAATCCAGTAAGAAATGGCACAAACCGATTCAGCAGCCTCTTGCGGAAAGGGCCTCAGTTAACAAACTGTATGTTTTTGTTCCTCAGCTTTACCTCTTTAACTGAAAATTTGACACCAGAAGCAGAAATAACAAGGAAAGCATCAGGATAGGTTTCTACACCAAAGAAAAGAAGAAGTGCATCTCAAAATGTTTCAGCAAACTTTTTATTCAGGATTAACCATATGCCCAGGTAACGTAAGCAAGTCTTCCATATGTAAACAATATTAACCTTCTAAAGTTCACTTGAAAGCTTCTTGCAAAATGCATCCAAGGATGTCTGCTTTGCCTTTTTGGTTTCTTTTCTCAGACAGCATATCACTGTAACTATCTAAAGCTGTGAGCACAGTTCTCACCATAGAGCTTTGATCAAAGTCAGGATAATTTTCTGATACATCTTCTAAGGCATGAGAAATCTCACAGTTGATTGTGCCTGGCCCAATGCCTGGGCCACTTAACTTGTTCTTTCATTGGCCTCTACTCTTCTTAGGGTTTTCGTTTCAGTGGCCAAATGTATAGGTCTGTGCTTTTTTGACATGCTGGGAGCATCTGCTGAGGAAGGCTTACCCACTCTCCCATTTTCTCACTGATTCATTGTTTCTTGCATGTTCAGAAAGAGCTTCTGGGGATAGCTGTTGCTTCCTTTTTGCCTTGCTTGCTGGAGGTGCCCTGGCACACTCCACTAAAGAAGTGAACTGTTTCCCAACTCTCACTGGCCCATGTGCAGCAAACAGAGCTTCTGGGGCACCAGAAGACTTGTTCACTGCAGACATGCTTGTGCAACCCGGTAGTAAAGTCATCCTCCTTGTGATGAGACAGGGCCATTCCCACCATGACTAATGGCTCCTGATGCTTTTGGTTGGACAGTTCGGGGGGGGGGCTACCTCACTGTATTCACCCAGAATACTCACCTTCATCAGCTTGCAGCCATTGTTCTCTATCTTCTTTCCCAGAGCCACTGCTAAGAAACTTCCAGCAAGATGGCAGACAAGGAGCCCTTTCACACTACACAAATACAGCACTATGATTTCGCTTTAACTGCCAGGGCTGCACTTCATGGAATCCTGGGGTTTGTGGTTTGTTGTTGCGGTGGTTTGCCTTCAAGTTGTTTCTGACTTATGGCGACCCTAAGGCAAACCTATCATGGGGTTATCTGGGGCCAAGAGTGTGTGATGTGCCCAAGGTCATCCAGTGGGTTTCCACGGCTGAGGGAGGCATCAAACCCTTCTCTCCATAGTTTAACTCTCAAATGACTACACTACACTCGCTCCTGGTTTGTGGTTTAGGGAGAAGGATTTAAAATTCTCTACCAGAGAGCTCTTATGCCTCACCATATTGCAGACCCCAGGATTCCATGGGATTCAGCCATGGCAGTCAAAGTGGAATCATGATGCTATATGCGTACAGTGTGACAGGGCCCAAGTAAGGAACGGAATATGTGAAGCATAAGCACTGGTCAGTTGGGTCCATATAGCTTCACTTGTCATGGGCCCAGCTGGGCCTGCCGCCGCCTCGGAGGCCGCCGCCGATGCGGGGGGAGGCCTGGACGCTTTGGAGGTCCCCGCCAACGCGGACGGGCCCGTTAGCGGTGCCGAGGCTGGCCCGGGGCTCGCCCCAGCGGGCGGGGCGCCTGCAGGCTCGCTGGGGAGGGCAGGCCCCAGCTTCAGTCCGGGGGGTCTGCCCCCCAGCGGCTCCGATTTGGAGGAAGCTGCCACCCCTCCTCCCATGTTCCGGCAACGGCGGCAGGGGAAAGAGGCAGTCCGCTGGTCCCAGCAGCTGCTGGAGAAGCGGCTGTGGGCTGAGAGCTCTCAGCTGTGAGGCCAGGTGGCAGGTTGAGGGCTCTCAGCTGTGAGCCCGGACCTGATTGGTCACCGCTGGGCCAGGGAGCTACTTAGGACGGGCGCTGGGAGGGGAGGACCACGGAGCAACAACCGTCAGTCTTCCGCGTCCTCCTCTGCCTGTGTCCGGATCCAGCCCCTCTTTCCAGCGACCACGTCCAGCCTCCCTGGCAGCCGAGCACTTGGTTGCTGCTTGGGTGAAGTAACCCTTTCTTTGCTTTAGGAAGTAGCCTGCATTTACTTTGGGACTTAACCTTTGCTTTGGGGACTGATTTACGTTTGTGCTGGGGCTTGCCTGTGGGGGTACTGTAACCCTCTGTTTATTGGCTGCTAATAAACGCTGACAGCTCCAGCCGCTCGCCCTGCGTCTGCTTGGCCTCCACCCGCCGCCGACATCACTGCTGGCAGGCAGGACCCGTTGGGCAGGGCACTTTTGAGAAGCTTCTCTGCATGGGCAAATGTGATTCTACCAATGTGTGTCCATTTTTTAAAAAATAAAATAGAGCTTTGCTGGTAAAGGACTTTCTTATACCTGAGGCATACCTTTACTGGAAACATAGTACTATTCTCATTTCCTGCCCACACGAGGAGTGCTTCCCAGTCAACCACCCATTTCCACTGGGAGGCACTTATAACTATGGTTCAGTTCAGTGTAGGCAAGGGTTCTATCCCAAAGAAGTATTATAAGCCAGTAATCTTTCCCACTCATGCTTTTGTTTCAGCCAGTTTACCAGTTCACATTTTACATTCCAATATATGATTAAATTTGCTTCCATTTTAATGGCTTACATGAACAACCCAACATCATGAACACTAATTCAACACAACTGGTGATAATTCTAGAGACTAACACCAATTATTTCCTGATTTTGCTAGTGAGAGTGCCCACAATTGGGCAGACGGGACTGAATAACCACTGAAATGGTCCCTTTGTTTGTGTGCATACATTCATGTGTGTACTATGCAGGGCTTGAAAATCCACTATCTCATTGGCAAGAAAAAAGCAGCTATGTACAGAGTTAGTAGATGGCCTGACATATCATCTCTCAGTCTCAGCTATCTGCAAAATGGGAAAACAAAAGTGGCCTTGTAGGACTGTTGTAAGGTTTACTTATAACACACAAGAAGAGCTTCAATACTTTATATTTCTTTAGCACTTCTTATTATGCCCTTATTATTCAGTGCTTTAGTGGCGATTTTAGTGCTGCTAACTTGTAGCATTTATTGTTAACCCGAAAAAATCATCTTAAATGTTATGAGGGAGAGGTGCAAACAAACAGCATTATTGGAGTCTCACTAGTACAATCCCAAAGTATAATCTGCTAGCTCCAGATCTCACATAATACTTCACACATTGAAACAGAAACTTGGGGGATTCATTTTCATCCTGCAACTTAATTCTACTTGGACCATTCAAACTTTGTTGCAAGAGCTAGTGAATCATTAGGTAAAGCCTAGAGAACATGTAGCTAATAAGATGTTATTGAGCTACCACTCCCATCATACCTCATTATTGGCTTTGCTAGCTGGGGATGATGGGAGTTATAGTCCAACAACATCAGCAGGTTCACACTTTCCCTTGCCCTGCATTAGGCTGTTTAGAGAAAGCGAAGCTGCAAATCAAGTAAGCTAATTTTGCTCACGCTAGAGTTTTAGAACAGTATCATCATCCAACAATATTAGCGTTCTGGAAGAATATTAACATCCAATCTTTTTTTTTTCAAGTGTATGGGTGGGCATAGTAAAATTTACAATTGTCTTGCATGACAGATGTGCTTATGTTCAATCAGAGTAGTTATTAACTCTCTTACCATGAAATTTAAAATATCAATGAAGAAAAGAAACAAAGAGTTAACAAGAAAAATGCTGCATAAATGCCAAGCAGGCTTTCTCCACTGGCACATTCACATTGGAATGTTTAGTCCATGAATCGAGAAGCGACAGCTTCCTAATCTTGCATGCCAAGACCAGGGGCTCACTGCTGCAGTCAGCAGCCTGTTTGCACCTGCCAAAGCTCAGGAAGGGGGAGCTATCAAGCCCTGTAGACAGCTTGCAGAATTCCAAGCAGGTGCTAAGAGGGTTTTGCTTTGGAAAAGCTGGGCTGTAACTGGCACCTGTAAAGTCCTACAGCCATGTCTGCCTCTTTGCTTTTTATGCACCTGTCTCACCACTGAAAGCAGAGGTGGAATGGAATCCACAAGCAGGCAGAGGCATAGAAGGTCCCCAAAGTTTGGGTTTCTAGCCAGTCATTCCTTGTGGTTGCCACAATGTCTCTGCCTCTCCTGAATCTCTCTAGTACACAGTAGCAGCTTGTTATTACCTGAAGTCTGTCATCTTGTGCTGGGCCTTTGGAAAAAGGAAGGCAAATCACTTCTACCTCTTCCAAAGCATCATGCAGAGTGAGGCACAATTCACATTCCCTCACTCATGAATTCTGTGACCTGAAAAAGTCACAGAGAGAAGGGTTTCTCCTTTTATCTTGCCAGGTACTGGTCAAGGGAAGGAGCAACTCAGTGATTTTTTTGCTGCTTCTGAAACTTTCCAAGATTTAGAGTAGAGGTGGAAGCCATGTGACCCTCCAGACATTGGCCACTTCCACACTACACTGTTATAGTGCTCTTTTTCCACTTTCAACCTCCTATGGAATCCTGGAATTTGCAGTTTAGGGAGGGGCATTTAGAATGCTCAGCCAGAGAGCTCTTTGGCCTCAGTAAACTACAAACCCCAGAATTCCACAGGATGTTAAAAGTGGAATAAGAACACTATAAGAATGTAGTGCGGAAATGTAAGACTGTAACTCCCTGCATTCCTTCCCACTGGCTATGCTGGGTGGGGCTGCTGGGAATTGCAGACCATCAGGAACTGGCAGGCTACATGATGTCCCCCCAGTTTAGAGTGAGGTGACAATATCAGGTATGTCTTTAGAAGAAAAACCATAACCATGCAACCTATTTGTATTTCATTTGGTTAATTCATACCAACAGTTTCAATGCATGGGGATTATTGTGTGATCAGTTCTCTCACCTCCAATGCTGGTTGGCTGGCAATGGAGTGGGGTGTTGCCTATATGAGATCACCATCCTTGGAACAGGTAATACAGTCCCATCTACAGACATACGGCTACAATATCTGATTTTGAAACACATGGAGCAATATTAGCCTGATACATCTTAGAGGAAGTAATGGGACAAGAGGGGAAAGATTGTTACATCTGCATGGTTTGGTTAACCATAGTTTGCTGCTTAAACAATTGTACAACAAGCCAAACAAACAAACCCTAAATCCTGTCTTTCCCACCTCTGGTCTCTTTCTCTCCGGCTTCAGCATTTCAGCATAGACAGCTGGGGAAACAAGCCAGAGCCAAGCCACAGCTCTGGTATAGTTTTAATGATATAAGAAAACAAGAGTTCATGGGCTCAGACAGTGGTTTATGTCCAATTAACAAATTATGGCTGGCTAGGAAGCAGTGGTTCACATTTCACCAGCCAGGTTTCAACCAACCACACTATGGCCTGGTGTGACATGCAAACATGGTCAATATGTGATTTCAAGCCATTTAGTAGGGCCAAAAAAGGTAAAATTTATCCCTTTCACTGAGTGATTTCTCCTGCAGAGAAGCATGAATGTGTGCGTGACTGCTCACAAACACTATTTTTCAAAGGACATTTCAGCTAGAAAGCAGATAGAGTAGGCCTTCCTACTTCTTCAATTCAAAGCCCCAAGTTTACTCTATGTCCTCTGGGACCCCCTTCTCATGAAAAAAGATTATTTTTAAAATATTTTTTTCACTGTGATGTTTCAAGACACAGGCACTATTGCTCAGCATACTCTGTCAGAACTTTGTTTTAATCCTCTTTATAGTCTTTTTGCAATCTGATAGATAGGCTGGTAAGCCCCTCTTACAGCTTGATAGCACTTGCGAAAATTGGTTTTCCTACACAGCTGCAGCAACTATTTTGCAAGGCCTGGTGTGGCAGCAAATGCTAGACACCTGAGTTTCTCAGTATACTGGGGAGGAAAGAAATGGTTATTATATACGAAGACTTCTTTGTATTTCAAGGTTGTACTCAAACCAGCTTCAAAGAAATAACCATTTCTGCTTATTTTCAGGGTGCTTTTCATTTTACTTAATCTAAAATAGGAAGCATGATCCATGTCTAGGGAAAGTGTGGAACACTTCAGTCTGAACAGAAACTAAGTGAGATGCCTCAGGAGTAAATCAGAAACCTGCCAAGGTGCTCTAATGATTTAAAGCAAGCATGCTGCTAGACCTTGGAAAAGTTACTTTGCTGAACTACACTTCCCCAAATCTTCTGGCCAACACGGTGACTTTTCTAAACTATGCATTGCACCTCATCTGCTTTCTGCTCTCTCTCCAAACAACAGCTAAACAAATAAGTAAATAAAAATAATGGGAGGTGCAGCCCTGGTCAAAGAGGATGAAGTTTCAAATTCCCACTCAGCCATGGAAACCATAGGGTGACCTTAGGCAACCTGCCTTCTCTCAACCACAGAGAAAGGCAAACTACCTCTGAAAAATCCTAGCACAGGGTCATCATAAGCTGAAGTCAACTTAAAGGCAGATAGCAACAAGGAAGCACCCCTTCTTATCAATACCCAGTGTTCTTCTGAGCACCCAGCTCTGCTTCCTGACTTGAGGGAAGACCTGTCATGCTACCCAACCTAAGGGATGTGTCCTGAACTGTTAGCAATTGGCTCCAGCAATCAGGAACTCAACACACAGAAGATAAACTGTCTTATCAGCCTTCAGGGCATGGGTAAGCATCATAATGGAACCAGGAAGAACACATATAGAAAAATATTAGAGTAAACCTACAAACTCACTGACCATTAAGACAGATCGAATAAGAAGCAGCAAGGTTAAGAAAGAGAGGGGTCAAGCTGTACATGATTTCAAAGAACCAACACTGGCTCTCCTAAATCAAAACAAAATAACAATTTTCATACAACTCCAGGAAGCTCCAATTTTAATTGTGCCAGCAATGCTGGGAATAGAAGTGTCTAGTCTCTCTTGCCATGCTTCTTCTCTTGAAACTGTTATGAGTGCCACACATGTGCCCAACTGGAGCAACTGCCCTGTTGTTTTGCCTCCAGCAAGGGGGAAAAAAAGCAACATACGCCTATGTTGCACCTGTATATATTTTATTAAAGGTCACATAACTGTTGGAAGGGATACTGTGACTAGAGCAACACCAGTTTCCTTATCCCTCCCCTCCATAGTATTCCTGCTCTGATGAAATCTGAACTCTCAGAAGCTGCTGAGTAGTAAACCAAACCTTGGGAGATCCAGTTCCAGATGCCCCATGTAATGTGCAGTTTGTGCTTAATGTAGGCAGTCCAGCAGAAAAACTCAGGATCCTGCTAAACCAAAACCGTATCTAATTTTGTAAAAACCTGAGCTGCTACTGTTCTCTACTCTCACAGGCCAGAGCAGACTCCATCCATCCCTCACTGTTCAGTCCTGTTACTAATCTCCTGGCCAAGGGGCAGCATTTTGCACCTGACTCAACACTCAGCTATCCTGCATCTCATTCCTCAAATCTGCTAAGCCTAAATTAGGATTTGCAGTAGATACAGAAATCCCAGAACCTCACAGCCAGTAGGTTACCAAAAAGTAACTTAGACTTATACAGTCTACTAAGGCAGTCAAGTGTACTTAGGAGAGCTGCAGTGATAATTCTATCCATATCTTCTCATAAATCTGGTGAATCCCAAATTTGAGAGCTGCAGCATTGTGATCTGTGTGGATCTTTCACTTGAAACTGCTGTTGATTTAAACACCATTTACAATTATGCATCTGGAGAACTGCTGTGCTACATGTATCACCACAAATGTCCCATATGTCTGCAAGATGAACAGCATTGGATGCAGTCAGAGTGCAATTTCAAAAGCTATATACCTTGTGTTATCACCTACAGCAAAGCCTCTTATCAAGACTTCTCCAATCCAAACTCTTCCTTATTTCTTAAAAGTGTCTTCTGCTCCTTTGTATCCATATGAATTAGGATTCCTATGCAAGACTGCAAAAATATTTCACAATTTACATGCCTATATCAAAATGTCAAAGGAACCCTATGCAATGGAGTAGAAGACTAGAGGAGGAGAAACAGCAATATTCTTGCTTTCCTCTGTTGCTGGCATACAAACCAAGCAAGCTGGTAATGGTGGGAAGCTCCTTTCTTTGCACCAAACACAGAACTGTAGCTTTCTGTCCTTCCTCTGCCAGATCCCCCAAAAGGCCAGTAATTTGAGGGCAGGCCAATAATCTTTGTGAGTTTACTTACAAGGCTGAGCAAAGGCCTTGAGAAAAATTATGGACCCCAGACACTGATGATGGACTCATGCGCTGCTTCTAACAGTACTGTTAAAGAACTGTACACTCCAGTCCCACAGCCTCTGCTTCAGTTTGTTCTTAGGAGAGAGTGGTTTGGGGCATGAGAGCCTTGGAGGATCAGATAGGGGTATCCCATTTTAACTGTCATGGCAATATCCTATAGAATCCAGGGTCTTGTAGTTTGATGAGGCACTAGTATTCCATGGCCAATAATTCTCAGGGCCCCTCTCTAAACTGTAAATTCCAGTATTCCACAGGATAGAACTACACCAGTTAAAATGGAATCATTGCACTGTAATTGTATGGTGTGAAAGGGCCAAGTGGCAACACTGGCTGAAGAACTACTTTCTTTTGTCTGTTCTAAATCTTCTGCAAATCAATTCCACTAACCAGGCCACAGGACTTGGAAAAGTTACTTTTAGGACTACAGCTCCCAGAGTCCCCCAGACAGCATGCCCAGCATGGTTAAAACCAGTAACTTCTCCTAGCTATACCAGACCAAAAGACCTGTCTGGTCCAACATTTAATTTCTTACAGTAGTCAGTCATATGCCTTTGGGAAGAGTACATGGAACGCACGTATTACTAGAGTACAAGAAAAACTCATCTGTATCCACATCTTCCGTATTACATATAGCATCTATAGTCTCACCTTTCAGCCACCATTTTTCCTTCCTAAACTTGTTAAGTCCCATGCTCACAAAACAGGACCAAAACAATCCACTGCTACAGTTCTCTTTCATGAAGCAAATGAGTGCCTCCCTTAGAGAGCAGAGGAACTGAGGAATTCTGCAACTGCTAGGAGGTTTGCAATGCAATGGTCATCATCTATATGGCAAGCATTATCAGACACCAGGAAGGGAGAAAATGGTCACCCAAGAAAGGCTGTTTTTGGTGGCAAGCATAATGTATCCTTCAGTTTTTAAAGCGGGAACAGGCTGGAAAAAAATTAAGGAGAAATACAACAATATAAGAAAAACTGAGTGGGGAGAAAATAAGGCTCATAGCAATTTAATCCGAAAAGGGATTGGTGCTACCACTGCTACTTTGAATACACACACTCTGATCATTACAGCATCTTAGGGTTCACTTGTGCACTCTAATAATGATAAAACCCAGAAACAGAAGAGTTAACCCAGTAAAATTAACACGTGAACTTGCCACACTTACCTGAACACCCAATGCTCCCTGGCCTGCTGGAGAGGTTCGTTCTGAACAGTTCTGAAGTTTGTATATCCAGTAAGGTTTTGCAATCATGATGAAGTTAAAAGGCAAAAGAGAGCTCATGCCCAGAAAGAAAAAAATAATATAGGTGGCATTGAAACGATCTTCAGGCTTCTGAATATCAGAAGTTTTCTCCTGAGTCTCTTCAAACAGTGGTGTCTCATCCTGGACTGTAGTGTTTGGTGTGAAGTACAAGGTGCTGGTATTGCTGTGGTAGTCACTGTCTTTGTCTTCAAAATCAGCAGCCACTTTGGGAATGAAAATAAATGCATAAATACTTACACACTTAGCGTGCAGACTATGATCAATATTAAGAGGTTCCCTTTCCACTGATTACAGATTAACATTACCACTAGGAAGATGGGAAGCAAAAGCCAGTGTGATGCTGGACTCGGACTCTGGCAGGCCAAGATTCATATCCCCACTCAGCTGTGAAAACCGGCTGGAAGACCTTGGGCAAGTCTCACTTGTCCACCACAGAGGAATGGCAAACCTTCTCTGAACAAATCTTGCCAAGAAAACCATAGGAGATGGTCACTGCAAGTCAGAGTTGACCTGAAGGCACACAACTACATCACTATCTGAAACCATTGGTCTGTCTAGTCCAGTTTTGTTAAGTCTGATTGGCATATCTCCAGTTTCAGGCAAGATTCTTTACTAACACTTTCTGGATATCCCTGGCATTTCCTGGTGGTTTCCCATCAAATAAAAACTAGGCCTGACCCTCTTAACTTCCCAAATTAGTCAAGAACCAGTGTGTTCAGGGGATATGGTGGTAACCCTTTAGTGTTCAAAGACTATTGGAACTGTCAGAGTCCCAGTGCTAGAAATACTGTAGGGTTTGCTGCTTTTCTTGCTGGCATCATATAGCACTATAGGGTGATAGGTCTGGAGTTCAAATTTCACTTTACCAACAAAGTCACTTACAGAGGAAAAATACGGACAAGGCAAATGGCTTTTCTCTTGACCCTACCATGATTATCTGCAATGGGGAGATAATATAAGCCTACTTCACAGGGCTGTTCCAAGGATTACTGTGAGTGGGATGCACTTTTATGAATTCTGATACGTTGAAATGAAGGTTATAAATTCTTAATTAAACACAATCAATCTGGTGGTCAGTGAAGCTTGCAAGGCTAAGATCTTTAAATATCTTTTACTGTCTTTGGTGGTTTGAAAAATTATGAATAATTGTGTTTTATAATGTATTTTCTTGGATATTGTTTTTAATATGGGTTAATTATTGGTATTTATTTCATTCTGCTTATATTGTTTGTATACAATGCTCCTAAAGAAGGCGATTAATCAGAAACAAGTTGGGCCTTAATGATGGAGAAAAGACATCTGGAATTTCTTCCCATCCTTTTTTCCCCTTGCTTTCTGGTCACTGAAAGTTGGAGCAACCAGTCTAAGCATCCTAAAGAAAGTAGCATTAAAAAAGGCTGAATTCCTGTATTCAGAACAAGTTTGCATATCTTCCAGAACAGAACAGAATTAGTTACCTAAAATGTCCTTATGTATAATGGAACATTTCCTACAGAGACCCATTAAGGCCCAAGCTGGTCTTTAGAAGTAGCTGATGCAAAATGATGTTATTTTAAACTTTAAGAAATAACCATTGAGTTTTCTAGGGTTTCACTGATGAAACAGCTAAACTGCTAGCCTTCTTGAGTCTTTAGAGAAGACAGGATAAAATTATTTGCAATATAATTAGTTTTCAGAACAGAGGGGCCAAGCTATGCTCTGCAGGTGCATAGCAAAGGAGCATCATCACATTGACTAAACCACAAAAAATATTTAGCTCAGAATCGAAAAAGCACAAAGGAAATTACTCTAGGATGGGGTGGGCAATTGCACAGAGGGCAGGGGCCATTTTTTCCACCCTGGACCTGTCTGGCAGGCTGCACCAACAATTTTCAGAATGCTTGGAGTGACGTGATGTCACTTTGGGTGCACTTTTTTTCTTTTTTTTTTTTGTGGGGCGCGTTGAGGGTTAAAGGAAGAAAAACACTGCATTTTTAGGCAGTTTTTGACCCCTGGGGGGAGGTAGAAAATTTTCCAAACATTGGCCCCCCATTTTTAATTTTTTTATTTTCTTATTTTATTTTATTTTAGTGAGGCTGGGGGCTGAGGTCTTCTAGGAAGTCCCAAGGGCTAGATGTGGACTGCAGGCCGCAATTTGCCAATCCAGGATGTAGAAGCCAGCTTCTTCATAGAGTTAAGTTTGTATGTTCTCCATTCTTTTATGGGAAGAAGGAGAAATGAGTTTCCTTTCTGTGGGCCTTACCACACTGCACTGCTATAGTGCTATTATTCCATTTTCAACCTCATGTGGAATTCTGGAGTTTGTAGTTTACTGAGGCCAAAGAGCTCCCTGGCTGAGAATTCTCAAGGCCCCTCCCTAAACTGCAAATCCCAGGATTCCATAGAATGTTGAAAGTGGAATAAGAGCCCTATAACAGTGTAGTATGGAAATGGTCTGCATCTGTGCAGTGGCCAAAAAAATAAGTGGCAAGCTGTTCCTGGAAAAAGGGGATACTTCTGCCCCAATGCCACCAAAGAGGACTGTGGTCACTTCTAGTGGGCCAGATTGTTGCTCAATAAGATGCACAGATCTTTTTGGTTGGAAAAAAAACGTGTTTTACATAAGATGAGACTTGAAAGCCTACAAAAAGTTGAGTCTATGGAGGCATGAGAACTGGCGGAAGGAACATCAACAATTTAAGATATGCAGATGACACCATACTACGAGCTGCAAATAGCAAAGACTTGGAGTGACTATTGAAGAAAGTGAAGGAAGAAATTGCAAAGGCACAGTTACAGCTGAATATAAAGAAAGCAAAAATAATGACCACAGGCAATTTACATAACTTAAATCAGATGATAAAGATGGTGAAATAAAGATTTCCATACCTTGGCTCAGTCATTCATCAGAATGGAGACGGCAATCAAGAAATGAGAAAACTAGGACTTGGAGGGACAGCTATGAAGGAACCAGGTAAGAGCCTCAAGTTATATATATTGCTGAATATGAAAGTCAAGACTGCCCTTGCCACTGTATTTCTGATCTCTGTTTATGGTTGTGAATACTGGACAGTGAAGAAAGCTGATAGAAAGAAAATCAAGGAGCGTTCTGTGGATACGACGGATTGCTAAAAAGGCAAACAAATAGGTCCAAGAGCAAATCAAGCCTGAATTCTCCCCAGAATCCCAGATGATGAGGATCATTTCCGCACTAGCCTGTTATAGCGCGATGATTCCACTTTCAACATCCCTGGCACCTGGGGTTTGCAGTTTCGGGAGGGGCCGGCCGGCCCCTCCCGAAACTGCAAACCCCAGGATGCCAGAGGATGTTGAAAGTGGAATCATCGTGCTATAACAGGCTAGTGCGGAAATGGCCTAGGCTGAGACTGTAACATTTTAGGCACATCATGATCAGACATGACTCACTAGAAAAAGGCAATGAGGCTTGGTCAAGTAGAACAAAAGTAAGAAAAGAGTAAGACCGCATTATGGTGGATAGATCCAATCAAGCCACTGCCCTAAGTCTGCAAGACCTGAGCAAGGCGGGTCACACTGAGCGAAGTCACAGAGTGGCCAAAAGTCAAAGTTGATCTGGGGACACTTAGCAGCAATGTTTTCCACAGGCTCAGTTTGATTAAAAGAAAGTGTTAGGGGTGTGTGTGTGTGTGTGTGTGATTCTTTCTCCTTGCACACCAACAACCTCTGGATCCCACTCCAAGAATTTGCCTTTCAAGATGTAGGCGGAAGGGCCCTCCCTCAGTACAAATCTATTTCCACCTCCTTTCTTGAAAAAGGGAATTTTGAAAGACATCTGAACTTTGCACAACAGATCCGAGCAACTTTGCAGGCTGGTGAGTTGGCAGCTATACCCGTTTGCCGGTTCTCTTGGCAGGGTGTGACAGGGAGGAGGACACGGAAAAGAGGAGACTGGAGTGAGGTCGGCGTGGAAGCGTTGTTGAGAAAATGTTCTCTCTGCAAACTAAAACAGATCCTGTTGTAAAAGAGGCCATTTCCGCACTAGACTGTTATAGCGCTATGATTCCACTTGCAACGTCCTATGGAATCCTGGGGTTTGCAGTTTCGGGAGGGGCCAGCCTGCCCCTCCCGAAACATGCAAAGCCCAGGCTTCCATGGGATGTTGCAAGTGGAATCATAGCGCTATAACAGTCTAGTGCGGAAATAGCCAGAGCCACTGGAAAGCACGAAGCAACATTTTAAGGGTACCGTCTTATCTTTCCAGATTGCAAACAGAGCATCTTTACTTTGGGCAGTGGTTATAAGAGAATGGGGGTCTCCACGGCCTCAAGGATTCGCCAGAAGCCCTTATCCTACTCCGTGGGCCAGAAACGCACTTTACACATGCTCAGGTCATTTCCGCACTAGACTGATACAGCGCTATGATTCCACTTGCAATGTCCTATGGAATCTTGGGGTTTGCAGGCCGGCCCCTCCCGAAACTGCAAAGCCCAGGCTTCCATGGGATGTTGCAAGTGGGATCATAGCGCTATAACAGTCTAGTGCGGAAATAGCCAGAGCCACTGGAAAGCACGAAGCAACATTTTAAGCGTACCGTCTTATCTTTCCAGATTGCAAACAGAGGAGCCTTACTTTGGACAGTGGTTATAAGAGAAAGGGGGTCTCCACGGCCTCAAGGATTCGCCAGAAGCCCTTATCCTACTCCGTGGGCCAGAAACGCACTTTACACATGCTCAGGTCATTTCCGCACTAGACTGTTATAGCGCTATGATTCCACTTCCAACCTCCTATGGAATCCTGGGGTTTGCTGGCCGGCCCCTCCCGAAACTGCAAAGCCCAGGCTTCCATGGGATGTTGCAAGTGGAATCATAGCGCTATAACCGCCTAGTGCGGAAATGGCCGCAGAGTTCCTCCCCGCGCCCCCAAAGGTTCCAAGGATTTGCCGACTTGCTTTGGAGACCGAGGCAGGAGCGTACAGCCGGGGGGGGGGGTTGGAAAGCAGGGGCGCGCGCACCAGGCAAAGCGCGGAGGGATCGCGAGGCGGCGAGCCAGGCAAAGAGGCGGAAACCAAACAAAGCGAGGGGCCGCGCACCGCCGCGAGGGTCGCCGGCGACGCGAAAGAGCCCCCGCGGCAGAAGCCACTTACTTTCTCCGGCCCTCCTGGCTTCTCCATCGACTGAGAGCCCCCGGCTCGCAGTCGGGCCTTTGCCAAGCGCCAGCTCCGCCGGCCCCCACTCCAGGCCCCTCCTACCGGCCGCCCAGCGCCGCCCTCAGCGCCGGCCCTCGCCCGTCAGCCCGTCGTTTTCGCCTCGCTGCTCCGCCGGAGACGGCAAGAAAGCCCGCCCGGTGCTTTTGTGGCCTCGGAGCCAAGAAGGCTAAAAACTAGGGCCATTTCCGCACCACACTGTTATAGCGCTATTACTCCACTTTCAGCATCCTGTGGAATCCTGGGGTTTGCAGTTTAGGGAGGGGCCTTTAGAATTCTCAGTCAGAGACCTCTTTGGACTCAGTAAACTCCAAAACCCCCCAAAATTCCACAGGAAGTTGAAAGTGGAATAATAGCGCTATAACAGTGTGGTGCGGAAATGGTCCCACTGTACAATAGCATTATCAGCTTCTCAAGATAAAGGACGCTTGAAATTCATGATGGGTGGGGTTGACAATGAGGAAGTGGTTATTAACAGACAAAGTGTTTTCCCTAAATACTAAAGTACCAAGTATGGATTTCCATTCGCTTAGCCCTGCGTTTCTCAGTAAAGTCAGCATACTGACCCTCTTCCCTTATTTTGGGTTCCTTTTTGATAATGCAGCAGGAAGTCTGCATCTGTTTTAATCACGTCAAAAGAGCTCCACAACTGTAATTAAAATTTAGAGTAACTTGAATCTCAGATCTGGTTGGATTTACAAAACACTGGTAACTCTCTCCCCACCCACCTCCCAAAATATGTGATTTTTGGTGTCTGGTTCATTCTGCAAAAGAGACAAGCTTTCCAGCACTCAAATAAATGACATCTAGTCAGGGACACCTGGCAATCTCACCATACAACAATCTGAAACACAAGTAATTTTGACATGATCAGTACAACACATATGGTACGGGCCAATCCTGCAGTCAAGTTTCTCTTCTTTGTTGTTGTATGTATATGTGCACTTTCGAGTCACCTGTCAAGTTATGAAGATCCCATAAATGTCACAGGGTTTTCATAGGCAAAGAATCCTCAGGGTGGTTTTGCCAATTTCTTCCTCTGTATGGCCATTTCCACACTAGCCTGTTATAGCGCGATGATTCCACTTTCAACATCCTCTGGAATCCTGGGGTTTGCAGTTCCGGGAGGGGCCAGCCTACCTGCGGGATCGCCTTCTCCCATATAATCCGCCCCGCACACTAAGGTCCTCTGGGAGGAACTTACTGCAGCCAGTCAGAACTAGGTTGGCTGCGGTTACCCAGAGGACCTTCTCTTCTATCGCTCCTAAGTTACGGAATGGCCTGCCGGAGGAGACCCGGCATATTACCAGTCTTGACTGCTTTAAAAAAGCAGTCAAGACTGCTCTCTTCCGACAGGCCTTCCCAGACCAGTACTCCACCACCTCCCACCAACTGTCCTCTTGTTCTTAATAGTTAATGTGTTTTAGGGGTTTTTAGATGGGTTGGTGGGTGGGGAGGATGGGTTATGTTTTAATTGTTTTTAATGTATTGATGAATTATTGTAGTATCGTCTCGATCCGTTGGGAGAGGCGGGATATTATTATTATTATTATTATTATTATTATTATTATTATTACCACCGAGGGCTGGCTTTCTGTGGTTTCATTTACCCATGGTCAACCATGTGCCAGACTTAACTGGGATTACTCCACCCGAAGGATTCCTGGGATTTCTGGTTTTGGTAAAGTGGTTAGATTTTCTGCCAGAGAGCAATAGTGCCTGGTGTCTAGCAGAGAATTTTTTTCCCTTACTCGAAAGGAATTGTGAGGCACATGTGGGTGTGTCTCAGTCCAGGTCAGGATCAGACTGTGTGCGATGGAGAGGTTTCATCTTTCCTTTCCAAGCAAAGATTCCCTAAAATGGATGGGCAAATGTGTCATGTGGGCTGCATGTCTCTCTGAAGACTGTTTTTGTGGCCCCCAGGGGCTCCCAGAAGTCAAAGGGGATTTTTTCCCCCAATATTTTTCCATTTTTTAAAAAAATCTGAAATGCTCCAAAATGATCACTAGTGGGTGTGGAGGACATTTTTCCCCCACCACATTTGGACCCCGTCTGAACTCCTGAGGGATCAAAACAAAATTTTGCAAAATTTTTCAAAAAACTTTTTGGCCTCAAAATGCCCGCTAGATATGCAGGAAGGCCAAAAAAATGTACCTCCATGTCCCCTAGAGGCACTTGGGGACATGTAGAGGAAAGAATCCCACCCCCAGAACAGGTTCTATGTGTGGGGTGGGGTATAGCCCTCCAAGGTCTCCTGAAGAGCTAATGTAACTCTTTAGCCTTCCACATTTGCCCACACCTGCCCTAAAAATGCACGTGTATGTGCATGTGCATACACACATGAAAATACACACACACAACCCTTAATTACAATAACAAAGGTCATTTCCGCACTAGCCTGTTATAGCGCTATGATTCCACTTGCAATGTCCTGTGGAATCCTAGGGTTTTCGGCTGGCCCCTCCCGAAACTGCAAACCTTGGGATTCCATAGGATGTTGCAAGTGGAATCATAACGCTATAACAGGCTAGTACAGAAATGGCTAAACTCTTACTTCTGTTGCCATTACTCAAAGCTGCTTTTTCTTTTGAAGAATCCTAACAGTTATGTCTGCTATAGGGCAGGGGTTTGGAGGGGGCATGGCTGAGAGGGGAAGCCTCCCAGCCCTGCACCCTGCAGTCCCAATCCAAAGCCAGGGTTACATCTGAAAAAGAGAAAAACACACAGGTGTAGCTTCATACTGCATGTTATAGTTGGCCTTCCACATTTGCTAGGGTTAGGTGCAAAGTACACCTGCAAAAGTAGAAACTGTAAATATCAATGTGTGTGTGTGTGTGTGTGAGAGAGAGAGAGAGAGAAGGGGGCTGAAGCATGGTGGAGAGAGTGAACATTGAAGGTTTCAACCAGGTCAGGGAAAGGGGGTGAGTTGGCATTGTGGCCCTATACATCCTTTCTCTTGCCCGTCTCCTTTCATGGGTGTTGGGGGGGGGGAGCGTTGGGGTTTGAAAGGGTTTGTGGTACTGAGAAATATAATCTTGTGTTTTCTTTTTATCACAAACCTTTTGTCCCCAGAGAGTGGAAGAATCCATAACTGCACAGGGGTTTCCAGCCACATGGCTAATCCAGGTCTTGGAAGCACCTGAGAAGACTGTGAGCCTCTTCTCAACTGAATGCCATTGGCTCAGAAGGACACTCTTGATATTTCTGAGCTGCTGTGGTCCATCATGTCAGAAAAGGCACTGTCTGGGGAAAAAAGAAAGAGAAAAAAAAAAGTGCCTCAGATCAGATTAGCACAAGCGGCTATCCTAGCCTGCCAGGGTAAACAATACAATTAGGGCTGGTAACAGAAAAACCTGCATTTAGCTGAAGCCGTTCCGGTCCATCAAGTAAATATTACCCATTAAAAACTGTTTAGAAAGCCAAAAGCTAGATGTGTTCAATCAGCAATACAGATTTGTGTGGTGGCCCGTAACAGCTTTTACAGGCTTTCATACACTTGCAATATGAATTTTTCCACTGATATTTGCTTTAGTTTTCCCTATGCCATTTTGCTTAGCCAGCTGTGGCCCCTACTCAAAACCTCCTGGAGATTCTGGGAAGATTTCCCCCTGATTTGGACCATATCTTGTTTGCAAAGAAGCTTTTTGTCTGCTCCCCAGGAAGATCATAGGGAGGGCCAGTCCTAGCACTAGAGAGAGTGAAATAGGCATCTTAGGTGACAGATTTCAGGTGTCATGAAAGGTCAGCAAACTAAGTTTTTTTTAAAAAAAACCAACCCCTATGTTTACTGCCAAGTATAGAGGAAGTTCTTAAGGCATTTTTTCATTCATGTGCAAAATAATGTGGCTTGCTTATGTACCTTAACTTGGGGTAGCTGGCGGAAGTGCTGTTTGTTGCTGTACCTCAGAGAGCAGAAACCTGTCATAGTCACCACAATGCTGCAGCCACACTCAGAGCTACAGGAAAGGTTGGTCTCATGTGGTTTTTTATTGAGAACACTTATATCTGAGTTCTGCATCTGGGCAGTTAATAAGTGATGATTGTTTTACAGAAGCGAAATGCAAACATGTCAGTCACGCAAGCACAAAGGCACAAAGCTGGATGCTGTGCTTTTAAAAAAAGTAAGTAATGGATAGCTGATGTTGTTCTGCCTATTGTAAGAAACAGAAACTTAGTCACAATCATGTTGTTGCCAAGTCTTTGAAGGGCAGGACATTGACCCCACCTCAGTGAAATCCATCCCAGAGCACATGCTGGGCCTGCTATGGGCGGAGATAGGCAACAGGTAAGGAATAGCAGTGGTGGCACCCCAACCGTTCCTTCTGAATCCACTGACTCCTTTGTGGAAGACAAAGCTGTGTGGCCCATATAGTCTGTTCTGCATCAATTCCTATCCAAGCTTGGTGCCCTCAGGGAAGTTGAGAGTGTGATTGTGACAAAGGCCATTTCCACAGTACACCGCCATAGTGCTATTATTCCACTTTCAACATCCTATGGAATTCTGGGATTTACAATTTAGGGAAGGGCATTTAGAATGCTCAGCCAGAGACTGCTTTGGCCTCAGTAAACTACAAACACCAGAATTCCACAGGATGTTGAAAGTGGAATAATAGCACTATAACACGGTAGTGAAGAAATAGCAAAAATTCTGGGGGGTGGCTATCTGAAGTGCCAGTGCAGCCTGGAAGCAGGTTGCCAAGCAACCAGAATAGCACTTCAGGAGAGAGAAGAGTGTGTGGGAGGGGCTGGTGGCTGAGAGAAAAAGTTATATAAAGCCAAGTACCTGTGGGTATTCATTCCTCCAGTGAGATCCTATCAAAGAGTGAGCCCTGGTGGCGCAGTGGTTAAATGCCAGTACTGCAGCCACAAGGTTGTGAGTTCGATCCTGCCGGGCTCCAGATTGACTCAGCCTTCCATCCTTCCACAGGTCGGTAAAATGAGTACCCAGCTTGTTGGGGGCAATTAGCTAAAACACATTGTAAACCGCTTAGAGAGCACTTAGCTGATAAGCGGTATAGAAATACGTGCTATTTGTAATGTATAATGTATTTCATGTTGTTCGCCGCCTCGATCCCTGTGGAGAGGCGGGATACAAATAAATAAAATAAAATAAATAAATAAGTGGAGTCCCTTAGCCAGGCAGAGAGTGTGGCTGTGATGGGAGATTTAATTCTCAGTGGAAGCCTAGTGAGAGGCAAAAGAGTAATTGATCCTTAGTAGAATCTGGTCAGAGAATGTGACTTAGGTTAGGAGTTGAGCCTTTGGTGGGAGTCTAGCCAAAGGGCTCTTATATGATACTTGTGCTTTATATGAAAGTCTAAAGAGTCTAAAAAGCATACTGAGCGCATTTGTCCTGCATACAAAATCTGAAATGCTACTTTATTCTGATTGTTTTCTTAATAAATGTTATAATTTATTTTTGTAAATACCAACTCAGCTGAGTGGTATACAGTTTATAAAGAGACTCAGAAAACACACTACCTATAAATCTATTAAGTGGTTCTACACTTGATCTTAGCCAAAAGGCCAAGAAGCACTAAATCTATTAAGTGATTCTAAACAAACCTCACCCTTTTAGACAAAGGTGTTTATATAAGGGGGGAGGCAAAGCTGTTTGGTAAGGATAGGGTGCCTTATCAGATTAGAAACTGCCACACTAACCTGGAAGAAGTAAGGGCCTAGCATAGTGATGTTCTAGACTTATGTAAAAAATGCTGTTGTGCTTTATTAGATTAGGGTAAGGTATGGCTATGTATGTAAGGTAGAGAAAACGTAAACAGGATATGAATTAGAATCAGATGTGAATATCACTGTTAGGAATAGGAAACAGAGATGTGAGTTGGTTAGTTAGGGTTAGTTGGGATTAAAATGTATTAAATAAGTAATCTTTGATGTTAGGTTCAACTTCTGTTTAATAAATAATTTTTTTGTATTGTTCACTTGAGCCTCTGAGAACTCTCCATGAGGGATATTGGAAAGCTTGAGTTCAGGCATGGGGTATCTGTGGTGGCATTAGTTAATTAAGGATTGTGATGGTCTGTGGGGAAATTAGATTAATGAAGTCTCACAAAGGAACCACAAGGGCATCTAGAAGGTCCCCTTGTTTAGGCTTGAAATTTGATACTCAGTAACTTGCTATTGAATTAACACCTGGTATTGATTAGTATTTGGACACTCAGGGCTCATCAAACAACCTTGCTTTAGGATTGTTTGTTCTGCATAGCACGTCAGTGGTCGGTATGTGCAGAAGGGAAGGATACTGCTAACATTGAAGATGTCTTTGAGAATGACCCAGGATGTTCATTGCAATGTTAATGGTCAGATAAAATGTAACATGTGTACAAGCTGTGACCCTGCTAATGCTAATGCATAAATTTTGTCTTATGTAAGCATAAAAATGGTTTAAGAAGGGAAGCCTGAAAGAATAAAATCATCCTTCCTGGTCACTACTGTCAGTGGTGATATTTGGATGAACCCTTTGGCCAAAGTTACTGTGTGTGTTTTCTGTTACTCTCTTACTTTCACATTTACTCTTCCTATGTTGTGTTTGGGGTTTAATCCAGCCCTGTGTCCGCCTGGGGATACGATGAAGTTTATTTACTCACCCCAGCACCCTCATTTGGTGCCTCTCATTGATGGTAGAGGGGGGGATAAGTGGAAGATTTCACAGAGAGCACCGTCCTATTTCCAAGTAAGATTGAAATGTTTGCCTTTCTGTGTGAGATGGTAGAGGGCTTTCTTGTCTTAGGCAGCTAAAACTTCTTTAGTCAGCCCAAACCACATGCCAGTGATATCTTTGGGCTTGTCCTTGAAGATGACTGCGGGACTTTACTTAGTGAGGTATACAAGAGCGTATTTCCTCATAAAGCTGAGCCTCTGCTGTGTACATATCCATAAGAACAGACTTTGCACTGACTTTTATAACTTCCTGGTGTGACTCAAAGTGACCTAGAAAGTTCTGAACACTTGAACCTTGCTCACATTACAGAACATTTCCTCCCCTCCTCCCCGAAGGACTTCAGTATACAGCCAAGTCAAACCCCACAATTTTATGCCCCGTTCACCTGAAGAACAAGATATGCAAATATTGTGCCATTATGCAAATGAAATTTGGTTATTTGGTCTAATAAATCAATCAGACTCAGTTTATTAGGCACCATCCATCACAAGTGTGAAATCTTTCCACTCCGCTGTCCAGGGAAATTGTCCATAGTGGGAAGGAGAAGGAGATACGAGAATCATAGGATACTTCAGATCAATAGGGCTGATCTTGACAGTCAGTAGGAAGAGGCTAGCACTTGTGGGGGGGAATCTTTCTGGACTATAACTCCCAGAATCCTTCCATCAGCATGTCCACTGGACATACTGCCTTGGAGTTTATGGAGTTACGGTCCAAACAGTTAATTTTTTTTCAGGCTCTAGAAGAGACAGTGCTGAAGTTATGAAATAATTGCTTACCTCTGCAACTTGACCCATCCTTTCTGAAGGGCACAAATGTTTCCACCACAACCAGTTTCCTAATGTTTTAGGTTGAAGAGAGAAGCCTTTGGACATGAAATCAGCCTTGCAGAATATGGAAGAAATGGAGACTTCTGACTGGTTTACTAATATAAATGGACACTCCTATACCCAACCAGAGTCTGCTCTGGAATGAAGTTTGGCTTTCCTTATGTGAGATGTAGATATAGATATAGTTTAGGCCAGCTCAAGAAAGAAGAGGAAAAACATCAAAGTGATGACCAAGGAAAACAACTGGTCCTGTTCTCCTCTATATCTCCAAGATAATGGAACATTTCAAATTTAGATGTCCTTCCAAAAATGGCTTCTTCACCATCTACCAGGTATGGCATCAGGATGTGGAGGATATGAAAAAGTAAGTCTGTGCATTGTACACTAGAACAAAGCTGCTGAATTCCAGAGAAAATCTTGTGGGTAATTAATCTGAGGACTGTACAGTGCCTCAAGGAAGGATGGAAGGAAGAAGAAAGGGAAATAGAGTGAAAATAAAAGGATGTCTAGGGAGTTCTAACTCAGGTTTCTGTAATGCTGACTTAAAAAAAAAAAAGATCAACATTTGCTGTTGTTGGCCATTTCCACATGGGGTGAGGGAATCACCCTGCGCCACTACTTACCAGATCTTCTGGTGGTCTGGTCCGGTCCAGGGTGAGAAGGAGCAGTGCACGGTCGTCGCTCGGCACTGCTCCGGCATCCAAAATGGCAGCTTCTGGTTGGTTGTGGGTCTCGACCAACCGGTGAAGCTCGTCAGCCTAAAGCCCACCCTCGGCGGATCGCAGGCTTGCATTGGTGTGAGCCTGTGAATCTGCACAAGGGAGCAGGCTCGCTGTGGTGTGCTTCATGCTTTTGAAAGACCGGAAAAATCAGGTCTTTCAAAAGCATGCTGGAGGACCACTTGGGGTCATTCCGGAGTGGACTGAGGTGCGGATCTACGGTAAGTAGTCCGAACCCAGTCCGCTCCAAGGTGCAGATGTCCTCCGTGGAGGACGCACGGCACCGTTTTAAATACCCCGTGTGGAAATGGCCGTTGTTTGCCTTCAAGTCATTTCTGATGTATGGTGACTCTAAGGTGAACTTTCACTGTGTTTTCCTGGCATGATTTGTTCAGAGAGGGTTTGCTGTTGCCTTCCACCAAGGCTGAGAGATTGTGACTTGCTCAAGGTCACCCAATGGGCTCCATTGGCTGAGCTGGGATTTGAACCCTAGCCCCACAGTGTCCAAGTCCAACACTCAAACTACTACATTATGCTGGCTCTCTAGTTATTTTATACTGCCTTCAAAGACTGCTATAGCTATGGAGCTGTCAGGCTGGGTAATCTGCACTTCACCAAGCAGTGGCTGTCCCTATTGTGTAATCTTCAGTTTCTAGGGTCCCTTTGCATGACCCATTGCATGAACATGCGGTATAACATCCTTTCTGTGATCCACCTGAAAAACCAAACAGTGCCAGGGAGAATCAAATTTGTGCAAAACCAGCATCTTCCTACTGTTTGACCAAAGAGGTTGATTCCAGTGGAAAAGAAATTCATCCTAAGGCAGGTGGATGAATTCTCTCTGCCTTAGCCTCAGCTCACTCAACAAAAAACTCCACCAAGGCTTAAGGGACAGTGGTCTTGCAGGGTTGTGCACTGCCTCACTCTAATAATTCTGCCACATGGTCTGCTATTGCTACTGTTGGCCCACATAAGCCAGGACTCCCTGTAGATTTAGTATTCTATATTATTCTCCACTGGAAAGTGTCCAGCTGTTTGTTTGTGTGGGTAAGTTGTCCCGTAGCTTTTACCAAAGCTTCTGCCCCTAGTGCTAATAACTGAGGGAAAGCAATAGTGTGAGACAGGACAGATGCTAGCAACTAGCATTGCCTCTTTCAAGTACACACTTCATAAAATAGCAGCCTTGCTCTTAGGACACCAATGTAAAGGGGGGAAATAGGGTAATGGTGTTCCTGTTATTCTGCAAGGAAATATCATGAGCCAGGCTGAGCAGGAGGAGGAACAGGCTGCCGATTCAGACGGGGACTCTGAGTTGGGCGTGGGGGAGGCCTTGGAGGGAGAAGGGGCTCCTGCAGAGGCAAGGGAGGGGCCTACCAGCGACTCCCCAGCTGACCCAGGCACCATACCTACAGCAGAGGAGTCCAATGCTCCTGGCTCGACAGAAGCGGCTGCTTCTGATTCCAGCCCGGAGCTTGCAGCAGACTCTTCCCCCACATTCCTCCAGAGGCGGCTGGAGAAGGTGGCAGTTCATAAATCAAAACGCCTGCTAGAGAAGCGGCTGAGATCAGAGGGCCTGCAGCTGCGGGTCAGGTCAAGGGACACTTGATCAGCCCCAGCTGGGCTAAAGACTATTTAAGGCAGACGCTAGGGGGAGTTCAGGTACGGGGCAACAATGTCATACTTCTGTGACTCTGCTTCCTGTCCAAGGGCTGGATATTTCTGAGTTCTTCTGCCTATGTTCAGTTTGGGTGATGTAACCTCCTTTTACTTTATGGCCTTATTTATTGCCTGTGTTTGCTTTGGGTGCTGTAAACCCTTGATTAATTTACGGTCTGCTCATTAAAAGGCCAACAAAACTCCAGTTGCCGCCTCTGTGTTGCTTGGCCTCCGTCTGACACTGACAGGAAAAAAAAGAAAGGATTACTCCAAACATAGTGAGGTACTCACAAGACATGAGGAGACAATGAACCATCCAGTCACCAAGCCTGGATCTACCATTAGGAGGAGTTAGGCAACTGTCTCAGCTAACACTCATGGGATGGGGGGAACAGTAGTAAATCGCTGTCCGTTCCTCTCTCTTAGGAAGTCAAAACTGTGGATGTCTTTTTGTGCTTGTCCTGCTACTCCCAATAACTTGAGCTGCCCTCAGGTATAGTAATGAATGCTACCATCTCACTAGTCTTAGAGTAAGATTTGCGGAATCATGGAGACACATACCACCCAACATTTCACAGGTGAAAACAGGGACGTGTGTGGCCAAGCAACATCAGACTATGGTCAAGATGGGGAAAAAAGTTATTTATTAATGAGGAAACGCAAACAAGCTAGCATAGGCTGCAGCAGTTGCTTTCCCTTGAGCCTGCTGGCAAGGGCAAGATTCCACTCACTCCTCTTTTCGGCCATTTCCACACTAGAGTGTTATAGTGCTATTATGCCACTTTCAACATCCTATGGAAACCTGGGGTTTGCAGTTTAGAGAGGGGCTTTTGAGAATTCCATAGGATGTTGAAAGTGGAATAATAGCACTATAACAGTCTAGTGTGGAAATGGCCTTCTCTTGCTGAGTTAAGTGAATGCAAACTACTTTTGCTCTCTGAACTCAGTTTGCAACTGAAATAATATGGGGGCAAAAGGGAAAAGTGGTAGAAGAAAAGAGAAACTTGGACATTTAAAAGTAACTGAAAAATGGAAAGGCAGAAGATTGATTTAGATTGTCACTGCTTTGGGAGAGTTGGAGGGTGTGGAAATATACAATCAGAAAGTTGAAAGAAGTCACAAAAGCCATCTAAGTCCAAGCCCCTGACATGCCATAACATACAACTGAAGCACTCCCAAAGATGGCTATCCATCCTCTCTGTAAAACCTTCAATGAAAGAAATTTAACCATTCTCTGAGGCAGTCTATTCTACTGCCAAACAACACTTAAGTCAATAAGTTTTTCCTAATGTTTAGATGGAAGCTCATTCCATGTAATTTGAATCCACTGGTTCAAAGCTCTAGGTTCTGGGGCAACAGAAAACAAGCTCCATCTTTTTCATGATATCCTTATCCGATCACCATCTTCTGTTCTTTGGGCTAATTTACCCCACTCTCTAAGCTGTTCCTCTTAGGACTTGAGTTCCAGAACTCCAACCATGTTGTTTGCTCTCCTCTGGACCCATCCCATCTTATTAGGTAGCACTCCAGTCAGCTGCAGTCTGTTGAATGAAGTGATGAGCTATTTTTCCCTTTTTGATAGACAACATTCTACATTGGGCTCTCTTAAGTCACTGGACTTAACACCCCCAATACAAAAAAGTTAGGATTTCTTTTTAAAATGTGTTGATTGCATGTAATGGACTATCTCTAGCTGTGGCCATTTGCAATGCATTACAGAAGTAAACATGATTGTAAGAGAAAGTGAGTGATATTTTTTCACTCACAGAGGCTCACATTGCTCTGTCTGACCTCATCTAATCTTATTCAAAGTATGAGACAGCTGTGTAATATACTAAATGTTTAATAGATGTATGGTTGTGACTTTTGATCAAACATGAGTGGTGGAATGATCCCCCTTCCTGCCCATTTTCATTGTGTTTTGAGGCTGTTAATAATGAACTCTGTATAACCAATATCAAAGTCTTCTGGCAAATGGCAGAAGAGCAATACTGCCACCCTGTGGATAACTCTTGTAATGACTAACAAGATACTTAAATCCCTTCTTTTTTTAAGTATTCATTGTTAGATCAAATCACCCAGTGGGTTTCCATGGCTAAGTGGGGATTCAAATCCTAGCTGTGATAGATGATGACTTTGAGGCCAGTGAGCAATTGATTGTGCCAGAAACAGCCATTGACAGACCAAACTATCTTGGAAACACCCCCATCAGCTGAAAGACAAGTTGAGACTGAGTTGCCACAACCTGTGCCAGTGGGAGAGGGGACCAGCAATGATTTAGAGGAATGAGATTCATCTTTGCCCCCCAGTCCCTAAACACGGAGGGAAGCTGCTTTGAGCAAGGTTGAGTAGAATCATAGAATCATAGAATTGTAGAGTTGGAAGAGACCACACGGGCCATCCAGTCCAACCCCTGCCTTGCAGGAACACCCTCAAAGCACTCCTGACAGATGGCCATCTAGCCTCTGCTTAAAAACCTCCAAGGAAGGAGACTCCACTACCCCCCAAGGCAGCATATTCCACTGCTGGACAGCCCTGACTGTCAGGAAGTTCTTCCTGAGGTTCAGGTGGAATTTCCTTTCCTGCAGCTTGAATCCATTGCTCCTTGTCCTGGTCTCTGGAGCAGCAGAAAACAAGCCCACTCCCTCCTCTACATGGCATCCCCTCAAATATTTAAACATGGCTATCATGTCCCCTCTTAACCTTCTCTTCTGCAGACTAAACATACCCAGCTCTCTAAGTCTATCCTCATAGGGCATGGCTTCCAGGCCTCTCACCATTTTGGTCGCCCTCCTCTGGACTTGCTACACAGAACAATGATGAGTAACACCTGTTTCTGTCAGCATATAAGTCAGTGGGTGTGGCTTGCTGTTTGCTTGTAGCAAATCGCTACTCAAGACCACGACACTTGTGATCCGGCTCTCTTGACTCTTTTGGACTGACCTTCGGCATTCTGGACCTTTTGGATCTGACCTTGACTTTGCCTCGGCTCAGCATTTCTCCTTGATTGTTTGCATTGGACACCCCCCCCCACTGCCTCCTCCTCTTGGGCGAGTACTATCACCTTCCTTCCCTTGCTGGGAGCCCTGGTGGTGCAGTGCTTAAATGCCAGTACTGCAGCCACAAGATTGAGTTCGATCCTGCTGGGCTCCAGGTCGACTCAGCCTCCCATCCTTCCGCAGGTCAGTAAAATGAGTACCCAGCTTGTTGGGGGCAATTCGCTAACACACTGTAAACTGCTTAGAGAGCACTTAGCTGATAAGCGATATAGAAAAACACATGCTATTGCTATTGGCAGGAAGGCACGAGCAGGGAGTTGAACTCTTGACACTGGTCTCCAGGTAGATGCACAGACACCTACCTGCTGCTGTGTCCCTTTCACCAGGGATGTGGCAATGGGGGAGGGGCAGGAACCAAAACGTCTGCCTTGTTTGCAAAGAAGGGAGCAGTTTGGATGCACGCACATGCCTGCGGCTGTGTCCCTTGGTGCCCACACTCCCTGCTGCTGTGTCCCTGATGAAAAGGACACAGCGGCAGGCACATGTGCAGACCCGCATAGCCCACCACGAGAAGTGGCAAACCAAGTCTTGAGACTCTCATTCTAGCAGGGGTTTTTCAGTTGCCTTGGAGCTTAAAGAACACATTGCTTAGTCTTTCCAGTTTAATTTTAAATGTTTTATTAGACTAGGAAATATAATTTATTGCATAAAAATTAATTTGTTACAATAGGAATGCTAAACCTTATTTACAAGTTCTTAGTTTACAGGGTAAACAGATGTGTGTTTAGAGGATGCTTCCAGACCCAACCCCACCCAAAAGACAGAGAGAAAGAGAGTGAGAGAGACAGATGATATATAAATATGGGAACAGAACGGAGAGCAAGAGGACAAAGGACACTAAACAGCTGAAGGAAACAACCAGCTTGCTTTCACCCCAGTGACAACATGGTTTCCTGTGTCATAAAGCTGTGTGAGATCATGGAGGATTCCCAAAGATACAGAAGTGGGAAAGGCTGGTACATTCTACCCTATGAGAGTACTTTCAGAGGAATAAATCTCTCTGCTTGGTCACGGTATGGTCTTCTGAACAAGAAGCAAAGGGAAAGAGGATATGCTCTGCACACTTCCCAATTAGAGAAGCAAACAGTCCTTTTTCCCTGTGTTACCCATACATGACTTAATCATTCTCTCTCATTCATTAAGCATTCTCTCTCATGTGTGTACACCAGTTTTCTAATTGAAAGTTGAGATGCACACACGAGTATACACTTTCTCAAGTGTATTCAAAATCAAATGCTCATTCAATATCAAATGCACATGAGTCCAACACAATCTTACTAACATGATGTTTCTCACCTTTTATTATGCCCCTAAACTTTTACTGCCAGCAAACTGCTGGTATCAGTTTATATCCTTATGCATGTATTTCTGGCTCAGCCATCCCCAGGCACCATTCATAGCCCAGTTCTTTCCTCTATGCCACAGCTTTATGTTCACATTTGCCCATAATAAGCAGAGGGTAAAGCAGACCCTCTGTATAATGTACAATTGACATTCAGAGGTGGAAAGCAAGTGGTCTGTCCTCAGGAACTTGTCCCTGGATTGCTGCAGGGACATGTTCATGCAAATAGGAAAATTCATGATTTTGACATTTGCAGATCCTTATGACCATAACTGAAACACAAAACAAAAGTTCCTTGTAGAACATAAAGTGAAAAACAACTTGGAGAGGAGAGAGAATGAGAGAAGGTGTGAGGGAGAGAGGTATGTGCCAACAATTTTAAGACATTCCTCTCCTGGAATCTGAGCATATGGGTAATTTATATTTCCATGGAAGGTGATAACATCCACTGACTTAACCCAGTGAAAAAAATCAAAAGCATTTACTTGTGTTTCTAGTCCCATTCTATCATCTAAATCACTAAGTGCAGAATAAATTATGATGCTCCAAGAGATCACGCAAAAAGACCAGAGCCTCCTTTTAACACCACCCCCTTTGTAGCCCCTTATGTTATAAGCCCAAATTGTAGAAATGAGATTCAAAAATGGAGAGGAAAAAAAAAGTGGAACTTCTTATCTTTGTTTCATTGAGAAGGGGCCCAGTTGTCTTCCTATTTCCCAGCTAGCTGAGAATGCTACAAAACAACAACAGCGAAATTGTCCACATTGATGAGACATTTGGGGTGGGAGGAAAGAAAATGCCTGCAAATCTTTCCCAAATACTTTGTGGTTTAAACAACTATACAGTAGCTATCTTTGACAGAGAATTGTTGTGCTGTACTGCCATATAGAATACAAGCACTCTAGTCATTCTAAAAAGCAGTTGCACTTTTTTGTTTTAAAAAAAGGAAAAGTTTTATCATTTGGTTCCAAAAATCTGGATGCCTATCCAGAACTGTGTATTGCATATGAAGATCCCTGACATCAGCAGTGTGAAAAAGAAGAAAGCACAACCTTCTAATGGATATACAGAAAAAAAGATGCCTTTGGAGCAAAAGTGGACAATTACAGTCCTCCACGTGCTTTTTGGGCTCACTTCTCCTATCAACCATAAACACCAATTGTGAAGGGTTATGGGAGCTGCAGTCCAAAACTATCTAGACAGCCAGAGTTTACACTCCTGATCCAGAGAGATGCAGAATTGTTAAAAACAGTCCTTCTACCATATTTTTTGGGTGCAGATCCAGAAATTCAGGGTTTTGTGATCCAAAGTTTTAAGGACTGAAATATAATAATTCTCCAAATACTGACTTGTTTTATCTTTACCGATTTCTTCTTACAATTTAAGAGACAAAACCTACAACAGTAATATTCCTTTTGCATAAAGAATCTGAAGCAGCACACAGTTTAGGCAGTGTAGTACTGTGTTTCTGAATGTTAGAAATGACTCAGTTTGACCCAATGACCCAAGCCTTGAGAACAGAATAGCTGGCAAAAGTCACTTCACGCAAGAATTAAATAATGGATGAAAAAAGATAGGCCCAGCATTCAATCCATTTAATATGATGCACACATTTGCATATGCACACACACACACACACACACACACACACTATTCCAACTGAACCATCAACACATCTAGATGCATTTCCTATTATTTATTCTAGGTGGACATCTGAACTTAAGTCCAATTGCTAGTCTCAACTAGAGTAGACCCACCAAATACATGAAATTCACTTAAGAATTGGCTTTCCATTCAACAACTGGCCCAACTGATTTATTTTAATTGGGACAACAAACTGGATTTAGACACTACACTCTATCATACAAAAATGTCTCAGTGTAATGTTTACTCCATTTTGCTGTTACAAATGGCCTGTCAGCAACGGAGTGTGAGTTAAGCAGCACTGTCTACTAACAGGTCTCAGTTCTGGAATTTCTAGATGTGACGCTTGCTGTTATTACAGCAACATGTTGAGTGGCTTCCAATCCCTTCCTGGGTCAAGCAAATAACTCCCGAGGAACTATTGATTACAACACTACCACATAATGACACAATCTCTAGTCACATTTTGTTTCCCTGAATAGGTGTCTCCTTTTTCCTTTATTCTCAAGAATCTTTCTTTCCCCAAGAGAGTGAAAGGGCATCGGTAGCTCCCTCAATGTTGGACTCCAATGCTCATACCCATTGCTTTTGGTCAAGATGCCTGGAGCTAATGGGAGCTAGGGTCCAAGATCATACAGAGGGCAACAAGTACCCTATCTCTGGTTTAGGAGAATGAGGTAATGGGTCCCTCTACCCCCATTTCTGGTGCTGGCTAGCAACCTTGTGCCAAGTGTTTAAAGTTATTGCTACCAAAAAATAAAATATATAAAAAAAATCCCTGTGAAAAGGAGAAAAAAACAAGATGATCAGTTCTTAGTGCCAGCTTTTTTTAGAGGTAGTGACTGTAACAGAATACTCTGCAACTACACTTGAAGGATAATGGATAACCAAAGGCTAATACCGAGACAGAGAAAAAAAGAAAGAAAGAAAGAAAGAAAGAAAGAAAGAAAGAAAGAAAGAAAAAGAAAGAGCTATATTTGCATAATTGTTCTACTGTTGGAATTACCCTTTCTGCTGCAAAGTTTGTAGGGGTTTTTTCCCTCAATTTTTCTTCTGTACTAAGTCTTTATGATGGCAAGGTCTGGCAAATACAATAACTAATAATGGTAAACAGTGGCACTATATATTTTCAATTGATATCTTTATTTCCCATCCCCATCTTAGTGAAAGATCTGATCCATAGAATCATAGAATCATAGAAATGTAGAGTTGGACGAGACCACATGGGCCATCAGTCCAACCCCCTGCCATGCAGGAACACCCTCAAAGCACTCCCGACAGATGGCCATCCAGCCTCTGCTTAAAATCCTTAATTAATAGATTTGATACCACAGTAAACTGCAGTTTTTAAGCTTTACAACTAGCATTGCCAGCTGCTTCCTGTGTGCTATCAAAGGGCTAGAAACTTGTGGACCAGAAAAATAAGGTAGGCTTGGCCTAGAGTTGCATGGGCTGTGTCTGCATACCTTTAGAACAGGGTGACAATCATGCAGCCCTCCAAGAGGTTGTTGGATTGCAGTACCTGTGATGTTGGAATACATAAACATTCAGAGAAAATGAACTATGAGCACTCCTAAAAGGAAAACAACCTGAACTGTATTTTTGTTTTCTGTCCAACTGGAACAGGTGGATATTGAATGTAGGATTTAATCGCCACATTTTAGTTTATTAAAAAGTTACTTCAGTCTGGGGCTACTCAAACAATGTTCTTTCATCTCTTCATTTTTTCATTAAACTATCAAGCGTTCAAGAGTAATCCATATTGTTCATGGACTGAACAATTAAAGTTGTTACATAATTTATTCCTCTTCTTCTGGTACATCTTTAATATTGGGACAGCGGGAAGGACATCAGACCCAAACCCAAGGCACTGAGAAGCATAACAAACAGAAATGGCAAAAACCATAATGCAAAATATTAGCAGCTCAGACTTATGGAGGAATTTATAGATAGAGGCTTTGGAATGTAAGCCAATTATAGAAACTCAGTATGTCCAAAATATTACACATGAAATTTATTTCACACAAATAGTTCCAGCATGTGCTTTCTAACCTTTTTTGCAAGCATACTTTGCCTTGCCCCTCTCCATCCTCTTTTCCATCATGAGATCTAGGAACATGAAGGAAAAAAAAGCATAGAGAACTGAAAGGTTCTTTAGGACAGTTTGAGATATCCTTGCATGGTGAAAGGAAAAACATGAATAACTTCCATGTCATGTCCAGTGCAGAACACAGGACAGCTGAAGCATCTGGATGCAAAGAAGCTAATGGCTTGCTACTTCTTAGTTTAAAATATTTTAATCCTGGCATTATTTATCATATTCAGTTTATGAACTAAATTAAACAACGATTCTCTTAGGCATCCACTTTAAATAAAACAGAGTTCCATGCTTCTGTGCAGATTTCAACGTGAATCTCCCATGTCCCTGCCCAAACCTCTAAAAGCGTTAAACACAAGATCAGGGCTCTGGGTATAGAACAAATTGGGGTAATGTAACTGGCTCCTTGATACTGTGGGCCATTTCATTAACAAAATTTATGCTGAAATTTCACCTTCAGCCAACCATTGTAGTTAACAAACAACAACTGAGTTCCCTCTTTGTATTAGAAAACTTCCAACTTAATTGATATCTCAATTGATTTAACTAGTTAGTTTCAACCTCTGGTTACAAGTGTCAGGCTAGGATTCAGAGATTCCTACTTATAACCCACTTGGCTATAAAACTCACTGAATGATTGTGGGCTAGTTGTAATAATATTTTAACCTACTTCACAGGGGTTTCTTTTCTGAGGATAAAAAGAAAAACAAGAAATAAAATCCCAATGCCTAGGTGAGGAATATGATGCCTGAGGCATTTGTCTGTCTTTGCCTAATGTTAGTGCACTTTTTAGATCCATGGATGGGAATTTAGCATCCACACCGAGAAGCAGAAGTGTAGTCTTCTCCATGCCTTGTGGATTTGTTAATTTTTTTTTCTCTGGACAAATTATTTTGTACACAATCTTAGTCATGCACTTCCTTGTTTTATGTACACACAGAAGAGTACAGAGGAAGTTTGGTATGTTAAGTCCCCATGACAACAGTGAGACTGTGCTTAATATGTGTAAACTTTTAAGGACTGAATAATTATTTGCACACACACACACACACACATATATATATATATATGTGTGTGTGTGTGTGTGTGTTATTTGAACATATATATATATATATATATATATATATATATTCATATAGAAAACATCATAGTTGGTGGCCATCACACATTTATTTGACAAATCATCTTCTTCAGAAATTGTGAAAGCTAAAAATCATAGAAGTCAGGTGTAGGGAATCTTTGGCCATCCAGATATTTTAGCCCATAACTCACAGAAGCTCTTGCCAGCATGGCCAAAGGTAAAGGATTATGGGAGCTATAGTTCAAATTATCTACAGGGAAATTTTTTCTCCTCCCTGATATAAAGTCTGGGATTTTCTACGTATATACCTGCACTAGTTTTGTGTTTCTTTTATGGAAAGGAAATGGTTCCTCTTTATTCTGTAACTGCTCTTCAAACATTTCAGGTACCTATTCAGACTCAGAAATAATTTTCCTAGCAGCATGCTACTCAGACATTGCACATGTGTAGGTGCATGTCACACTGATGTAGCTACTTGTGAATAAATCAGGATTTTACCCATGAGTCGGCATAGTAGCATCCTACACTTACTCATTTTATCTGTTTTATCAGTCAAGGAGAAATGAAGAAAAAGGGTGAGAACCTGTCTTTCAGTCTCCATTCCAGGAATGTTAGCCTCTCTCTGAGTTACCTTTCTGCAAGAAACCCTAGAGACAAAGTGCATGGTGCACCAGAAGTTTGAGGCATTTTCTAGGGCATGAGGCAAAAAAGCAGACTTGGAAGTACACGCAGGGCATAAAATCTGGACTTGGAAAAGTCACAATTTTGGACTACCTTGCTCCAAATCCACCAGACAATTTAACTATAGCCATAACGGCTGAGAGACTTTGGGAACCACACTCTAAGAGTCAACTTTTCTAGGTTCTTTATGGCCCATAGGTAGTGCAGAATCCACTCCATGCAGTTACACCTAAGGCATGTACTTAAATATTCCATACTTTTAAAAATGAGAACAACTGAAGTGCTTAGTTCTAAAGTCTTAAACTTTAAAATCTTGTACTTGCCACAGTGACCACCTATGACACACAGGTAGAATGACCTGTTACTGAATGCAGTCAAATTCATTAACAGCAGTGGCTATCATAATGGCACTACTCTGCTACTACTTCCCGGTTTCAGAAGCATCATGGCTCTGAACACCAGCTGCTAGAGAATTCCAACAGGCCTGCCTTGAGGGCTTCCCAGAAAGGTACCTACTTGGGCACTGTGGGAAACAGGATGCTGGACAGGACAGATGCTTGGTCTGATCCAGCAGCCTTCTTATGGTAACCGCCAAATAGCAGTTATTCCAGCCACCCTCTCAAGAAACAGCTCACATGCCACATCCAGTACTTCAGGATGAATCTCATGTATGAGCTGGTATCTGGTCTTTATATCCACTGTAACCAAAAATATCACTCCATATCCAAACTCTGTAAAAAGTAAAGCAACTTATCAAACATTCCTAAGTCTAGCTCCACTCCACACCATTTGTTTTCAGTGTCTCCACCACACAGCCCCCTTAATGAACATTAGAACAGATTCCTGTTTTTGAGAGTGTTCATGAGAAGAAGAATTATGTGGTGAACATGCTGCAAACACACCTCATACCCAATGTGAATTAAACTTTCATCAAAAAGTGCAGTTCCCTGAATTCCCCAAGTTCCTTTAAAATATCCAAAGTATGCTGTAAAAATGTGCAACAGATCATCCTATGGATTCTTAATAGCTTTCATTTAAATGGGCAGCTTGTCCAAAAAATGTGACCTTTCTGGCTCTCATGCTCCATGGAATAAAAACAGTTCATCTAGAACGATCATTCTGTCTAGCTCAGCTCTTTAAGGGGCATATTATTCCACAGGCACTGCTAAACAGCCAAATGTGATGAGGACAACAAGCCTTATTAAAGAGTTCATCTTTCAGCCTTGACAGGTGGTTATTTTTGATATGGTTATTTTTAAAAAGATCACAGGAGTACAACCTAGAGGACTAAGTGCTTAACACTCTTCTCCCCTACCCTGCTTCCTTATCTCAGTACAGGTTTTTGAAGTGCTGCTCTATGGCTGCCATGGGTACAGTACAGCGGTGGATGCTAATCTCTTTCACCCTGCATCAAACCCTGTTCTGGGTACGTGCAAACTTTTTGGATGTTGCTAAATAGGTCTTTTTTGATTTGGTCTAAGTATTCTATACCAGCATCCCGTTTCCCCTACTCAACTCTGTTTGGTTAAAAAGGATGGCACTGGTGCACAAAGACAACAAGGTGATACAAAGCCATAGAGGTTCCAAACAAAAACAGGAGAAAATACCGGGGGATGTTTCGTCATCTGTATTGGCATTGTGTTAGTTTTCACAGAGGGGTTGGAAGGACCACAAAATTGCCTACCTTCTCTTTCAAGAAAGTTCCCCTTTAAAGCACAATCAAATACCGGGCTCCTCAGAAGGAAGTCCCACTCAACTCCAGGTAAGTCAGTACAGCACTGCAGGTTTAGCCTTTTCCCCAGAAACAAGTGAGTTCCATTGTGAATAGATCTGTGGCCTTATGCTCACACTTTGGAAATCATTTTGTTCCAGTCAGAAAAATAAATGCACCAAAAAAAAAAAATGCATCTTAAAACTAACAAAGTGTTGCTCTTTAAGACCACCTTCCCCCACTCGCTCTGGTCGTATCACCAATCCTACTTCAACATAAGTGGTAATTCCTTAATTTTTACTTCTTTAATTCTCACTCAACCTCTCTCTCTCTTTTCCAGAGTGCTCTTGCTCTCACATACATGAAAGATCCTTAATTTATTTTTTAAAAAAAGGATGAATCCAAAGATCTGGATAATAAATTACTTGCGTTTCCTAAGAAACTGTTTTCCTTTTTTTTCCTTTTCCTTTGTGTGTGTGTGTGTGTGTGTGGATGTATGGGTGTTAAGCTATTTGAAGCTTTGACAGAATTAAGCAGTCTTGACTCTTCAAAGCATAAAAGCCAATAAAGGAGAAATAAGAGAGAATAAGGCAGGGAATGGGAGAGTGCAAAGGGCAGGAAAAGAATATTATAAACAAAGCAAAAAGAAGAACCCAACCCAGACTCTAGCAGCCCTCGAATGCCATGGGATGCCGCAGAAGCTGAGACAGCCCCTACCGCTGAGGGCTGCAGTCACGGTTAGCAACGATGCATTGGTTGTGTGTGCCTCGATCCCAAGGCTGTGAGGAGAAGGAGGAAGGAGTCTTTTAACACTTGGATTGCTTGTAAACTGCACAATGTGGATCTCTAAGGCTGATTGTGATTTGAGGAGGGAGGAGTGCGAGAAGGAGAGGAATCTCAAGTCAATTCCTTTCAGGTTTTAAGCTATGGTTCTGTTTCTTCATTGCAATTGCTTGGCTCTGTTCCATTCAAAAAGGACTCCTTTCTTTCTCTCCGTCTCCCACTCTGTCCTCCACTCGGCCATGGCCGGAAGAAGTCATCTTGAGAGCTGCATCAGCAGTCCCCTTCTGTTGCCATAACAACCAGCATCTCACTCTTGCCCATCTCTTCCAAGGCACTGGCCAGAGTATTAAGATCTCCATCATCTTGGTGCTGGGCTTCCCATAAGTCCAGGATCACTCCTGTTGGGCTGGCTTTGGTGGCAAAGAAATTCAGATACCTGAACAGAAAAAGAAGAAGGGTTGGGTGAGAGAGAGAAAGAGGATGAGAAACCACTTACTAGTAGCAAACTTTATGTTTTTCTCTAAAGATATTTCTCTAACAAGACTGGCATAGTTTGAACCAGTTTCAATTAAACTGCACCAATATGAGACCAGGAGATCTTAACATCCCAGTAGCCCCCAGTGGGCTGAGAGGTAATACCGAAGTGCCTTAAATAAATAAGACAAAATGAATAAAAGAATCCCATAGTGACTAATGATGGCTGAAGCTAAATTCTGTGACTCCTACAACTTTACAGAGCAGATCGACTGCAGAATCCTAACCCAAAAATCATTGGTGGACACAGTCCAGAGATGCACCTATTTCTCACTTCTCCAAATTCTTTGTGAAACAAAGTGTGCCTTCCCTTAGAAATACACACATTTGCAAACCTCGTGGAACAGTTTATATGCATGTAATCAAATGTACTGTATTAGAATACAAACAGCTAGAAATGTGTGCCATTAAGCACAATGCACAAGGCATATTTTAACCAATAGGAGATATGTGTATAAGAATATGTGCATTAGGGAAAAATTGTGTAAGTAAATGCATATGCTACAGAGAATGTACAGGGAAAATACAGATGAATTTCCACAGAAGAAGGAAACACCTTGCCCCTCATTTCTTGTAAACAGATACAAACAAAGGGTAGTACAGAAATGGAGATGGGATGTGAGAAACCCAACAAAATCAAAGTTGAGTTTTTCATATCCTTCATGCAGGGTTCCTTTGGTAGACCAATCTAACTAGGTAGTTCTTAGACCTCACCTGAACTTTTCCAGGGGAAAGGCTGACTGAATGGTGGTGCTGGAATGTGTGTGTGCTGAAGTGAAGGGAGGGGAATGAAACAGCTTCCTAAGCTGCCGTGTTTTCCGAGAGACATTCAGGAGCAAAGCACTGAAAGAAAAACCCACCGATCCATGGAAAGCTTCTGAGCAAGAAGCCGCCAGTCATTTCCTCTGGAGTTGGGGGCATCAAGGCTGTTGCAGATTTTCTGTCGTATGGACAGAGGGATCTTGAAGGCATACGGCCCCAGCTGAGTGGTCAGGGTACTGCCAGGGTAGGAACGCAAGGCATCGAAGGAGTTGGAGTTCTGGAACACAAAGCAGGTTAGCAGGCTCACTCAGATTGAAGTGGCAACTCTGAACTAGTGAAGCTGCTGGCAACTGACTGTTGAGGCACCTTCTGATGAAAGTGGTTTCACCTCAACCAAACTGTCCCAAAGTAAGTGGCCACTACCACATATAAAAGGCATATAAGGCTTATTGTCTGTGCTACAGAAACATAAAAGTATTTTCTATTGATAATCCCACCTGCACCCACCCCACTGCAACACTGCTCTTGGTCATTACATAGACTCTTGATTGAGTTTTGTTTGTAACACAGAGGAAAATCTTACATGCTCATTTGCATCACAAATTGCCTTTTTTTTGCACCTTCTTTCCCCTTGAATGGCAGTCAGACTTCTGAGAAATACCACAGGAGACGTTTAAATTTCATCTGAAATTTATGTGTGAAAACTGTCAAACCTTAAAACAAGTGACTTTTATGCTGACACGGATCCAGGGGAAAACAGCTTCCCATAGATCTGCATGCACGGCTGAGCAATATCAAGTCTTAGAAACTCAGAAGAGCTATCCAAGATTGCAGAATTAGTCTGCTTGGTACAGAGAATGGGTTTGGGTGGTTTTTCTTTTTTTCTTTTTCTAAAAATGTTTCTGATTTTGTTCAAAGGCACTCTGCTTTTCAAATTCTATATTCAGAATAATTCATGAAAAATATACAAACTCAACTAAGGTTCCTTATTAAGTTCTCCAACTTTAATGAAATATTGTAGATTTTTTCCAAATTCATAATAACCTGGCAGGCATGGGATAAAGCAAGAAAATAATCTAATAACCTACTTAAGAGAGTTTGGACCAGTAATTTTTCCAAGCACTGTTAAGTACCCTGACAGACTATTTTCTTCCCTTATCCCTTATCTGTACCTGCCATGTTATTGTGAATTTATTATGCAAACAGCACACAATACCCTGTGGGCATCTTTGGGTCAGGCCAGCAGCAGGCCTCTTGTCCTGACAATTTCAATGCTCCTCTTTACATGATTTATGTCTGATGCAACTCCAGTTAAAACTGGGATGGGGAAGAAGTTATGTTGGGGTCTGACACTATTTCCTTCATCTATTAGCAGCATTTTTGGCTTTCTATGGATTCAACAGAGTCAGCTCACACATTTTCCAGTTCATATCTGCAAGTCATGGACAATTAAAAAACTCCTTGACAAAAGTTCATGACAGTAGAATACACATAGCCTGTTTCTAAATCACTGAAGATCCGTTTTTCAGCCTGCATATAGGTCTAGTTGGCCTGGTTACCACAGATTTAACTTGCAAAAAAGACTATAACTAATAAAAAAGGTTTTGAACAACATGACTTTGAAAGAGACAATTCTGGCAGAACATACTGTAGCTCAGCAAGTCTGAGATGGATTTTTTTTAAAAACCAAACCAAACCAGAAAGCACAATGCTGATACTGGCCAAAACATGTGGTATTCAGCTGAGAGAGAAGGGCACTCTGCATATGCTTAAAGGCACTCTCATCTCTAGCTACTCTGCTAGGCTAGAGATAACTAGCAATAGCAGTTATGTCAAACAGGTAGTTCTATAGACTATAATGGGGATCCAGGTTCATGGATTACTCATCAGTTTTTGAAAGGGATTCTGGGGTAGTGATGTAAATCCTTAGCTATTTTGTCCCTGCAGGTAAGAACAACTAATTGCTGTAATTTTCCCCCTGCTGTGGGAGAGAACATATATTCCTTTATAGTGTTCTCCCCATATTCAAACACCTCAAGACGCTGTGCAGGAATTATTAGGTTCAAACCTCCCCAGTTTTCAACTTTGAGGCAGGTTTTTTTTTAATCTGTTCAAGAAACCATCTTCTATGCAGAAAACAGTCCCCTGGCCCCTACATGAAGAAACCAGATGTTCCTCACTGAAGAATACTTCCTCTGAAACTCTTGGAAGACACTGAATTCCAGGAGACAATTGTGCAGAATTCTCCTTGCTCTACTTTTATTTCTGATGGGGTTTCCTGACAGTTGAGAAATCAGTTTTTCGACATGGGAGTGAACAATTACAGATATTCTTTCCATCCTCATTCTGGGATTGAACAGCTACATTTGTCTGTCTGTTTAAAATTAAAATGGATACACAAATGATAGATGGATGGATGGGTATATGGAGAATCTATCTATGTATACATTGATTTAAAATCTTCAGTAGCACCTGTGATCCAGCACACTGCTAGCGAGCGTGTGGAAAGAAGCAGATTTATACTTACCTGGGCATGGAAGAACCTATATTATAGAATATTTTCTACTGTACCTATCCCTATATAGAACAGAGTGGAAGTATCCAAAAAAGTCACTGGAAATCTGTAATTATAATGGTCTCCAGTAGTTGGCATGAATGGAAATAGATTCACTTCACATTTTTTGGACGGAGTGGGGCTCAACCATGGCTCCAATGAAATCTCTGAGATGACTGACAAATACGTTGGCCAAGATTTTGCCTTCATTTCTGGCCCGTATGAAAAGCCACCCTGACCACTGTTAATTCTCTACTCGATTTGTCATCCTTGCACGAGCTATAGAGAGCTACTCAGCCTTTTTGCTTCTGCCACGGTGGCTCTCTTTGCTCACCTCTCCAAGTGTAACATGTAGCTGAAATATCTGCCCTTCCCCTTCCACTTGCCGAACACAGAACTTGCAGGTAAGTTCTGTGGAAGCTAAGCTGTATCTCTCCAGGGTGAAGGTGCAGTGTAGTGCCCGCTGGCTGCCACTCCAGATATGATAGAAAGGAATTTCCTACAGGGGGAAAAAGCACACACAAACAAAGTTAAAGGGAAAAGAGATGATGCGTTAGTGCAATGTGGTTAACATTAGAAAGGTATGAGTGGCTGAGAGCATGAAAGTAGTTAAAATAATTCCTTGTATTTGTTATTTTTTTCCCATAAGACACTTCTAAATACAGTGAAATGTCAAATACACATTCTGGTGACACTTGTATCAGACCAACCAAAAGGCACAAAATATATTATTCAAGTTTTCAACCTCACAGGCTTCTTCATCAGGCACAGAAGTTAAAAATCATTTTTAGAGGAAAATATGATGACAAGAGAGTGGTAGAGCTTTATCTTTCTCCTGTTTCTACCAATGGAGATAGTATAGTTAGTGCTTTGCTTTGGCTCATTTTGTCTCCAGCTACCTAATGACAAACAAGAGATATGACTTCTTCCTGCCTCAACCTTCCTTCCAAGACCATCTCAAGAAACACCTTCAAAATTTCAAGGAGGATTCAGTTTTGTTACTCTCCACATCACATTTTTCCTAAAAATCATGCCTGATGAAGAAGACTTTGAGATTAGAAGTATAAAGTATTTTTATAAAGTATTTTTGCCTTCTGGTTGGCATACTAAAATTATCACCATAATGCATATTTTGAATTTTGTTCTGTTTACAGCTATCACAGATATATGTTTTTAAAATATATCTAAATTACAGCAGCAACAACACCTCTTCTAAGTTACACTGACCTAAATTCAATTGCTAGTCCTAACTAGAATAGACCAATTAAATTAGGATATGACTGTAACATAACAAGGGTATACTCCCTTATGCTTATTAGTGTGTTGCTTCCTTACTAGAATGTGTTTGTACACAGGTCATAAGCTGGCAGCATTCTGATGCTTTTTCTTAAAAGCCTAAAAATAATTATTTCATTACTTTCAAATAACAAGAAAGTAAAGAGTTACTTTAAAAATGCAACATTATGGTAACTAACTGCTTGCTGAAACTGCTAGAAAAGTAGAGTGGCTCATTTTTAGTAACAAGCCTGACTTCTGACCTGCCTTACTCATCACAGGCTTGGCAGAGACCAAATGTACCACTTCTGTTTTTGTAGCTCCAAAACAGAAGGTAGGCATGAAAAATACAAAGAGTTTTAAGGAGCTCCTTGCAGACTACTATGCGAGGCTGGTAGGTTTTATTTGACTTGTGTTGTTAAGTTCTTGCCCTCAAGTCTAACTTATGGGCTTCCCAGAGAGTATTTAGTTGGATACTCTGGGAAAAATATGTTGGCTGCTGGTTTGATCCAGCAAAGTTTTTTGTCTACTTTTCAATTGCTTAGACCCAATTCTTGAAAATGTGTTATTCTTATTATTGGCTGTAAATACTTCAACTTATAGTGACCCTATAAGTCTCTTTTCCACTGAGTCACATTGCCTCATGATACATCTAAAGTAACATAGCCTCAGTTTAGAAATTATGAATTCTAGTGAAAGTTCAAGTTTAGAACAGCTCTAAAAACCCATTCATTGGTCTTTTTGGCGGTCCATGTTATCCACAGAAAAATAATTTAGCACTACATCTTTGCGTAACTGTACACATGCATGCTCACAAGTGTGCATTTAAGTAATATAGGACTAGGTTGAGATGTAAATGTTTTCTAAGGCAAACACTGTGATTTCATAGATCTTATTCAGGTCTCCTTTTATAGGTCTGTTAATAAAGGGACCCAGAACTTTCTGGTGTGAAGTACAGGGGACAGAAGGGAGAAAGGACAAGGAAGTCACATAGTCAGGAGCCTATGGTACTTGAAATACATCTTTCCTGGGAAATGAGCAACAAAATCTTCTTGCTTTACCACTTCGCCAAAGAAAAATCCAGAGGATGAACAGGCCCTACCAAAGAAACCTCTTCAGGCTGCATTAAACGAGATATTGTTTTTAAAAAACATACACATTCTTATTCTCCCTCTCCCTCTCTCTTTCTCCCTCTCTCTCTTCCTTATATATTTATACATTCATATTATATATGTTATTTACTTTTTACTACCACATTTTATTGCCAGACAGGAGAAGAGCTTATAGGATTTTTTTCTTCCCTCATCTATCTAAATAATATGGCTACCTTGGGAATAACACATCTTGACCTGGGAGAGCAGATGAATTGTCATAGTTGTTTAGACTCAGGCAGCCAAATGTCATGAGCCTATCCAAGTGTGAAGGTAACAATCTGCGACTAGTCTTCTCTGTAGGGTCCTGAAAACCCATGGTATGCATGCATTTTCTTTGGAGAAATTTGGATTACTAATGAAGGAAGTATCTTGAATGATAGAAGAGATGAAGAGCTGTTGGTTTACTCTTGACCTACCAGGGCTATTCCTCTGCTGATGGCATACTGGTACACAGACACTCACCTGATACTTAGCCAGCAGTTTGCTCCTCCAAAGGGAATGGGGGATATCATGGACAGAGAGGCGCAAGTTGTGATAACTGTCCTTAAAGAGAAGGGGCTTGGGTTCTTCCAAAAGGTAGCCTCCAAGAGTCCTTTCTAATTCAAGCACTTCCTATGAAACACAAGTGTCAGGAGAAAAACAGTGAGGCCAAAGAACATGCACACAGTTCTACAAACTACAGCAGTCTTCCTTGAGGTGGTGCCCTATAGCTGCACTGCACTAAAACTCTCATTTTCCCCAGGCATGATAATTGCTCCTTTTGTGTTTTCCAGATGGCTTGCCTGCCCAGCACGTAGCCTGTTTCATGATTCAGCCCTGGAATCCCTGGTACAATGTAATCATCACCCAGTGGAGCGACTCACTCTCTGGCCAAAAGAGCTGGAATTTGCCAGCATTTGCATTCAGGCCCGACTGCACTCCTGTTCTGCTAGTGAATGTCTCTAATACTTCTATCTAGGCTAGGAGTGAGATGTGTGTGTCCTTCCAGATGTCAGATTGCAACAAGATTGGTTAGGGTGCTAAGGCTGATAGCAGTTGCAGTTCAGTGATATCTGGAAAGTTGCACATAATTCCTACTCTTGCTCTCAGCATTATTGGTAGGCAAGATGCTGAATTGGATGGGCTGCTTGTTCAATCTAATACAACTGTTCTTATGACTTTGTGTCATAATAAGTGGGATTGATGGATGCCATAACTCAAAACCATTGAACCAGAGAAAAACATCAAGAATCTCATCATGTTTTGTTTTGTCCAACTCATTTATATATATTTTTCTCCCAAGTGAAGGGCTCTTCCCTCTCCCCTCACCCCACAGCTCTACTTTTGCAGGACAGTGGTTAGGTAAAAAATCTTCATTTAGTTTTCTGAAGAAACGTGGTCTTTCAGCAAACAACCACATCGGCAATTCTTGAAGCCCTTACAATGTTATCATGACCATGCGTCCTATTTTACAGATGAAAGTATGCCAAAGGTTTTCCAACCCAAATTTAAAGACAGAAAACTATATCAAGGGTTTAAAGACAACAAAAAAGAACTACAGCAGAAGAGAGCAGAATCCTTGAAGATGTCCATTAACAACTAATACTTGGGTAGAAGGCTAAGCAGGCATAGAGGACACTGCATTTCCCCATGGAAAGATGGACCATATTTTTGTCTACTGTAATGTAATTATTTCCAAGTCTGTATGGACACGTATAAATGGGCACATACAAATTTTAGGGAAACTGATTCCCCATGTTGTCTATTTTTTATTTTATTTTTTGGTGATGTATTGCTTCTTTTTTCTTTTAGTGCAAGTGGTCATCTTAACTTACAATGGCATCTTGGAAAACTAATCTCTCTTCCACTTCTTTCTCTACTCCCATAAACTATGATTACCATGTAAAAAGCAACGATGCCATTTCCTTCCTTTTACTTCGAAAGTCATATCCTAAATCAAAACTTGAAAGGATAATTTCTGGAGTCCTCTTCTAGTTATTTCAGTTTAGAAAAATGGTGACACTAGTTGTGACACCAAGGTTAAAATGTATTAACACAGCAGGAACTGAAACACCGGCTTGGTGCTGATCACTGGAACTAATCACTCTTATAGCATAAAGGCAGATGGGGATTTATACTTCATTAAGAATGATGGGTCACTTCCATTAGTCATGCAAACTGGTGCTTATATTATTGATAGGCTTTGGAAATAACTTACAATAGGTATTTTCAGATCAAGAGGAGAAAGCCAGTTTGTAGCTGATCTTTAATCATTTACATTTTGATTTTGCCTGCGAACTTGCATATGAGAAACAATCAGGAAGACCTGGAGTTGAGAGGGTACATGCATATACTATAATCCCAGTAACTGACTGGCCCCAAGACCAATCAGTTACTGGAGCCGCAAGCCATAATGCACCAGGTGAGCGCAAAATAAGATGCAGAGGAAGACCAAATGAAGAGAAAAACCAGAATTCTCATGTTATTTCAGGTCAGGCAAATCCAGAGCCTTACTGCCTATTTTTGATGTTGTTGTATGCCTCCAAGTTGCTTCCAACTTGTGGCGATCCTAAAGCAAACCTATCACTGGGTGTTGCTATAGGACATAAATGGAGGGTGTACCCCCGGAGTCCTGCTGTGAAGCCTCAACCCCTGCCAGTTGTCTACCCCTAGACAACCCATCTCCTTCAGAAACTCCTGGAGTTTCAGGAATGAAAGAGAAGGTCGGAACCAACTATCTTTTCTGAAGACTGATTTTCCAGTTCTCCTGGGACAGCAACAACCTTTACGTATTTATTAGTACAGATAGCTTTGAACACAATATTCTGACATGTTAGCTTTCGGTTCAAGGGTCGCAACATGCAACTGGGTCACCACTGAGATGCTGTGATTCTCATTTTCCCTTCTTTTAAGGTCAGAAAATGTATGCAGAGCAAAAAGAGAGCCATATTAGTGTATGCCCACATTAGCAATAATAAGCAGAGAAGAGAGAATCTGCTGTAGTAGTGCCTGTGGAAATATCAAAATATACTTTCTTCATTTAAAAAATGTGTACTATATCTTCAGCACTGGATGTAGAATAGAATCTTTGTGGCATTCTACCACACGCTGGGAACTCCAAGGAAAATGGCAAGGCTGATCTCTGAGGAACTGGGTTCAAGGAACTCATTACTGAAACCAAACTCTGGGTCACTTTTCAAGGCATTGCATCAGTTTGTTTTGCTCCCCACAGTGGCTCCCTTCCAAGTCACATCATACGCTCCGTTGATTGCCAGCCATGACCTCTTTAGGATTGAGAAGCCTAAAGTATTAGTGAGTGGTGAGGCAGAAAAAGGGAGACTGAGCTACCAGTTTCCATGCACAGCATTTTTTTATACTATCTATGGGTGAATAAACTAGCACAGACCCAGTGTCGAAAACAGAGAGCAAGGCACTTCTCCAAGCTGATGACAGTGACACAAATTATAAGAAGCAGTGTAAGGGCTGGTTCATCATCTCATGAAAGCAATTCTAGGTTATGACTTCCACATGTGAATGAGACATCACAGTCGTAATATGAAAGAAAGGAACATTCAGACCACCTCAGACACTATGCTTTGCTGTGGAGACTGTTCACATATTTAGCTGGTAATGGTGGTGGCCCAAAAGAAGTGCTGTTGCTCCCTCTGGCCCTCATGACTGGCCCCCTCTCCATCTCAGTCTGAGAGTGAGACCAGAGGGCAGGATGGCTGGCTGCCTGCATGAAGTGGTCAGTGCTGTTCGCCACAGAGCTGACCAGGCCCAAATGGCTGTGTCTGAAAGCTACTTCTTTAGAAAGAGGCATTAGGAGTAAAGTGCCCCACGAGACTTCCTGGTCTAATGACACTTAGCTGAACTATTAGAACTGCTTCCATCGTTTTTTAAAAAATTACTGGATTCTACATGGTATGAATAGATGTATGAGAAGCATTACTTAGAATTACTTTCAGTGCACTCACCTTATTAATTAAGGTACAAACATGGCCTTAATTTGCCAAAGGAAATTAGAGGGCCCTTTCACATTACACAATTATAACACTAATTCCACTCTAATTACCAAGGCAACATCCTATAGTATCCTGGGATTTAGCAATTTAAGGAGGAGTACTTGGCATTCTCAATGAGAGTTAGCAATAGCGTGTGTATTCCTATACCACTTATCAGCCAAGTGCTCTCTAAGTGGTTTATAATATGTTTAGCTAATTGCCCCCAACAAGCTGGGTACTCGTTTTACCAACCTGCGGAAGGATGGAAGGCTGAGCCAACTTGGAGCCTGGCAGGATCGAACTCACAACCCTGTGGTTGCAATACTGGCATTTAACCACTGCACCACCAGGGCTCCTTGTAGAGTTGTAGTGCCTCACCAAATCACAAGATTCCACAGGATCCAGCCATAGCTGTTAAAGTGGAATCATAGTGCTATAACTGTGTAGTGTGCAAGGGCCCCTGATCCGGAGACCTTTCTTTGCTCAATTTATGAGCTTCTGCATATTGACTTCTGCAGCCTACTAGAATCATTATGAGGTGTGGTGGCCATACTTATCTGTACAATGAGGAACTGATTTTCAAAAGACAAACACAAAACAAAGCCTTTTAGCTCCCACCATATGACTCTTGTTTGACCTATAGTAACTTAGTGGGCCAGGAAAGCAACTTAAAATAAAATAGGATCAAAACAAAATATATGCCTTCCGTTAATGCTGAGTGGAGCAGCTAATCAGTTTTCCTAAGAGATTTAGGATATACAAATCAATGTTCAGTATCATGAAGAAAAATGCCTTCTACAGTTAGAGCACATACTTCTTGGAACGACAAAATACATTCAGTTCTCCATATCTGTGGATTCCCAAAAAAATAAAATTCCAAAATGCAAACTTTGATTTTACCATTTTATGTAAGAGACGTCATTTTACTATACCACTGTGCATAATTAGACTTGAACATACACAAATTTTGGTTATCCACAGGAGGATGGGGCCTGGAACTAAACCCTAGTGGATACTGAGGGCCCAATTGCATATTCTAAAACAGGGGTTCCCAACCTTTTTGGTTAGCTAAGCCCCAAATCCAAATTTGCCTGGTATAGAAATCAGTTATTTTGTATTACTGTCATAGACTTTTCCATTGCTCAATTGCTGATGCTATATAGTTTTGCAAGAATACCATCTAATGCTATATAAGCCTGGGTTAACTCCCTTCAGACTCATCATGCATGCCAAACTCTACTCAATGTTACATCTGTCTGAATAAAACTTCTGTGTTCACACTTCCTACAGGCTCCACTCTTGATTTTAAATGGAACAAATTTCCTCTCTCTTCTCTGTATATACACATATATATGCCTAGTTGCTTGCAAAGGAAATTTGGCCCATTTAAAATGAAGAGTGGAGTGTATAGTAGTGTGGACACAGAAGTATTATATTCACACATACATATACAATTTAAAAGAATTCCCATTACTGGGAATTTGTTGAAATATTTATTGTATTTAACGAAACTATTCACAGTTTCATTTACGTTAAATTAAAGGCATGAACAAAAACTGTAGGAAAACATTCACCATACCAGTTAGACAGCAGTAAAGGCAGTGATTATTTTTAGGTTTCCATATAAATTAATAACCCCCTTGTGGATCATGACACAGTGGCTGGGAAATATTGTTCTAAAGAGTCACACTGACTTTTAAGCTGTTCTCCAAATAACCAAAGGGATCAAAGAGACCCTGCAGAACAGGAACGTTTCCCATCAGAAAAGTGTAGCTATTTAATGAATGCCTTTTATTAAACAGAGAAACAGGAGGGTGTGAAAGGAGAAAGCCAAGAGACCTGGCAGTACCAAAATAAGCAATATTACCTTCAGGGCATCTGGCGTGTCCTCCAGGCAGTATACTTTAAGACTGTACTCCAGTGAGGTACAGAGAGTGGGAGCAAAGATGGCAAGCTGGAGTCTCTTAATGGCTGATCTGGAATAGGACTCTCCCACCAGGACGTACGTTCCAAGCTGCTCTAGAAGAATGTGGCAGCACTTGGGTTCCAGCTGGCAGTAGCAGGGAGTGTTTAAAGTCTCTTCATCCAGAGTTACAACTTCCTGAAGGAGAGCCAGGTGGGGAGAAAAACAAACAAACAAGAAGTTCCTTCTGTGAGCCAATCTGCAAGTAGGAGTCATTACTTCAAACTCTTTAGGAGTCCATCTGTTAACAGGTGCACAACTTGCTTCATAAAAAAAGAGAAGGGAAATAAAAGAAATGCTGCACCAAGGGAAGCAAAATTGTAGAACAACAGTAGAAAGATTCTGACATTTGAAGGAATTATGCAATAAAGCATTTTTAAATGATGTATCTCATTTCACACAATATCTTCTCCAATTTTTTTTTTAAAAGAAAATAGTTGGAACAATTGCTACTACTGCTCATGATGAGAGGAAAAGATATAGTGCATTAAGGCCCTGCCTTTCAGACCATTAGAAATAGATCCAGAAATGTTATATTTTCTACTATTTTTATAAGCATTTCTCCTCCTCAGTTTTTCATTTATATCTTTATATTTGTCATGTGAACATCGAGATTATGGGCAGTTGAATTCTGTAGCAAATGCCACATTCTAGACTGCAGCTTTTCTGCAGAATTGCAGAAAATTAATGGTGGTGCAACAGTGCCCCCTGTTGCAAAGTATTATTCTAGTTATGCTCCTTATATCAGTTTTGGGTCCTTATATATATTTGTTGGACTACAATTCGTCATCTTTAATATCTGACCACACTAAATGGGGGCTGAGGGGACCCAAGATTTAAGGATTCACAATTGGGAAAGTGATGCTAAAAGCTAAGAAACCAGGAGGTAGTTATTTATTTTTTTTAAACTTTATTTATTGAATATTATTACATAGCAAAAAGAAGAAGAACAAAGAAAAAAAAATCAGCATACAATATACAAAAGGAAAAATAAAGCCAGATTACATGAATAACAAATGTATCTTCTTATGTATCACAATAAAACTCATGGAAATATTCTCATCCTATATAGACCCCATTCCATTGCCTAAACCACGTTTGAGTCACCATGGACCAATCATTTTCTACTTTATCTTTATCAATCCTTATGTCGAGCAGAGCAGTTAATACATCCATCTGATACATTTCATATAACTTCCATATCCACTGATCTAAAGTCGGAATTTCTTGCCTCTTCCAATATTGAGCGTACAACATTCTAGCGGCCGTCACCATATATAACAAAATTCTATTATGACATTTTTGAATATTTATATTACTATCCACTAACATATTCAAAAGAAATAGTTTTGGGCTAAGTTTAACATCTACCTGTAATAAACCCTTAATTGCAGAGTGTATTTGGTTCCAATACTCCTTTGCACGTCGACATTCCCACCAAATATGATATAATGTTCCTAATTCTTTTTTACATTTCCAACACCTATTAGAACAATTATTATATATCTTAGCAATTTTTTGTGGAGTGATATACCAGCGATACAACATTTTATAAAAATTTTCTCTCAAATTGGCACTTCTAGTAAACTTTATATTAATATTCCACGCTTTCCTCCATTCTTCCAAATCAATAGAGTACCCAAAATCACTTGCCCATTTAATCATGTGATCCTTAACTATTATCCGTTCGGTCTCTAATTTTAACAATATTTGATAAATTTTACCCATAATGTGACCTTCACCAATTAAATTTCTTATATCTAATTCCTTATTAACCAAATTCTTGTCCTGAATTCCCTCTCCATCTCGATCTTTTTAAATAATTCATAAATAATTCTGTGGTGGAACCAATTACCATGAAAACCCAAGTCCTTCAACTCCCCTAGTGACTTCAATTCATCTCTACCTTGACACCTATACAAAATATCTTCATATGACAAGCAGTCGCCATTACTAATAAATGAATCCTTAAAGAAAGCTTCCTGCAAAGAAACCCATCTCGGCTTTTTTAAGTAAAATATTTTCTTATAATTGTTCCAAACCCTCAATAGACTCCGCCTAATTATATGCCTAGAAAACTCCTTATCTTCTGAAGCTTTCTGGTACCAGAGATATCCGTGCCATCCGAATTTATTAAAAACACCTTCCAATATTAATAATCTTTTATTCCCCAAGATAATCCAATCCGTGACCCATTTCAAAGCACATGATCTGTAATAAAGTTTAAAACTAGGTAAACCTAAACCACCTCTATCTTTGCTATCAATCAAAACCATTTCCTTAATTCTGGGCTTCTTCCCTTGCCATAAAAAGTTAATAACTTTCTTCCTCCAGTCTTCAAGAATTTTTTCGTCCTTCAATATCGGCAAATTCTGGAATATAAATAAAATTTTTGGGAGGACACTCATCTTTACAGCGGCTATCCGCCCTAGTAATGATAATTTCAATTTAGCCCACGTATTTAGTTTGTTTTCGATATGATTCCAAGTTGGAATATAATTATTATTTACCAAATCTACATTTTTACTTGTAATACTTATTCCCAGGTATTTAATCTTCTGGCCTATTTTAATATTTGAAATTAATTCCATTTCCCTTTGTGCTTCTTTCTCCATATTCTTGGTTAATATCACAGATTTTTTCCTGTTAACTTTAAATCCTGCTAATTCTCCAAACTCGTCCAAAGTTTGAGACAATTTAACTATGCTTTTAATTGGATCATGTAAGATTATAAGTAAATCATCAGCATATGCCCTCACCTTATAAACCTCCGCTTGGATTTGACATCCTTTGATTTCCAAATCTTCTCATATCTTTCTAATTAAAATTTCCAATGTCAAAATAAATAAAAGTGGGGACAATGGGCATCCCTGTCTGGTACCCTTTTCCACTGCAATTTTATCTGATTTTACCCCATTAATTATAATGAAAGCACTTTGAGAATTATATATAGAATTTATCCAATTGTTAAATTTATCACCCATATTTAAATTTTTCAAAACTTCCTTCATAAAATTCCAATTAAGATTGTCGAATGCCTTTTCCGCATCTATGAAAAGAAGTGCCAATTCTCGCGGAACGAATTCATGATATTCTATAATGTTCAAAAACACCCTTATATTATCATTTAGTTGTCTATTAGGTAAAAAACCAGTCTGGTCACAATGTATCCAATCACATAATATTTTTTTCAATCTGTTCGCTAAAATCGTAGTGAAAATCTTATAGTCCGAATTTAACAAGGAGATAGGTCTATAATTATTCATATCCCACTTATCTTTTCCATCTTTTGGAATCAAAACCATATTTGCTTCCTTCCATGATGGAGGGATATCTATATTTCCATCCTGATTGACTAAATCTAAAAAGGGGTCTACCAATTCTTCTTCAAAAATCTTATAAAAAATTGCGGTAAACCCATCTGTCCCTGGGGCTTTCCCTAATTTTAGATTTTTAATTACAGTATTCACCTCTTGTAATGATATTTTTTGATTTAACCCAATCTTCATTTCCTCCGATATCCGAGGTATATTTTCCTTATCTAAATAGTTTTTTATGTTTTCCAGTTCCTTAGAATTAGATATATCCTTAGAATATAGTTTTGAAAAGAAGTTTTGGAAGCACGAAATTATTTCATCTTGCTCAGAAACCAATTGATCTTCTTTTTTAATCTGGGTTATATAATTATGTTCCTTTCTCTTACGTAGCTTGTATGCCAACCACTTAGATGTTTTATTCCCAAATTCGAATTCCTTCTGCTTAAGATACTTACATTTGGCTTCTATCTCTTGTAAATTTAACGTGGTTATTTGGGCTGAATTACTTGAATTTCACTTTGGGCTTTTTTATTCAGCGGATTTATCTTCAAATCTTCCTCTTTTTCTTTCAAAAGGTTCTGGAGTTTATCCTCTTTGGCCTTCCTTTGTTTTTTCAATATATATTCCTTTTTCATCAAAATTCCCCTGATGTAAGCTTTCATAGTATCCCAGACTATAGCTGTTTTGGTACCTTTATTTAAATTATCTTTAAAAAAGTTTCTAATTTCTTCCTTAATCTCTTCTATAAACTTACCATCTTTTAACAAAGCTTCATTAAATCTCCAATTATAATTTCTTGATGTACGATTGAATTTCAACAATATTGGCGAGTGGTCAGAGATCAACCTGGGTAAGATCTGAATATCCTCAACCATACTAGCTAAACTCTTAGTTGTCCAGATCATATCGATTCGAGACCAACTTTGATGGTATGCTGAATAAAATGTAAAGTCTCGTTGTAATCCGTGTTTTAACCTCCAAACATCAACTAAATTTAGTGACTGGAATCCTTCTTTAACTCCCTTAGGTAAATTTCCATATTTAACACTGCTTTTTTGAGTCAGTTGCTTTCTATCTAATTTGGCATCAACAACCCCGTTCCAGTCACCCATACAAATTATTTTTTGGTAATCCGATTGTAATATAAAATTTAGAATCATCTCATAGAACTTCTGTTTATTTTCTAAGGGGGCATAAAGACCTATAATTAATATTTTGTCATTTTTCCAATTTAACTCAATAGCAATAAATTGACCCTTACTGTCCTTATAAACTAAATTTGATTGGACCTTAGGCTTAACATATATTACCACCCCATTCCTCTTTTGGTTTTGGTTACAAGTTGCATAATATGTTCCTAGTTTGTTATTCTGTAAATATTTAACTTTTTCTTCCAATATATGGGTTTCCTGCAAACAAGCTATCTCTACATTCAACTTTTCAAGAAAATTAAAGACTCTTTTCCTCTTAACCGGTCCATTCAACCCATTAACATTCCAAGAGCATATAGATAAGTCCCTCATATTATACTAGCCATAAAAAGAAAAAGAAAGAGAAAAAGAAAGAAGAAAGAAAGAAAGAAAAAAAAAACAAAAACAAGAAAACAAAACAGGACTTATTTTTACTTCAATGTTGTCACAATTTGTTGAAGAGCTTTCAACCCACATTCTGGAGGTAGTTAAATAATACTGTTCTGAAGAGAGAGGCAAGAGGTTTAACAGTATCAGAAACTGACAGACGATTGTGACACTGTAGGAGTTTTGTTTATGTGAAAATAAAAGCACGTAACAAACAATTTAACAATTTTACATAACAAGCCTGCTGCACAGAATACTGAACAACACACATTGTATCACTGCAAATAGAAATGGCAATGTCTTTTTAAGATTTCATTCAGTCATCAACTTATTTATTTATTTACCTAATTTATACCACGCTTTTCCCCTGGATTGGGTTCTAAGGCAACTTTTTGTACTTTAAAACAAGATTAAGTTAAAATCTTGTTTTATAGAAGTTAAAAAAATGATTAAATAGCAGTATTATTTAAAAAAACACACACACAATTAAAAACACAATTACTAATAAAAGATAAGTATGGCACACCATGTCTTTTCACATACATTACTGCAGTATATACTATTGAGAACAGGGAGGGGGCCAACTGGACCTATTGCAGGAATTCCACAGCCTGGGAGCAGCCACAAAGAAGACCCTCTCCCATGTCCTCACCAAATTTGCCTGCGAGAGTGGTGGGACTGATAAAGCCCTCCTGTACTGATTTCAAAACTTAAGCTGGCTTGTATAGGGAAAGTTAGTCTTTCAGATAGTCTGGCCCCAAGCCCCATGAGGCTTTAGAGGTCAAAATCAGCACCTTGAATTGTGCCCGAAACTGATTGGCGGCCAGTTAACTTGTTTTGAGGAACACAGTGAAATGTTTCATATAAACACCCACAGTCAACAGTGTGGCCACAGTATTTTAGATCTGCTCAACTAACCAACCAACCAGCCAACCACAAAATCACGATCATGATCATTTCCTCTTCCCCCTCCCCATCATTTAATTTGGCTTACCTCCCAGTTTCCTTGGTGGGACTGAGTTTTGAGTTGCAACATCCAGTCTGGGGAACTAACTTCTGCGCAGTGTGGAACGGTCAGGATGACAGGACGGCATAAGAGCAACCCAGTGGGACCGCAGGTCACGATGGGACTCAACACCGTCTGGGTGCCTTCTGAGGGCAATCTGGAGAGGGCAAATACAAAGAGGCAGTCTGTTGACATGGGATATACTAATATGTGAGAGAGATTTCTGTTCAAAATCAGCCAATCAATCAAAAACTCCACTGGGCAAACACAGTCCTGTAACTGGGCTTAATCTAGCTCTCCATATAGCAGCCACTATGTGGCAATTACAGTAAGGCAGGGCACAACGAAAAAGAGAGACAGAGAGAGCAAGCAGTTTGTTTTACTTACAGAGAGTTTTCTGCTTTGTTGATCATCAAATACATTTCATAGAACTTCCCCTGAGGAATTGCTCCATGTGGCACCAAGAGATTCACCCCTAAAAAAGGGAGGGGGAAAGGAAAGAGAATGAAGCTTTCTAGATGTCTATTCATAAAAAATACAACCTTAAACTCTACTGTGGGGCAGGGGCTGCATGCGTAGGGCTGCATGCGGCCCTTGACCCATGAGTCTTTCTTTCCAAAGTGAACACTTCAGACCTCTGGCAAGAGCACTGTATCTGACTTTCAGCAGCCTGAGGGGCAGTGACAAAGAGAGAAGAAAAGAGAAAAGAGGATGTTTGAGAAAGGGTGGTGGCAGAAAGAGAGAGGTGGGTTGCTTCTGCTCATTTCTGAGTCTGGCCTCATCCTCTACTGACATGTAGCCCCTTGCAGAATAGTCCTGAATTAATATGTCCCTCGACTCCATTGGCGACAGCACAGAAACACAACCTTGACAATGGTGAAAAACTGGAGCTACCTTAGAAGAAACTTGGTTGAAAACCAGTTTTTATGGAAGGCCATATCCCAAAAGAGAGTGTGGTAAGGAAGGGTGCTAGTGCCCTGTCCTCCACATGTCCCTTTAAAATGCCAACCAGTAAGTCTGGTTGCCATAGATAACACTTCACCCTGCTTCTAGGTTAGTAAGAACGGTATTACTGGAGAGAAGCAGGCACTTCTTAAGAGGGTTGGATTGATTCCTCCTCTGCATCAGTGTGTGTTCTTGGGGAAGGGGCAGGAGATGATAAGAGCACTATTTTGTTAAAAAACAAACAAACACAAGTCTACTTGTAAATCAGTCAGTTGCACACTGAAATCAGTGTGACACATCTCTTGTGACTCAATTTCCATTAATTTCAGTGGGAACTAAGTATAAACTGGATCCAACTGAAAGCCACCCAGGTTGCGATTTCTCTCCCTGTTTCTCTTTCATTGTGTGTCTGCCTGTTCTTTGGAAATAAACGAGTAACTTTAACTCTCTCAGCTGTTTCCTGCACTCAGTAATTAATTCATTTGTTCCATAGAATACTACCTCTTCCAATGTCTCTCACTCTAACTACCCACACAATCCAGATTTTGTGGGTGAATGTGTCTCAGTGTGTTAGGCTGCAGACAGAGGAGCAACGAGATTCTACTGTGGACCCAAACTCCACATGATGTGCTGCCCATAATAAAGTCTGAACACATGTGCATGATCTGTCTTTTCACACAGTGCATGGAAAGCCATTCTTAATCATATCAGATGGAGCAGAAAGCATTACATTTGTTAACACTGTTTTAGTAAACTGCCCATATATTATAAATTGATGCCTACTGCATGCTTTCAGCCAGATTCTGTGAAAGTGCTCTTATCACTTGTTCTACTTTTTTGTTTTTGTTTTAATTCCAGAAGAAAACCAAAATGCTGTTCTACTGCTGCATAATTAGATTGTCTTTCTCACTGCATCTGTAAGCAAATCCAGGGAAAAGAGAGAGTTAAAACATCCCACAGAAGATCAAGCTAGCTGCTAGGGATCTTTTCCTGGTGATATTTTAAAACATCACCAGCAGATGCATTTTGGATAAGAACTTAATTGAACAGAAAGTATCATCCTTGATTTATTGCCTGAGCTGAATAATAGGTTGAATGACAGCAAATAATGGAAACTCAGTGCAGAAAGAAGATGCTCATGCTATCTGGATGCAAAGGATAAAGGATGCAAAGGATATCCTTGCTCTTGCTTCTCTCTCTTTCTTTCTCTCTTTCAATCTCTCAAAAGATGAAGATTCACACAACTTTATTTCTTGGGGAGGTATACTGCCAGATCTGGGCCTGCTTCTGAATTCCCAGGAGATTGGCTGTTATATGCTAGCTTTGGTTGTTTTTTGGGTGCACCTTTCCTGGATGTACCCCACAGCAAGCAGAGAGGTGAGACAATAGGCTCCAGGATAGAGGACAACACGTTCAAGGCTCTCCAATCCTCAGCAAGAGGATGGAGTCTGGGAGGGGCAGTCAGGACTTGGGAATCCATAAGGACTCCATTTGCTTTCACACAATTTCACTAGAGTGTCCAAGATCCTGAAATTCCACCTCAATCTGCTATCCTGATTGACTGTGATTGGGTCAGCACTTCTCCACCAGCACTCCCCACCCAACAAAGCTTCCTCTTGTTCTGTGAACTCCTGCATGCAGTCAGGCTAGGACAATGTTCATTTCCTGTTGATATCTACCTGTTCCAGGGATGGTGAGCCTTCCTCCCAGACAGCCAAATGTCCCTGTAGCACTATTCCCAGGCTCCCGGGGTAGAGTCAGGAGCTGCTGAGAGCCCATGGTCTTATTCCTTAGGTTCATGAAGTGATTGTCCCTGAGGTTCTCTCCTGGGAAGGTGCCTGGGGGGATGGTTCCTAAAAGATCTGCCCCCTCATGTATCCCAGGAGAGGAGGATGCTGTGGATGAATTATACACTTTGATCTTGAGATTAGGGAGTGGGTCAAGCAATGGAGAGTTGGTCATTGGGATCTTGTCAGAGGAATCTTGCAAGGCATACATGGGACCACGGTATACTCCCGCATTGGCTGTAAGGTCAGGCTGCATCGAAGGGTGCAGTAGCTGGGGAGTGTCTGAAAAAGACAGCATAAGAAATGCTTAATTGTATCTAGGCACCTCTCATAATGTCCCCTGTAGTCTAAAAACAGAGTATATCCAAGTTTAACTGCAATTAGCATCATTCTATACTGATCTGAGGTAAAATTACCTGTTTTAGGAAATCAGAACTATGTACGTACATACATATATCCCACCTTTAACTTTTTAACACAACTTTAAAACAATTTAAGAAATTATTTAAAACATTAATAAAAAGATACAGGCACCCCATTAAAAGGCTCCATCTGCTGCAACAGGTTAAAACACTCCATAATGAGGGAGCAAGCATGGTTTAGTGGTTTGAGCTTTAGACTATGACTCTGGAGACTAGAGTTTGAATCCCTGTTTGACAATGGAAATCCACTGGGTAACCTTGAGAAACACACACTCTCTCAGCCTTAGAGGAAGGCAAAGGCAAACTCCCTCTGAACAAATTCTGCAAAGAAAATCCCAGGATAGATTTGCCTTAGGGTCACCATAAATTAGAAATTAGTTGAAGGCACAGCAACAATAGCAGCAACAACAAGCGCATAATGAAAAGCTATTTGCCAGTAGAAAGAAAAGGAGGAGGAGGACAACCAAATCTCCTATGGAAAGGAGTCTCACAACTTAGGAGCAGTCACCAAGAAGACATGCTCCATCGACCCCTACAAATGTGCCTGTAATGGGGGGTGATGATCACTGTTTTTGATCATTACTATCTGCCCTTCTACAGAACAGCTGACCTAAAAATGGTGATATTTTGACATGCATCCCTCATTCAAATCATCTGAACAAACTGCTGAACATGTTATGTCTGCTAACTCTATGTACTTAACAGGGTTTAATGTAAATAATGCACTTAAGCATGTTGCAACTATTTTTAGCCTGCTGGCAACATGCTAGAATTCTTCCTTCATAACATGCAACTGTCATATAAGTAAAGCTATAGGAAAGAGTGTTGTGATACCTTAAGGGCTTACAAATTTGTTATGACATGAGCTTTTTCAGACCAGAACCCATTTTACCATCAGATGCAGGACGCATCATTCTAATGTAGAGGCTCTGGTACACAAAAACCTATGCCATAACGAATGTGTTTATTTTTAAGATGCCACAACACAGTCTGAACCTTAAGGCTCTTTCTATTTACACCTATCTGAAGAGATTCGAAACAAGGCTATAAAATCAATGGGGGACTGTCTTTTAATGAACAATTTTGCTATAGGGAGCATGCTTTATTCAAGCAACTAGAAAGTGTCACCTCAAGAACTTATGAAGCCGTAGGCCTTTAACTGTCAGAAAGATAGTTTCTGAAATTTACCCATGAAAGGCCAGCCCCCAGGTTTTTGTGTGTGTAGTAAATTAACATTCCAGAGAAAGATTTTACTGTAGGCCTCCTCCTCATGTAGAAATTCAGCACATGAAGAGGCACAGGCTGACATTAAACCTTTCTGTGGGGCGCTAATTTACAGTCCACAGGACAGTTTTTTGTAGGAAATATATTAAAGAAAACACCCTCACTCATTTCAGATGGCTTCAGTTCAAAGTTCTGCTACTTTGTTCTAAGTAATGTATTAGCATGAATTTAGTAATATTAGAAAAAAAAAATTCACAACAGGAGATACAACTTTTCCACTTAATATGGGCCACTTTGTTTTATTAACTTTGCTGCTTACAGGGAGTTTCATAACATAGGAACAGCTTGGCTAATATTGTCATTTTAGAGATGGAAAAACTGGAGTGAAGAGAAAGGGACCTGGGTAATGACAACCAGGGAGTTTAGGGCTAGAAGAGACTGGAACTTTGGCTGACAGATAGTGGGAATTTGCAGCTTTCAGTAAACATTTCTGGTTATATACGCTTTCTCTTTCTGACTTTATCTGAAGGAAAGAGGGGAAAAGCAGGTGGACGAAAACCTTAGAACAAGGTAGGTATGGTCTTACCATGTCTGGAGGTCTTGAAATTGACTGGATGGAAGCCCCCCGTCAGGGCAGCGGAAGAGTCTGTTATGTCTGTGTCAAAGTCCCGGCAGCTGCGTCTGTACACCACCACCCCAACAGCCATCACGATAACAATGAAGATAAAGATGGCAACTACCAGGCCGGCATACAAAGCCACATCACCAGTAGCTTCTAATACTAGGTGGAGGGAGAAAGATTAAAAGGAAGGTGTCACTTTCCATTTGCCTCTTTGATTCAACTGAGCCTTTGCAGCCTGCCTTCTCAGTGAAATTCTTGTAGTGGTATACAGACTTCCCCGAGTCAGATTTCAAAATCAAAATCACTGTGAGGCCGTATTTATATTTTTCATTCTCTGAATCTTCTCTCAGGATTCTTGAAAAAGCCCACAAGGATATCACAGAAAGTGCAGTTAAACGCAAAAATACCACAGCCTGCTTGATTACTTGAACCAATTAAAGCCATTTCCGCACTAGACTGTTATAGTGTTATTATTCCACTTTCAACATCCTATGGAATCCTGGGGTTTGTAGTTTCCTGAGGCCCAAGAACTCTCTGGCTGAGAATTCTAAGCTGCAAACCCCAGGATTCCATTTGATGCTGAAAGTGGAATAATAGCACTATAACAGACCAGTGTGGAAATGGCCAGAGGCAAACATTCAGTGGCCTAGAGAGAATGAGCAAGTCAGGCTGGAAGGCAAAGAAGGAAGAGCAGGAAATGAGAGTTCGTGTATCACACTACCCACCCCTCACCAACAAGCCGTCAGATCAAGGGGCACATGAAGGTGTGAAAACGAGGAGGGTGTTCTATTATTTATATCTTTTCACCTTAGTTTATTTCTTCTCGTTGCCCCAAATACCCTGAAGGCACCGGATCCAGTCTGATCTTGGAAGCTAAGCAGGATCTGCCCTGGTCAGTGGTTGGGTGGGAGACTGTCAATGAATACCAAGTTTTGTAGGCTATATTTCAGAAGGAGGAAGTGGCAAAACCACCCCTGACTATTCGTTGCCTAAGAAAACACTATGAAATTTATGAGGTTGCCGTATATTAACAGGCAACTTGAAGGTGCATACACACATCCAGTTGCACCAGTATGCCACGGCTTCCCTGGGACCCCCTCTTCTCTTTAGGTATGTTATTATCTGGCACAGGACTAACTCCAGCTCCTATCAGCATTATCATTTTTATTTATCCCTTGCCTTTTCCTCAAGATTAGGACTCAAGACAGTATACAAATTTTAAAACAAGTACAATATAGTTAAAAATGCAAATGAACAACCTTAAAATCAAATCAGACTATTAACAACAATAAAAACAAATTAAAACATGCAATTCAAAATGTTAAAAGCCCTTTCCTTAAAAATCCTTCAGTATTTTTCTTAAAGAGCTTCAGTTCAGAATAACAAAGGGATTTCCCTGTTGACAGAAGGATAGCAAATGGGGGGGGGGATTCTAGCTGCCCTGGGAGTAGAACTCCAGAGCCTAGGGGCAGCCACCAAGAAGATTACAATTACAAACTGTGGTTTATATACTCTTATCACTTGTCCCCACAGATAGAAGGGTATCTGAAAACAAAAAAGTTATATCAGGTTTTTAAAGCATGAGATGGATACATCTGCAAGAGCCAGAACCAGGCCGAAACAGTGGTCTGATGGAAGCACTTTCTGCAGCTTACCTGCGTCTGGCGCAGTTGTGCGGGGATCACGCAAGCAGCCTCTTCCGCGAGGCACTCATGTCTCTGCTGCTCCTGCTCTGCAGCAGCTGCCTGCTGGCCAGCAGGCAACATGAGGACTCTGCCTCTTCCTTCCACAGTGCGGCTGGGTATTTTCCCAGGTTGCGCTGGGGGAAGAAGTGTGAGGGCCGCGTCTCTGGAGGCTCCACATGGACGGTAAGTGCGTGTGGGGCCCCGGAGTGATGCGTGATATACTGCGCGATCAGCACCTGCTGGCCCCAGCAGCATCACGCGATTGTGAGGGCGTCATGTGGAACGCTCCTCACAATTGTGCGATGCTCTGGAGGTCCTTTCGCATGACAAATGCCCTGCGAAGAGGGACAGAGTGAGCATAATAGAAAGCAGCTTAGATAACTGCTAGAGTTCTACCAAGTTGTAGATCAGTGTCTCGGGAAATTAAAATCAGCTTTGTAGGTTCAAGATCTATAGAATGCTAAACAGCACATACTAGTGTAAAAAATGCATATATTTTAAATACCAAGAATGATTATGAATGCTAGAAATTATACTTGTCTATGGAGAGAATCATAAAAACACCAACAGACACACATATGTAAAGAAAGGACAGTGGTTTGCTTGGGAAGATAGTAATTACCAGCGAGAGGTTTCTGAAAACAGCAAGCAGTGCTGTTTCCAGTAAGCTAGTAATCAGGTATGTTCCTTTGGGGATTGACTAGAATATTCCCTATATGGGATATTATTTTAGAATTATGGAAAAAAACTGATTATTCATTGTAATCTCAGCAGCAGGATTCATGGTGTGTAGGAGTATGAATGAAGACTTTACAACTACTGGGATTTGGGGGAAAAAACCAAGAATACATGCAAGTAATAATGGCTTTTGATTAAAAAAAATATACTGGCAGTTCCTATTTCCTTGGTTTGGAGGTTCCCCAATTCAGCAATGTTTCTGTGATCTCGGGCTTATGTGTGAGCTTATTTTTACGTCGTGACATATATTGTTTTGGACAGATTGGCACTTTGAACAAGCATCTGATGAACTCTCTTAAGAAGCAGGTTATTACCTGCATGCCTGTTGTACTGATACTGGTACTTCAACTACTGCATATCTCACTGTATTATTCTGTTCATTGTACACCACTGTGTTAGGTTTGTATACTGGATGTAAGTGACGGCATTTCTATTTTTCACAGACATGCTAGCAAGATACAGTGGTTTGAGCACTGGATGATAACTCTGGACATGAGGTTTGCAGTTTAGGGAGGGGCCTCAAAGGCCCCTCCCTAAACTGAAAACCCCAGGATTCCATAGGATGTTGAAAGTGGAATAATAGCACTATAACAATCTAGTGCGGAAATGGCCCAGAATCCCTGCTCAGCCATGGAAACTCACTAGGTGATCTTGGGCAAGTCACACTCTCTACGCTTCAGAGGAAGGCAAAGGCAACCCTCCTCTGAACAAATCCTGCCAAGAAAATGATGTGAGTCGCCTCAGGGTTGCCAAAGGTCAGAAATGAGTTAAAGGCACAAAACAACAACAACAACAGCAGACATGAATGATTTTAGAAAGTTAGGAACATCACAGCATGTCATCTGTTTGAGATTTATTTATAGTATATATGCATTTTACACCATCACATTTGCTGATTAGCATTCTGTAGGTGTTATCAATATTGTTGTCTCATTGTTGCCTGTTGTGGTCTCAATGTTAGTTCAAGATCAGCAAGTCTTAACCCAATGTTCTTGATGCCCTTCTCCTCATGCTTTCAAACACTGAAGCAATTAACCTTGAATAGGCACATCCCAGGACAGTTGCAAAACCCTAATTAACATTGCCTCTATTTATACATATGCATGCTGCGCCTCTTTGCTCTCCCTTGATGCACAGGAAGGGGCCTGTGGTAAAAGTAATCTACCTTGAACTTGAATGTACATATACGGGGGAAGGAAGCATTGCCGACTGAATACAACAGTCCTAGAAATGAGTGCCTCCTTTGTTGGCATGTTCTGGTAGCAAACAAATGTGCTCTCATTAGGGAATAAAGAACCATCAAGCCTTGAGTGACAATGATGACCATTATGTCCATTTCCTGTGAGGCTAAGTCACAGTTCACTCCTCCTTTTTTCATCAAATATACTGGATTTCATCTTTAAAACTGTCCCATTTTTCTAGCATTATGCTAAAAAACAAAACAAAAAAACCCTCAGTGATCTTGGATTCAGCTGTCTCCAAAATTCTGTATGTAACTCTGCCCAGAAAAGAGCCACTAAATCAGGGGCAGAACCTAGCAGAGATCTAGAGAAATCCCAATAAAATCAGTAGTATATGTATGTGCTCAATTTTGTCTGGTTTTTGATCAAGATTTGTACCTGGGGTGCAGAACTTTGTAAGTTTGGCCCAAGGGGGTGCTCGTCCTCTTCAAAATGCTACAGAGAAATGTTGTCTCATTAAAACCTCCCGGAATACCTGACCTGGCATGGCTCTTGGCTATTCTGTCAGGGGAATTCTGAGAACTGTAGACCTAAAAGGTAACTTTCAAAGGTGTCCTATTCCCAAAAGATTAACTTTAAATATAGCATTTCTGTGGCCAACCCTATGTGGTTCTTCCTTTCCTTTTTAATTGACTTCCTCTCCTTGTTTTCACCATTTCTTTCTCCACATTGTCCTGCAGTGACACAGGAGCAGAACCAAGATGAGTTTTATATTGCATTTATATCTTGGCTACATTTAACATTTTGCGTGATCCTCTGGGAATCCCAGTTCCCAATGAAGACACAAGGAACAGTAAAGAGAAATGAAGAAGATGTAACTGGAAATTTAAAGACACTTAAGCAGGGTTGGGCAACTTGTGGCCTTCCAGATGCTGTTGGGCTGCAATTCAAATCACCAACAGCCAGCATATTTACATATCTGGAGGGACATTTGGATTTCCCATTCTTGCATTAAGTGCATACTTTCTAATATGGATGATCTTGTGGAGATCGCCAAGACACATGTAATGCTTCCACTGTTACTACTCACGAAGTAATTTGCTATAACTGTGCGGGGTAAAAGTACTCAAGGTGTTACTGCTATAGATATATTTTATCCCAATGAGTTACAAATAATCAGTTAAGTTACAAAAAGGTGAGAGAACAAATGGAGGGGAAAAACAATTTTATCAGGAAGGAAAAAACGGAAGGTTTTCTTTGTCCCTATCACCCTCCCCTTCGCTTTCAAATACAGGAATATACAACCACTAGTTTTAATACTTACAGCATTATTACATTTGAAATAAACCACTTTTGTCTCTATTTTTTTTTAAAGTGCAGTCAGCTTTGCAAAGTCAAAAGCCTTGCAATGTGTATGCTGCTTTAATCACTGGGTAAATGTCCAAGATTTAATTCAGGTGCACTCACCTCCCATGAGGCTACAGAGCTACATGGAGATGCCCTGGGAGAGAGGAGGACTCCAGGAGGGTCTTATCACCAAATGAGGGACAACAAGCTAAACCACACCACACCAAACCAAACCAAATCCAAGAATGCAGAACAATGAAAGAAAATGGTCATGAAATGGGAGACTTACGGTGACTTTTGGGTTCGCTTACAAATCTTTTATCTGTTAGGGAAAACAAAGTTGGAGAAAAAAAAAGGTTGAAAAAAATGAGGATGGTAGCAACGAAGATGGTAATAAAAGAAAACAAAGGGTAGACTGGCAGCCAGGGCAAACTTAGGGGAAAGGGTAGGGTGAGAGTATAAGCATGATGGCACAATTCATATAGAAGCTATAAGACAGAATGAAGCAACAAGAGCTGTATACAAGCCATAAGCAGTAGGTGGCTCACACAAGTGCTCCACAACCCTTTTTTTCTCAAGCATCTCAACCATCTGCATTTTTGCATCTGCTCACAAATACCAGCATAGCATCCCTGCAATGTTATACCTACATCATCACCATGGCCTAAGCTACTGGACTAACATATATATGAACACAGCGTATGTATAAACATGATTAGGTGTCCTGCTTCATAAGGGACAGTCCACTATGTGAATGACTCTTAGAAGCATGTTCTCTTTTTAAGACACCTGCTGTATGAAAAGCCACTCAATCTGAGCATCATTCTCCAATCAGGCCCACACAACTACAAAATCATCAAACAAACCCCACTGCCAATTGGCCATCCACGGCAGACTATCTGGGGCTTGTAAACCTCTTCCTTTTGCTGCCTAAAGCTGAAAAAAAAAGTATGGAGAGGGGGGTATGGGCTCTTGGAAGCATCTGGTACGCCAGAATATATGGTTTTTGAGTACACATTTTGGTTTGGTAAGTAATAAGATGTGTAGGCCTAACTTATATGGTGGGTGTATTCAAAGCAATGGTTTTTCCATGCCATTTGCTACTGATAGACAGGCAAGGAACTGACATCTGTACTATGTTTTGCGATATGTTATGGTCTTTGTTTACCACCCCACTTCTGATTTCTCTGCTCCCCACTCCCCTGACAAAGCTTGTAATGTTTCTCATTAAGGAAGACACACAGCTTCCTACAACTCATCCAGCTGGAAGTGTTGAACTTTTCTTGGGTAACTTGCTCTCTCATCTTCGTGACCCGTGTCTTTTTATTTTATGTGATCAATTCTGCCTCTACACTCATTCATTCATCACAGCCACCTGGTCAGTTTCTCCTACAGAAAGGTAAACCTGGTTGCTTCACCAACCTATCTGAAGATCCCTTCATTTTTTCTCTCCTTTGTTGAAAACAGCACATATTTTACTGCTGTAGTACAGATTTCCTTAGATGCAATCATGTAAATTAAACATTGATTTAAAACACGCACACAAAATCCGGTTATAGGAGAAGGAAGCATGTATGAATGAGATTCATGAAAATGAGAAACAAGTGATGGTTAACACAGGGAGGATACAAAAAAAGAAAAAAATAGAGCTTGGAAAAGGTAAGTTTTTGGATGACAGATTCTTCGTATCAGCTAGATTCTGGGAGCTGTAATCCAAAAAGCTGTTTTTCCAAGCTCTATAAGAACCCTGAATTGAAATGTTACAAATGTATCAGTCTGAGAATACCCAAGGAATAATCAACGAAACTCTGTTTCCCATTTTCTCACTTCTTCTTTTCCTTATAAGAAAAATATGTTAACATTGTTTTTCGACCTATCACAATGTCTAATGGAAATCCCAGAAACCTGTACTCTGTGCCATCAACATGTGGAAAAGGCTCTCTGACACCAAGTTGCATCACGCATTCCCAGTGCTCCATGGAGGATGCGCTGAAAGATCTGCATTGCTGAATTGTTGCCAATACATGAACAATTTGCCTTTAGACAATATGCACTGAGCTTATCTGAGGCCCATAGGAGGAAAGGCAGCACAAAGCATTAGTTTGGGTGTTCTTGCAGAATCCCTTCTCTACCCCCCCCCCACTTTGATCTTTTTCTTTTAATAAACCCATCTCAAAGTTATTGAAGGGGTGGGCAACTGTGTCTCCCACTATATTTATGGCCTGCAATTCTGATCAGTCCAAGCTAGCATAGTTGATTATGGGAGGTGTAGCCAAAACAACATGGTAGGCCAGTTATCTGCCTCTGGCTTACAACCCACAGCTATGCATGGCTCATGGATTTTGATGGATTACTTCCTCCCATGCAGATAGACATAGATGGACATTTAGGCCATTTCCGCACTAGACTGTTTTAGCGCTTTGATTCCACATTCAACATCCTATGGAATCCTGGGGGTCTGCAGTTCTGGGAGGGGCCTGCTGGCCCCTCCCGGAACTGCAAACTCCAGGATTCCATAGGATGTTGAATGTGGAATCAAAGCGCTATAACAGTCCAATGCAGAAATGGCCTTAGCCAGGCAACAGGACCAAATGATATGAAGTTCAGTCAGAGGCAACGTTCATCTGAACCACATGTAACAAGTAACATGTAACAACCACATGTAACCTTTCCACCTCACCATGCCTTTGGAACTTCCCTCTTGGATTGCTGATGGCACCCCTTTGGGGAGAGAAGAACACGCATTTGGGCAACATACACCTAACTGTATGTGTCTGGTAAACTGCAGCAATTATTCAGCCCTTTCCCAAGATAAACAAACTGAAAGATTAATACAGAGCTTGCTGGAGAGACTGGTAGCATTTCTCCCTCTGCCCCTTTTGAAAGTCGTATGGCTGAAATACTGATCAGAGTGTTTAGGGGGAGATGTCTCAAGACCAGCAGTCTTTGCCTCTCGGTGCATTGCTGCCTGTTTTCTTCTCAGCACCTTTTGCTTGCTAAGTGTTAATCGCCAACAGCAGGCAGGCAGTCTGGCACGGTACACAGCTTGATTCTGCCTGCAAACTGCACCCGACCTCAACTGTCACGATGCCTTCCTTTTCCCTAGCAATGAGCTTCTCTGGAGCCAGCAGCTACTGAAGGGCAAAATGCTTTTTTTTTTTTAAAAAAAAATGTTTTTGAATTGTGTCTCTGTACAGGATTCCCCCCTCCTCCTCCTGCTCTGCTGTCTGCCAACATGGGTCAATCCAATGATTTCATTGAAGGTGACACACAAGCAGTCATACAGCAGGGGCACAAGGTATTGTGGGGGCTGACATTCTGGGAGTGCAAGATTCCGGCTCAGGGGAAAATAACCAAAGTGAGACATCTCAGTGAAAATCCACATGGCATCAGCAGGTGGCAGCACTGACACAATTTAAAAAATACAGGGTTAGAACCATAGAATCATTTTCACATAGAAAAGGATATTTTTGTAGCAAAGTTTTCTTTTCTGCTTATTTGGGAAATACTGTAGGATTCTCCAAGTGGAGTAACCAATATACCAATTTTCTTGGTTTCTCAGTTGTACCTGAACCTTAGTAGAAATACTAAGACCAAGTTCACTACCTGGATGCTTTCTCTGACGCCCCCCCATCACTTACCAGCCTGCCCATTGGCTGAATTACTGTGATGTCATGGTTTATTGATTTACAAAGGGCAACCAAAACCGGCCAAATGGCATGCTTCTTTGAGCTAAGCCAAATGGCCGAAAAGGATAAAAGAGTAGCAAAAAAAAAAGAAAAAAAAAGTGCAATTGGCAAAAGGAATCAGACAAGCATTTGAAGTCTTCAAGAGCATGAGGTAGAGAAGAATCAAGGCCAACAAACGTTGTGAGTTTAGATTTCACATGTTGATGGGAACTAAGTAGTGAAACTTTGGGTTTCAGGCATCTAGTGATTTACTTCTGGTCCTTCAATTTGTGAACTGCACCTCATATGAGGGAGAAGAATTTTCACTTCTCACTGTTCTCACTGGCAGGAATGGGGGAAAAAATCATTTTTTTTTTTTCTATAGGATGAGTAAAAACAGGTTTTGGTGCATTGTTCAACTATATGGTTTTTTGAATCTTTGAACATCTTCTTTGGCTAAAATTTTGTGAAGTTTTTTTTTCTGAAAAAATATAACTATGCAAAGTAGGATCCTCCCATTTTTATTTTACTATTTTATTTTCTGAGATTGCTATTGCTGGAAGAAAAAAAGTGTTGATCTTTTTGTTGTTGAATGGAGTCAATAATCTTTTTAGGTGGCTGACAATTTTTACAGGGCATCATAACATGTGAAAAAACGGGTTTTGAAGGAAGAATCAAAATAATGAAGAAGTATAAGATTTCTCTTTTTTTCCAATGGACAAAACACTATCTCACACTTCTCTCATATCAAAAGGGACAGGCAGAACCTCTTTCTGTAGTAACCCTCTTTGAACTTAACAAATCTAAAGGCCCTTACCACCATAACTTTTGAATGACAGCATGGAATACATGGAAGAGCAGTTTTTCTACATGCTTTCAGAAAATTCACATTCTAAGTTGGGAAACAAACCCTAGTCAATAAAACATGGTCTATCATCTACTTGATCTTCCCTGTACTTTTCCCAAAAGTTCTCTTGACATCCCTCCCCCCCATCTTGTATTGCAGAGAGCAAAATATATTCAGGTGTAGAATTCCCAGTATTTCCTTATGTCAGGGTGGGAACCATATCATCTTCCCAATGTTGTTGGACTGTAACTCCAATCAGCCCCACCAACATAGTCAATGAAGGGAAGCTGCAGTCCAGCTTCTGAATGGCTGTGTGTTCCCACATCCTTTCATTAAACAGAAGATTTAAACTTACTGAATAACTCGCATATCCTTTGATTTCTGCATTAGTCATAAGTATCAGTCCTTCAAGCCTACTATTCCTTGAACCATGACTACAACTGTTCATGGACTGATCCAGTGTATGTTTGCTCCGTAACAGCTCCCACTTCCATTCACCAGAATGATGGTACCAATCAAAACCAGAGGTCATTTGCTGTTTTACACATATACAAACCTTTCCCAATCTGGCTCCCTGCAGATGTGCTGAACTACAATTCTGATCAGTGTGGTCCAGTAGATATGCTGGTTAAGGATGATGGTAATTGTAGTCAAACATATTTGGAGGGCTCCAGGGGAAGAGTGCATAGTGTAAAACCCAGGTATGCCATTGAGTATACATTCAACAGGGAACTGTAACCTGTCACAAGCATGCATTTTTAATCACATTCATACTTAAACATATTAAAGCATAAATGGTGAACTGGCCATAGAATTCCTCTTGAGTGACTGTAGACTACCATAAATAAGCTGGCAAAAAAGGCTCTCTAGGATCACTTTCTACCAGTGTTCCTATGATCACCTGCAGAAGATGCCCGTGGCATGATGTCACACACCCTTTTCGTACCTTACCCTTTCGTGGTGTTGGGGTGTGGGGCTTGCACGAGTAGCCTCTGGAGGAAGGCTCTCGCTTCCCTGCCTGTTCAGCTCCACACGAGATTCCTGCTCGCGCGACAGCCCCGCCTCTTCCTTTCACAGTGCAGGCTGGGACCTTTCCCAGCCTGCACTGGACAGGAAGCGTGACTGGCCTGGCTCCCGAGGCTCTGCATGCCAGGTAAGTGCACATGGGGCCCCGGAGCAATGCACAACTGCACAGCGTTTTCGGCTTCAAGCCGAAAATGAAAAAAATCCATGCACGGTCCAAATCAGGCCCTTGAGCGTCGTGCAAATGTGAGTGCATTGTGTGGACTGCTCCTCACATGTGTGCGATGCTCAAGGGGCCCTTTTGCATCAGAAATGCCATGCGAAAAGGGCCCCATAGGTAATAATGGGGAAACACACTGAGCCAACATTGCCTTTACACTTGCCTTCTCTTTCCCTCTTGCCCACATTTGCTACAGCAAACTGACTTACTTTGCATACAGAGTCCATCAGTGCAATTCTTGGAGTCAAGTAGCACTCCGCTGCAGTCTTTGCCTCCATTTTTGGGAGATGGGGCCATGCACTCTCTGCTCCTCCAATGTGTGCACTCTGTGCTACAGGCAGACCACTTGCTCCATTCTGTCCAAGCACCATCTACTGCACTCAGGAAAAAAAGATAGTCAAGCACAAAGAGAAGAAGGCAATCAGAGACCCACAGGGACAACGAGGAGGGGTGGGGAAATAACAGGAAAACAAATTCTTGGAGACTGACTAGCTACCTACTAATGAAAGAAGCACAAACTTCATTGTCTCTGCAAATAACTCAAATAATCTCTGATCCTAACAAAATGGCACTTCCTGGCAGGTGAAACCCAATGGAAAGATGATAAAAATCTGACAAAAATACATATACATTCTCACATAAAGTGGTTACACAGGCATTACTTTCACCATATACATAATTGTTGGAAAACCATGGCTGAATATTGTTTCCTCCTGTTTAAGGAGAGCAAGATGTATCTGTGTGCAGTTGTCTCCTTTGATGATATATTCATAGGTTGCATATTATTTCCTAAAGAGAAGTGTGGTTTTTTTTAATGCAAGAATTGCAATCTTGCTTTATGTGGTCTTTACGTGGTCAACTATACCAGCATAGTACTGTCTTCAGGCACAAAACAGAGTTGATCATCATAAGATTAGAAACTTGTGAGCTGTATTTGAGCAATCAGTTTGTCACATGCTTTTTTCTCAGCAATCTTTACAACTACCTTTTAACAGAGGTCAATACAATCACCCTCTCTACTGCTAATAATAGAGTGAGGGTGAGAGACTGTGGTTTGCCCTAGGCTATGTATGGAATTAACAGGGTGTTCTGAGATCTGAAATGGGAACTTCCCAATTTGCTGGTTTGCAGCTACCATGCCAACTCAATCTGAAAGTGCTGCCTTTGGTTGCTGGTTCTGTATGCATTTGTTGGTTCTGTACGCAAGTATGCATAAAATGTAAATTCCAAAACAACAAAAAATGCAATAGATTTGATTAGTAATAGTATTCTGGATCCTAGGTACTCTAGGAGTCAAGTTTCCCATTATGAACTACATGATTCTTTTTCTTTTATAATTGAAAAACTGCAACCAGACACTAAACATGTTGATTTTCAGAAAGCAACCTGTTTTCCTTTACTTTATAATTGCCTTAACTATATCTCTTTACAACGCAGGCATTCCCTGCTTCTTGATGACTTGTGTTTTGATGACCTGCTCTTTCAACCAGTTTGAATTATACCCAGAATCCATATATTAGACATATGGTCCACAATTTCATCATGTTTGTATGATGGCTTTGTGACCACACACTGCTTTTTTTTCCCCACTCAGTAGACTCAGCACCAACTTGTGGACAGTGCAGTACCGTAGAAGTCGTTTGTGGTGTGCCTCTTGTCTTATACAGTATTCGTGCTTACAGTACTTATATTTGAGCTTACAATACAGTATTTGTGCTTATATTGTGCTTACACACAGTACATATGCATACATATACAGAGAAAGAGAGATACATACACGCACAATAATACATAAAAAAGATTGGGTTCCGCATTTCAACCATTTCCACTTTTTGACAAGTGCTCTGGTCCCTAACCAGGCAAATTAAGTAGAGGATGCCTGTGCTGTTTATCTTATTTCCTCATGTACCCTCTGGGTTAGACCCATTAGGGGGCCTCTCTTTCCTCCTCCACTTTGCAACAACATATCTTGATGCTAAGCAGATGTTGTGATGTTGCCCATTCTTTCTCTAAATTACAGGTCTTTTTGGACTGTGACTCAACAGAAATCTCTTTCCACTTCAACACACCCTAAATTCTCTGTCAATGGAGATGTTGGATGTCTTCTCTGAATGCCTAATATTTTAAGATGATTTTAATTAAGTAATGAGCTATTCTGAATAAATGACATTTGAAAACAGGCAGCTTGTTTTCTAAAGCAGGAAAAGTAACATTTTGTTTAAAAAAAATTTCTGTTGCTGCTTCAGATATACTAAACCTCTTTACAAGGTACAGTGTTTAACTCAACTGGCTAAGGCAAGGTTTCATGTTGGATTCTGTTCAATAGCTTAGCCAATGAGACTGCTGAATAATATATTCTTCATCTTATTTCCAATAAATGTTGCTGGATTAAATCAAGACTGAGAGGTGAATGGCAGCCAGATCAGCCTACAGGTTCTCGTGGATCTGCTAAAAGGATCTCTGAACTAACTTTGCCTCTCTGGGTCAAGAAAATAAATAAATAACAGCAACTATCATCCAGCATAACTGTTGCCTTGATTAGCAATGCTCACTATCATCTAAAGCCTTAGGAAAAGAAGATTAGAGGTAAAAAGGAGCAGATGTTAAGTCACACGAGGTCTACAGCTTTCAAGGTCTCCAAAACATGTGCCAAGGGAAGGAAATATGAATAGTAACACAAATAACAGTGGTGAATGCCCAGTGGTCCAGAAGTAAAATGAGTGTACAGCCTGTTTGTTAAGTAGCAGGTTGACCTTGCTCCAGACCACAAATGGCACAAATGAACCTTGTATCTCATCCAGGTGAGCCTCCTCCTCTATGAACTTCTATGAACTTGCCTAAGCTTCAGGAATGATGTCTTTGTTCCATAATCTCTGGAAATATGATACAATAGAGTCTTTTCAGTACTGCTTTGAAAACTTTGGTGAGCTTTACTCAGGAAGCTTTTTTTGTGTTTAGTAGATGTTGAAAATGTATCTACTCAAACACACTATGGCTGTTTTAGGATGTATTTAGGGTATATTTAGGATGTATCTATTCAAATAGTCTTTGGCTCTTTTAGGGTATTTTTTTTATACTGCAGTTTTACAAAGTTATGTCAATGACAGTTTCTAATTTGATATATTTTAAATTGTTTTATCTGGTTATTGTTATATTGCTTGCAAGTATATGTTTCTTTTGTTAACTGTTTTGAATATACTGCTGTATAGAAAAGCCAGGAAATAAAATTATATTCAGTTTCTGTCATTATCATCTGGAAAATGTATCTCTTTCCTTAGAAAGCTTCAATTCTAGTTCTGAACACACTGCAAAATCCCAGGGCAGAAAAACAGAATGCTTCTATATATTAATGCACAATTAATCAAAGTGGTTCTAACTTCATTTAAAAAGGAAGACAGCTTTACCAGGAAATAGTATCTAAGATAATCATTTTTTATATTCAGGTGTGAGTGCCAACGTTTGTGGGGCTGAAACAGCACCACTGGCATACAAGAAAATAAATAAATAAATTAGCATAACATAAAAGCATGCTACGGAAGACCCTAGCCACCTGAGGGCCATTCCAAGGAGGACTGGAGAGCTTCACTCAGCATAGGGAGAAAAGAGAGAAACTAGAGAAGAGAGCAATCTAAGGGTGTACTTTGACAAAAGGCATGGCTTGCTAGTTTGAAAAGTGAACAAGAGCACTTCACACTTCCAACATTTACAAGACCTATATCTCTTCTCATTCTTGTTCATCGTTGTCCATTAGCTGCTTCCTTGCAAGTCCACTGGAGGCAAATCACTCAAAGTGAAAATGACCCTGCGAGGAAAAAGCAAGTACAGGACTCATGTACACAACTGGATTGAGGGTCTAGTTACCTGGGCACATAGTAGTACAGGCAAGCTTCTGTAAGGACTGTCCATCGCAAACAGAGCCACCGTTAAGGGGAGCTGGATTGGTGCAGGTCCGGGTGCGCTTCTGCCATCCACGGCCACAGCGATTACTGCACAGGGACCATTCTGACCAGGTTGACCAGCCCCCATTCACTAGGAGCAGAGAAGGAAATGCAAATAAATATTTCAATATAATAGCATTGTAAAAGACAAAGAAACAAGAAGTGGGAGATTACAACACATCAGTACCAACCTAATTCTAAGACCTATCTCCTCTTTTGGCCATTTCATATGTTACAATGGTGGCAGGCAAATCCAATATGTCTGGATACCAACTGTCTGCTCCCAGCACTCTTTAGGGGTCACACTGACTACCAAGAAGTGAAAAAATCCAAAACAAATTTGGAAAAGGCCCAAAATCCATTTCTGATTTTGAAAAGCAAGTTTTTTAAATGTTAAAATAGTACAGGGGGCCCTGCAAAGACTTCCAGAAGCAGCAATTCATCCTATTGGTGGTGGGAGCCAAAGAAAACAATCTGGAGGAATCAAGGGCTGCAAAAATAACCGTGGGGTTTTATGAGGCCCCAAGGCTACACTTTGCTCCTCTGTCCCTTTATTTTGGTCTTCTACAGTTGACCCTCGACAATCCCTAGGGTTGGGGGTACAGGACCCTCACAAAAGTGAAAAATTCACATATATCAAAATGTGTGTGTCTCTGGGAAGGGGGCAGAGGCGCAAGTGGGAAAAGTGGGTACCTAGGATCTAAACCAGGTCAGAGAAAGGAGATGTTTGGCATGGTGGGCTCCTGTACTTCCTCTCTCTCACCCATCTCCTTCCTTGGGTGTATGGAGAAGGTTTGTGGTGCTGAGAAATCAGGCTCTGAGCTGTCCTTGGCTGGCCAGGCAGTAGCTGGTAGAGCAGGAGGAGGACTGGATGTGGGTTTTTAAAGAGCTGTGCAGCCTGATTGGAGCCACCAAGAGAGAAGGTTCCCCCTAAAAAGAAGCAGCTAAGGGGGGAGGGGTTGGAAAAACTTGCAAATAATCAAATCCGTGAATGTCAAACCAGCAAATGTGGAGGACTGACTGTACATGGTATCAGCCTCAAAGCTTCTACATCATATTGGCTCAAGACAGCCACAATAGCATTTTGCTCACCACAATAGTTTTCCACTCATACCAGTGTTGTATATTCATGGTGGAAGTTGGCATAGGGTCCACATGATCTGGGCAATCTGCATAGTGATCTGCTGTGGGCGTAAAGCTAAACCCATATGGGAGCTCTCTCTGTTAATTTAGTAACTTGCATTAAGGTGAGGATCACAGATCACACACATTGGATGCAGTAGATGCCAGGTTCAGATGCCTGGCTAAATTCTGAGAAACTGCTGTCATTCACTCTAGAGTAATACTGAGCTAGACTGAGCCATCATTCGGTTGTAAAAGGCAACTTCCAATGTGCTGTGTTCCTAAGCTTGGAAAAAGTGATAACACAGCAAGATAATGAAGGCAGGTCAGTTGGAAAGCAAGGACGTCCAATGCACACATCCTTCTGTACTTCTGAACTGGACTAGTCTTTGAGAATACAGCAGCATGAATGCCATCTCTGGCCTATCTCAGCTCAATACCGCATGATGGGATTCTCCAACTCCCTCTTCTATATGATACTCCTAAAACAGAGCTTTCCAAACTTTTCATATTGGTGACACACTTTTTAGACATGCATCATTTTGCGACACAGCAATTCAGTAAATAATTCAGTTAGAGGAGGCAGCCCCTCCACCTGAGCCATTACTGCCCTCACCAGCGTCTTCCTCAGCCCAGGGCGGTAGTGGGAGAGGCAGCCTCTTTACCCGTTATGTTTGCACGACACATCTACACATTGCAGCTGACACAGGCCATTTTCCGCACTAGACTGTTATAGCGCTATGATTCCACTTACAACATCTTATGGAATCCTGGGGTTTGCAGTTTCAGGAAGGGCCAGCCGGCCCCTCCCGAAACTGCAAACCCCAGGATTCCATAGGATGTTGCAAGTGGAATCATAGCGCTATAACAGTTTAGTGTGGAAATGGCCACACTAATGTGTCGCAACACACAGTTTGGAAACCTCTATCCTAGAACATAAGTATGAGAATACATTATCCACTTGAGAGAATCCCATAGCTTATTACCAATACCAATAGCATTACCAATAAAAAGTATGAATGTAACTGTTAGAAAAGTTGTTGTTGTGTGCCTTCACATTGTTTCTGACCTACGGTGACCCTAAGGTGAACCTATCACAGTTTTTCTGGGGCTAAGAGCATGTGACACACCCAAGGTCACCCACTGGGTTTCCATGCCTGCGTTGGAAATCAAACGCTGGTCTCCAGGGTTATAGCCCAATGCTCAAAGCACTACACCCTGCTGGCTCTGTTAAAACAGTACACTACAGCAAATAGGAAACTGTATCCACCAGATTATTGAGTGGAAGAATTAAATTGTTAAATTGCTGCAGTCTTCACTTAAACAAGCTGTAGATCAGGTTATCTTCTTTTAAAACATCTCCCTTCCCATATTGCATACTGCACCGATCAAAGAATTAAGAGATTCTCACAACAAGAAGTCCGTACCATAGACAATGACAGTGGCTGTGGTACTCCTCCGTTTGGCCACGATATTCTTGGCCACACAGGTATAGTTGGCAGTGTCAGAAAGTCGGGCCTGCTTGATGATGAGGTTATGGTCAATGGTTATCAGGAAGTTTGTGTCCTGTGAAGAGTCAATCACATCCTCATTCTTCAGCCATTCCACCTTAAGGGAGAAATGGAGAAAGAGAAGCAGGAAAAAGGAAGGAAGTGAGAAGGGAAGGATCAAGGAGGGATGGTGTGGTAGAAATTTAGAACAGGAAAGAAACACAGAAAGTTGAAGGAGACATACAGTTAATACCTGCAATCACCGTTCATTTTTTGAAATATTCATTGTATGCATGTAACACATCAGGGTGGACAACAGGTTGTTCTCAAGGTAATGTAATATATTTGCTATGCAGAAAATTTTCTGTACAAAACAGCCACATGCAAATTTTGCACAGAACAAGTCCTGAACTGCAAAGATTTTTTGTTATGCCAGGATTCTTCTCATCAGGGGTTCTTAACACTCAAAATGTATGTTTTTTCAGCCATTTTTTGAGAAATATTCTTTCCACTCCACTCTGTTCCAATAGGAGGTATATGGCATATATAAGGCTGGCCCTATTATTAGGCAAACTGAGGCAGCTGCTTCAGGTTGCAAATCTGAGCACCATAAAAGGGCAGCAAATCATTAGCTATTTACTTTAAAATTATTGTACTTCTAGTCAGGGATGGCAAAGGGTACTTATGGAATTTTAAACCTCATGTACTGAAATAACATGGCTTGCTTGGGTGTTCTGGTAGCTGACTTGCAGAGAGGGAGCATTGTTTGGTGTTCTGCCTCAAGGGAAAAGTGTCTTGGGACAAGCCTGAGCACATTCTCCCTCATCTCATGCTGTTATGCACAAAGTCCCAAATGAAATCAATAGGTAAACAAGTATACACTGCCTTCATTTTTGAGATTCTGTAAGAATTGTATCATTCATCGTGTTCCGTTTTTTCCCCTCCAGTATCTGACTATCTACAAGGCCTTAGTGCCACAAGATACCTGTGTTTGCCTCACTATTCAAGAAAGGACAGATTCTTTACACAGAAACTTTCTATTTTTAACGTTGTTCCCATCTGCCATGCCAGCTGGATCTAGAATGGCCTAATTTTACCACCTCACCATTTGTGAACAAAAGGAGGTGGCCAGGCATATAATGGATTAATTTATTTGTCACATTTGTACTCTGCTCTTGCCTCCCAACCAAGGAGCTGAGACCAGCAGTTTTAACTTGATAATAGCCCTCTAAAACAGGTGAGGCTGAGAATGTGATGTTGCAGACCAGGAAATAGGGAGGAGGGAGCAATATGGCAGCCTCCCAGATGCCGCTGCCTGAGGTAGGCACCCCTTTGTATCCTAGGAGAAGGACAGACCGCCTAGTGATAGGATCCAGCTACTCCTTAGACACAAAGGGATTCTGAGAATTCTAACCAACATTCTTCCATACTTGGCACGTGCCATGGCTGCTCATGAGAATCTATAATCTCCAAGAAAGGTATGTGAACTGGAGTTTCCCAGATACTAGTCAACAAACAGCTATTATACCACACTGGGTGACTACACAGGGATTCCTGGTGTGTATGGTGGGGGAGAGATGTTGGACCTTGCACAGCACCCCTGTCACATCTGGGAAAATCTGTGGATGTTGATATTTCCAAGGTCTAATTGCTCTTCTTTCTCTTCCTCACTAGACAGCCATTCACTCTTGTGTTTTCTTTGCTAAATTCTGTCAGGGGTTAATGGCTGATCAGCCCATGTGGGAGGGAGAGTAGGCTGGGTTGAACAGGTGTGGAGGTTAAGTATGTTATTAGATGTCAGAATAACAGATCCGCTGCCTAAAATAAACACTTATGCTGAATAATGAAAGCAGACGGCCCCAGTGTGAAGCTATCCATCACGGCCCCAATCCAACATCAAGGGGCCGATTTATTTACTTTCCTGTGCTCATTTTCTGGCTATAAACGGACAATCTGCTAAGGTGCCAAGGCTCGCAGCTGGAACTTTTACAGCAGTGGTGGACAAAAAAGAGGCAGATGAGCACGTTACGAGTTGCTGCATGTGTAACTGAGGAGTGAGTGGCTGGACAGATATTTTGAGAGCAGTGGTAGTTGCTTGTGATTTATGAATCACCCACAGTGGGAAAAATTGCATCCCTGCCTATAATTATTCACCTTCATGCGGTACCTTCTGGAAAGGCACAGATGTGACCAGCTGTGAGAGGAAGGCAGAAAGTTTCTGGTTACCAATGGATAGAAAATAAAGGTGGGGAGCAGGAGAGATGACAGATTATTTCAGCAGCCATACTACGGATCTATGTTGCAGATTTTAAAAAAGAATGAAAAAGGCAGGAGAGAAGATATTTCTGGGTGGCTTTAAAACATTTATTCTGGCATTTGTTTTAGGGAGTAAGAAATAACGCATTAAGCAAGAGGGCAATAATCACAGCTGGAGGGAGAGAAGCAGCCCAGCCCAAAATACAATTCTTCACTAATTTTCCTCTTGTTGGAAGCAACAAGTAATTTTAACAATTTTCTTCCCACTGCAAGAACGTTTGTGAAAACTGGACAGCTTCTGAAGATAATTCACAATTTGGGATGGTGTTTTTTTTACACAGGAAACAGCCTTTTCCATGCAGCTAATAATATTTCTGCATAGGTAAATGGGGAAATAACCACATGCACATTTTGCACAGAATAAGTTCCTGACTATGAAGATTCTTGTTCATCCAGGCTTCTTCTCATCAGGGTTTTTCAACACTCACCAAACACTTTTTCAACCATTTTTCCAAATATTTTCAAATATTTTTCCCATTCCCAGCCCACACAGTGAATCTCAGAGTCTCTGCTCTGTCTGTACAAGCTCAGACTTATTAGATTCAAACACTCTTAGGCCTGATCTAAATTAGCGTGGCCACATCAAAAAGAGACAGAGCTCTCTACTTTTAACAATTTGTTGTGTGTAAATTCAGTAGGTAAAACTCCCATGACAAGCTGAAGCTTTTAAAAGTCCCTTTTCCATATGGTCATTAAAGGCATAGGAGTCATGTTTTCATTTCCATGTGGCCACCTAGTCTTGATGCACATATTTTTGAATCTGAGTTTGTTTTTTTTAGAGATCTGAAGCCTTTAAACACTGCACACTTATAGCACTGTGATTCCACTTTAACAGCCATGGTCCATTCTATGGACTCCTGAAATTTATAGTTTTGGAAAGGTATTTCGAATTCTTTGCCAGGAAGCTCTAGTACCTCCCCTCACTACATACACCAGGATTCTCTTGGACGGAGCCATGCCTGTTAAAGTAGAATCACACCGCTGTAACTATGTAGTGTGAAACAGCCCTTGGTTTGGAGCCTCAGCCTCTTTGCCACCATCTCTCCCAAGCAGATTGTACATCTCCTGGGCCCTAGCATCCTTTCTTTTCACTGTCCATGTTTGTTTGTGATTGCTCACTGACAGCCTTTTGCAGTGCATCTAACCTCTGCTTGTTAAAGACTGAGATTCGGTTACAGATGCTGATTAAATCGAGAGTGGCTCTACCTTGCAGAAGGAAGCTCAGAAACAGCTGTTTTTGGGGTCTGTTCCAGTTCTGTACTCTTCCCTAGCCTAAATGTGTTGTTTGAAAATATAAAGAAGCCCAGAAGAGTCATCTGTGCCTTTCTGCAGGGGCTCTCTGTGTCTAGTGGGCTTTACTAGTTTCTCACACTGCCCAGGAAGATGCATTAATCCACATATACTTCTTGGCAGTTCTGGTTGTATGCCCAGTCCACAGCCAGAGCTACCAGTTTGGAGAGGTAACAGTGCTTCTCTGGAACAGGCTATGAAAAGTCGGTTAGCTGCCCTGATGCAATCCTCGAAGAAGAGAGTATTCCCCATGGCTGCCCTGCACTTCCCCTTCAGAGGTGATAAGGAACAGAAGATCACCTTCCTCCAACTTTCTTCACCACAGGAGGGAAAAATCTTCCACACAGCATGGAAAAAAGAAGTGTTTTTGCACTGTGGCTTCCACAATCCCCCACCTAGCAAGGCCAGCAGACATAATACGTGGGAGATTCTGGAAGCTGTAGGCCAAAAAATGCTACTTTCCCAAGCCCTTGTCCTCCATAGAAGACTGTAGCCAGTATGAAAACTGAAGGGCAAATGTGAAGGGCATGTGAGTTGTCTGACCTTTGTGTAGCATGGTAAAGCTGACAGAAAGAAGACAGCTAGGAAAAACAGGGCCAGTGGGAGTACTAAAGACAGATGACTTGAAAAACCCTAACCGGATGGTAGGAGGACACTGGAGGGAAGTGATTGTATTTAACAGCCAAAACGACTGAAAGATTCATGGAGAGGTTTAAGAACGTGAACTGGACATACCTCACAGACAATGCAACCTCATTCCTGTTGTCTGGGGATTCAATCCCACTAAGCCGAGTGGCACTTGCTTCTGAGTAACCCTACCAAGGGTTTCACTGCTAGTCTATATTCTTCTAAGGAGCTGCAGACTAGCCCTTGGAAAAGTTACTTTTTCAGACCACAACTCTCAACGTCCCCCAGCCAGCACAGCCAGTGATCCTCATCTCCCCAGTTGGGAGAAAGGCAGTACATAAATTAAACCAACCAATAAATAAATTCTGGCTGGGGATTCTGGGTGTTGCAGTCAAAAAAAGAAACTTTTCCAAGCTATGGTGCAGACAAGAAACTAAACCAAAGAGGAACAATTCCAATACATAGGTGCAGTGACAGGGGAGAATGCAAGGATGAAATGTTCTCCCAGCTAATGAATGAGCCAAGGGCTACACACAGCTTGGCATGTGGGAAAAGTGGCATACATTTGATTTAACAGTAATTATAGGCTATATTTCAGAGGAAGGAACTGGCAAAACTACCTCCGAGTGCTCCTTGCCTAAGAAAATTCATAGAATTGCCACAAGTTGGCAAGAACTTAAAGGCACGCACACATACACACACCCTAATAATTATCTCAGAAAGAACTAGGTGTCACTTTGTGGGAATAATCATACTTTCGGTTTCACAAGTTCATCCCCACGTGGTGTCCACAGATGGCCCCCATGGCCTGCCTCACTCACCTCAGCAGTTGGCACTCCCTCAGGGGGGCGGCACTGCAGTAAGACTTCATGATCAAGTGGAACCTCCTTCCCAAGGGGCTCCTGGTCAAAATTCTTCCTCAGGTCTAAGACAGGGAAATAAGCAAAGCCCAAACCCCACAAGTATTAGCCACAAAGTCACTTGCAATGCCCAACTCTTTCATCAAACCAATGGAGGAACAGGAATACTTCAGGAGTTTTGAATAGCTTTAAAACACTGAGCAACCAGTTCAAAACGTTCAAGTGTTTTTCCCATAGTGCACCTACAAGTTTTCTCCCTAGGGCCAATTCATTCTCTAGATTACCCTACAAGACCTACCACTGGTAACTACAATGTATGGACATGATGAGAGTTGTACTGCAACATGTCTGAAGTGGGCCAAGTAGAGGGAGACTGACATACACAGATTGCTGTAATGCAATACTGGAAGCACATGATCCTCACTACCTCTCTGTTTAAATCAACAAACTTTGCACTAGAATGGTACGTATCTGTAATTCTGCGGGAGTGCACACAAAGTTCAGAATATGGTATTTTGGTTAGAAGACAACTTTCTACAAATAATTTTCTTTTCTTCTTAAAAAAAAATCATCATTGCAAAATTTTGCTTGGAAGGGCCTGTTGGAATCTGAATGGCTACCACAGTGAATAAATCAGATTCCCAGTGACTAGGCATAGGACTTTTTATCCTTCTTCAAAATTAGTAGAATGGGCACAAACAAAACAACATCACAAAACAGATTTATACTGGTAAAGGAATTCAGTTTTCTGTCCACAGAATTAAGTTCACCTAGGTGCAGATTCTTCTTTTATATTTTGCCTATGTAGCCTTGAGTATAAAATTGTCTTACCAATGTTGATGCTTCATTTTCCAATGTGACCACTGCATTTGAGTCTGGCTGGAAGAATACTCCAGCAGCAGGAAGAGAAGAGAAAGATCCACAAATATATTCTTTAAATATGTTTGTGTGTGTGTGTGTGTGTGTGTGTGTATATACACATAAATATCTGCTTATGGGTAAAGTACAGCCTTAAATGTTTTCAGCCTGTTTAATGCAATGTGCCTTTCCCCTCCAAGAGTATACAAGGCAAAGCTTTTATATGAGCAATCTAAGGATGAAGGCACAATATTTACTATTAGAAATATCCTCCAAATTCTTTACTGAAGCAATATCCTCTGAAGGGACCACTTCATTATAAAAATACACTGTAGCTAGGATGGCTACATAGGTTTGTTGCCTCACAAACCTGCCACTGCTTACTGAAATGACGAAGCATGGATTTGTGGGGAAATGTCATGATCAAAAATTCTTGAAATTCTTGAAAGAAGGCTCAAAAACACTCAGCTCTCCATTAGGAAGGACAGACAGAAGTAAGAAAGAGCTTAATGCAGTCTTTGTATTTCATTCTGAAGAATATCCCCTTCAAAATACATTTACCAGGACTTTAGTGGAACTTACTTCCAACTGAGTGTAGGCTTACAGCTTAAATGAAGGCTCTGGTCCACATGAATGTACATACTGCATTTGCTGAATCATCACAAACATCAAATGTAAGGGCTGAGTGAGGACAGGGTCTCCAAGTACTGCAGAGTTTGTCTCCATGGCTTGGAGGGCCTGACTTCATCATCTCTATTAATTCTACTTCCAAGCAAAGTATTTCCCTTTCCCCACAGCTTTCACCAATTAAGCAGAATCTTGGGCAAAATATTCTGCATCTTGCCTATCAACATTAGAGATGTACCTTATACCATACGGTAACACAGGGCAGAAAAAGGATAGCAAATCTACGTTTCTATTGTGAATACTTGAGGGCTGCATTGATAAGACATGAGATAGTTACCTAAACACACAATTAACCAGTAGGTGGCACTATCACCCAGAAAAACTACTCTCTCTCTCTCTCTTTCTCTTTTTTTTTAAATAAACTGTTCCTACAGAAATAAATGTTGTCCAAAGCAATTACTTCTGAGAATGATTATGGCGATGACAATGATGATAATTTGCTTTCTTGTTTTAGGAGATGCTATCTACCATGATCATGTCTATCACAGCATGGTCTGCTGAAGCGTCACTGAGGAATATACCCAAACAACAATTAGTTCTAACATTACAAGAGTATGGTGCTTATGGCTGACTGTTCCTTATGTGCATTTGCCTGCTTTGGGAATACACTGGGATTTTGGGAAAGATGCCAGGGAGAAGGGAACTATGCAGAAATGCATGTGAGAGCCACAGTGGTACAGCAGTTAGAGTGCTGGACTTCCCCCATCGAGCCATGAAACTCAGAGGGTGGCTTTGGGACAATCATCCTACTCACTCAGTCTAATTGATCTGATGTCTCTTTAATGATAAACTGGCAAGGAAAGGGGATTTGAATTCACTGGGGGAAACGTACCATATAAAACAAATTAACTAATAGATAAAAATTTCCCTCAACACCAAAATAATTTGAAATGCAGAAATAAAGTCATACAGAATTCACTGTCCAGCAGCAGAACCTGGAAAGGTACTTTTCTTTGCTTGCCACAGTGCTCAAAACTTAATTTGTTCATGTCACTTGTTGCAATGTCAAAAAAGCAACTTGTTGCCTTATGACATTTTTTACTTTACAGAACACTACCAAACTGATGAGAATGTCACAAAATGTGAAAAATTCCTTTCAAAATGTCTCTCTAAAGTGTCGGAAAATGCCCTTTAAATGGAACCTTGAAAGATAACTTGAACAACACAGCCATTTGATTACATTGGTTGCATTACTTTTGAATGCATGGCTTAGGTGTACCCTGGTTACCCCACTCCTCACAAAAAAAAAAAAACCCACAAAAAACTGATTACCTTGTAACACATTATTCTTGATGTGAATACCTGCTTAAATGGCTTTTGTGGGGCAAGTATTAGATTGCAAAACAGGGGTGGGCAATTGTGGAATATCTGTGGAATGCTTGGAAGGCTGAAACCTCTCATCATATTCACCTCTGCCCGCTCCTCCAAAATCTGTCCTTAAACTCTCTCTGGGGTTATGGTGGCATTATCACTATATTTGTGGGGGGGAGTTGCTTTCCAGGACATTTTAGAGCCAGAAGATGCCTTTTTTAACAACAGGAAGTGAGACGAAGTCACTTCATACTCACTTTCAGTTTCAAAAATGACTTTTCTATGGCCTAAATTGGTCTGGGGGCTGAAAACGTTGTGAAAACACCCCCATCCCCTAGAGGGCATTTTGGGGCAATTTAAAAAAAATTACAAAAAGTTTTTTGAGCCCTGAGGGGCAGGGGTTCTCCAAACATGGTGGAAACGCACTTTGCACACACCAGAGGGCATTTTGGAGCAAAATCAATTTGAAAATTTTGGGGAAAAATGTAATTTTTTTAAATCTGGGGGGCCCCACAAAAACAGCTCTGGGTGGCCACATGTGGCCTGTGGCCCACCCTTTGCCCACCTCTGTTGTAAAACTATACACAGTTAACCTGGGAATACAGTTCATTTAATTCAAATGTGATTTAACATCTGAGCACACATGTACAGGATTACACCAGCAGATACAGTGAGGGTCAGCCCCTCAGTGACTTACACCAACATAACTAATGTCTGGACATTGTGTAAGGAAGTATCCAGTACCACCTTATGCAATGCTGTTGACAGGCTATGCAATGGCTGCCAAATGATGTCGGGTGCATGTCTGCCTCCCCGACCTACAGCTCACTAGAGTTGCTGCTGGCTTTCTAGCAGCCTCCTGGAACAGAAAAGCTTCTCTGGCCTCCCTTCCCCTTTGGGGATCCATGGCCTGAGTGTTGTGGCAAAACTTAAGATACTGATGGTTTCAAATAGGTTCTTGGCCAAGATTCACCGCAACAGATGTATGAACCCTCCAGACCTCAAGGCAACCTACCTTCTCTGCCACATGCTGGAGGGTGGGTAGACTCTGTGAAGATTAATGTGAGCCAGAAAAAAACACAAAGCAGCTGGAGCTGATCTCAACAGGTATTTTGACCAATGGGTCTCTCTGGAGTTATGACCCTCTCAAGGGAAGGGGAGACAATATATACACTTCTGTTATTCCACTGCCTGAGGTAAGTGCCTCACTCTGTCTAAGAAGAGAGACAACTCTCCAATTGATGATCAAGTACAGCTGTTCTGAATACACTTCCATCTGTGTCCATCAGCTCAGTAAACATAAGCACACTAAGCCTCAGTGACATAAGGAGGACTACAAGAGGGAAAAGTCATGCACACAAGACCTACATGCTATTCGGACATAAGCCCGACGGCTTTTGGTGGTTCCAGCTGAGCTCCAGGCCACACACTGACACCAGTAGTCTTCTAAGCCAAAGAGTTCTTCCACTTGCTGCCGAGAAACTTCAATCTGGACTTCTCTTACCAGGAGCCCTGGAACCAAAGAAAATAGAAGAAGGAGTGATTAATTCAGAGAACCAGGAAAATAAGAAACTGGGAGAGTTACGCATATTTACATTGGCACCTGCATGGAAATACATGTCCATGGCATAATGAAATCAGAAGGAAAGCCTGTGCTATGACCTTCACTCTGGAAACAAGGCAGAATCATAGTGTGAGAAATACTGGGAGCTGTAGTCCAGAAAAATCACTTTTCCAATCACAGAAGAGGACAGAGTTTAATGCTTATGCCTTTCCTACATAGGTTCTGTTCCTCCCTATGGAAAAAGGTTTAGTAAATTTCTGTTGACTGAACTTCATTTCATCCAAGGTCGAGCTCAGCCAAGCGAGTGATATTTCCCAGGGCTCTTCCTTGAAACCAGGCTGAGTCACTGTAGAACCACAATGCAACCACAAGAGCAGAGAAGCTTGTTCTGAAGTTTGGAATGGAAAGTATTCTGTGGGTTGCAGGCAAGGCAATCCCCATGTGGCCCTCAGTTGCTTTTGGACAGCATTTCCCCAAACACACAAAGGTAGAGCTAGATAAGGAAATGCATTTCCTTTCTAAAAGATGATACACAACTCTTTGGTATCTCTCCAAAACAACTATGAATACCCATACAGCCCATTTGCCTTTTTAAATCTTATACTCCGTAAATGTGCTTCATGAGATAATCCTCACTGTGGCCATTTCCGCACTATATTCTTATAGCACGATTATTCCACTTTCAACATCCTATGGAATCCTGGGGTTTGCAGGTTAAGGAGGGGCCAGCTGGCCCCTCCCAAAACTGCAAACCCCAGGATTCCATAGGATGTTGAAAGTGGAATAATCATGCTATAAGAGTGTAGTGCAAAAATGGTCTGTGTTTGGAGCAGCAGAATGAGTAGGACTGTTACCACATTTTTCAAAACTGAATTGGCTCCTATTTCTTTAAGTGTGCGTCACAAAAGTGTAGCAATGGAAGTTTTGCTGAATGAGAAGATGAAGTGGTGGGAAAACTTTCATATTTCTGAGTGTCAGGGTGCCACTAAAGCTGTGGCGGCCAGTGGGCCACAGGCAGGCCCTGGCCACACTTTCAGAGCTTCTGAAGCCCACTGCCGATCACACAAAGCCCTCTTAAATTTTTCAATAATTTTTTTAGCATGATTTTTGTGCATTTTTTGTCTCTAAACCACACAGAAAGCCCAACAAATGTGTGTAAACATGCAAAAATATCCCCACTTCACTTTACTGCTCATTCAAAGCACTCTAGAACCCTATGCTACCCCCAAATATATCTGTTTTCCTCTCCAGTCCCTCTCAAACTTGTTACAGGAAGTCACTTTTTGCCACTACTTTGAGAGGGATTGCAGAAGAAAACAGAGGTATTTGAGCTTGCTGTGGTGGGTGCAGCCCACAGAGGGGGGCTGGAGGAGAAAGTCGTCCCTCATGAGGTTGTTCCTGTACTAAAAGCATGGGAAGCAAGGCCAATTACAAGGTGCCTCTCATCAGTTTTGTCCTTCTCCTTGACCCTTTATTTGGTTCACCAGTTCTAGTCTCCCCACCAAAATGTTCTCCTGTGTTCCATGGGAGACTGCAGGAATAAACTGACAGATTTAGAGAATCAGGTCTAGAACTGGACAATGAATTGATATTAAAGCACAGATGCCTACCAAAAACATTCATATAATCTAGTGAAAAAATTGCACCTTGCACACTCCTGTTGCATACTTCGTACTCCTCACAGTGTGTTTTCCAGCCATCATTCCTACAACTTCTTGCAATCAGTGAATACAGCAATGAATCTAGCACTGATAAACCGGAAATGAGAAAACCATGATTTCCTTGCCTTTTTCTCCCCTAGTCCTTTAGCTCCCTACCACCAGACCCACTGGAAGAAAAAGAGTATGGAGTCTTGCTAGTCTGAGCAAAAAGTTGGATGAAAACAATGGACAGCTGCAGCTGGTGGTTGTTGGTGAGTCTGTTGGCACTGTGGAGATGAATCTGCTCTGGGTTTTAGTCTGAATTTTAAAAGAGTTCTTCAAAGTGCCAGATCTATTTTGGACACAGTGTTCAGGACCTCAGATAGATATTTGCAGTTTCAGACTGTAATCCAGAGTGGATGCAATGCCCCACTGATGTGGAAGTCATGTTGTCTCCAGCTTTAATGGGAAGTAAACTCATAGGAAAGGACCACAATTCCCTGACAAGAGCCCATCCTTCACAGAAGGTCCAGGCACTTCTGGCTTAAACTGTCTCTGGAAGGAAGGTTACTCTGTCACTACTGGAAAGAGCAGGGAGGAATGGGCCAGTCCAACTTTCTCCATCCCAGCAACCCTGTGATGAGTTGAACTACTCTCATCGCTGCTAACCTTTCACACTAGGCAGTTTCATAAATATTACTGTGTAACACTACTTGACCCTCTCATAAGTTGTTCCCCCACCCACAGTTCTCTCAGACTGATATTGCCTATAACATAAAACTGATCAAGTCTAGAGTTTGGAAAGTTACTTTAATAACCAATTAGTTACGGTTACAGTTCCCCAGCAGCAAGTTGCTTTTAACTTCCAAGTTATTTAAAAAAAAAACACAGAGAAAAATGCAAAACAATGAGCTTGACACATTTAAACCTCATCATCATTGTCTGAACACATACAACAGAGCATGAGGCAGTGGCATAAGCCAGCACTTGAAATGTGGGATAGTCTTTTTCCACTATCCCCTGTAGCTATAGTTACAGTTACACCACAAAGGGAATGGCATTATCTTTCATTAAGTTACCATCATAATGCAATGTATAGCTATTGTGGTGCCTTCTGGAGAGTTTGAATTACACATCCCATTGTCTCCAAACAGCATGCTGAACTGTGGTGGGGATCATGGCCCTTTAGTCCAACACAGATGAACAGTGAAAGATCAAGCTGTTTTTTATTGTCTGTCTTCTATAGCTGATCAAGGCAAAGAAGTACCACCACACAAATTCACCACTGGCACAGGTATATAGAGTGATGGTGACACCCATTCATATACACACTTGGAAGAAAGGTAAAAGGTACATTTATGTTCGTTCCAAACTCTTGCACTTCCATGACATGTCTAGCAAAATTTTTCTTTCTGCACAATTATACAGGAACCCAGAGCTGCATTTAGAGTGCTAGAGACTCTGAGAAATAAGAATCTAGGTGAAGACTAAACTTAGCTAGAGGCAGAGTTTCATTTTCCACTTTCTACTTTGCATTCAGATATCCTTCATTTAGATGCCCTAATTAACAATGGCAACAATTCCAATAATAATAATAATATAGCAACAATAACTCATTATGGCTGCTGTTGCTATTATACCCATAAAGCTTCTAAATATCAGACAGATTTGAAAAGATAAAGATCATCACTGTCTAGATGTTCAAAAGCTACCAGGCACAACATAAAATGAGAAATAAATGAGGAGGGAGAAGGAAAACAAGTATTGGAACTTTTCCATGCGTAGCCAATGGATGCTGCTAGATTGCTGTCCAGCTGGCCAAGATGTCCCGTACTGAGAACTGCTCACCCCTGCTTTATACTATTTAGCTTCCTTCTGAAAGAGTGCTTGTTCTCCATCTTAAAAGTCCTGCTCCAGGGCACAAAGCCCATTTTGTGTGCAATCAAAATTTCAGCCAGTCTCTATGGTACTATGGTACAGTCTCTATGGATTTAAAAAATTGCCCTCATGGCAGAATTCTAGGGTCAAGTCAAGTGGGTATTGAATTCGTAGCCTAGACCCTCCTTTTAAGTAAAAGTGAGAAGATGATGCACACAAAGAAAGAAAGAGAGAGAGAAAAAGAAAGAAAAAAGAGGAAGAATTTTAGTCTATTAAAGACTGAATACAGTTCCAGCAAATAAATTAAAAGAAAAAAGAAAAAGAAAAGACATTCATGAAGTGATAACAGAAACTGTCTTTTTTCCCCTTCCAGTCAAATGAGCTTCTCCTTGCTGGCAGAACCTTACAGCCACCCAAAAGTGATAACTCTGATGGGACGTTATCAACATTCAGCTGTTTTACGAAAGAGCTGCTATTACTATGGACCAAGCTTTACCCCATTACTCCTTCTGTTTTAGTGCAACCTTAATCGCTTCACCGTCACATTAAAAATCACAGCCTCAATTCAGCAAGGCACATAAGCGTGTGCTTTAATCTTATTGCCTTAATATAGTAAAACCTCACTGCCAATTGTCTACAAATGAAGAGCAGAACAGATTCAGCCGCAGTTAAAACCAACTGCTTCTTTTGCCTTCCCTATTATGTCAATCGTATTTCATTTGCTGCTTCTCCTCAAAAGAAACCATTTGCCAAGGCCAAAAAAGTCAGTGACTAATGGTGTTCCTAATGGTATGCAATTGGAGCAAAAACATTTATGTCATTACAAAAGATGGTGGCAGCTTTAATAAACATGGTTATGCAAGAGAAACAGAAGGCTCCTATATGTTCTATTGCTTTCTATGAGCCTGCAAAGCAGCCATCTTTTTAGTAAGGAAAGGTCTCAGGCATCGTTTTCTTTGTACTTTGAAGCATCTGCTCAAATGTTGAACTACCAAGGTGGACCAAGGTTGAGGACAAATGGTACATTTGCTCCATGCCCTTTGGGTCACTGCTGTTTTCCAAGCCTGAAACCAAAGATTTTGCTGCACTTGCAGCCATGCTGATTAGAATCAGCAGCTCATCTAAGTCACTAATGTTGGACTAAAGTACATAAGGACTAGGACTTGGAAGATTTCAGATTCCCTCTCAGACACAAAACTTACTGCATGACTTTGGGTCAGTCACTACCTCCTACCCTACCCTACCATAAAGGGATGCTGAGAACATACAGGGGAGAACCATACATGCTACTCTGGGTTCTTTGGAGGAAAGACAGGATATAAATAGAGCAAAGGAATAAAAAATAAATAAATAGAGCAGAAACAGACTGCTGGATCAGGGATAGAGAGAACAAATAACCAAGCAGGCAGTTATGTTGTTTAAAATGGATCTAGAGGGAAGGGGAATAATGGCTAAGAATGGGTATAGCATGGGAGAGATACATGCAAGCACTCCTCTAAGCTACCAGCTGCCATTCCTGCACACTGAAGTCTGTGGTTCTTTGGGGGACAACGAAGCACATTCAAAATTTTGCATGTCCATCAGCAATAGTACTAATATGAGTATATACCTTCTTCTCCAAGTCCTTTCATGGGCATTGGCAGCCAGTTAAAAATAAAATTCACACACCTCCTGGAATGACACTATATCATACTATGGTATAGCCTCAACTATGGATGCTGGTGTTACTCTGTAATCACTAACTATTAACCATACATTTCCTATTTCTGCTCTGCTGTACTGCTTCACTGCATAACCTCATAACATGTCTGTCTCCTTTAGTTGGTATGACAGTAACACAGTGGGGACTACAAAATGTATGGCGACCTTTCTCCCTAGATATTAAAACCTCCTGCTTGCTGCAAATCCATTGGCTATCAGTGCTGGCAGCTTCCATCCTAATTAAATAATTTAGCTCTTGATGGCCTTTAATATGGATCTTCAGGAGTTCAATAGTGCAGCACAGACTTATAGTTATGTGTTCATACAGCACTTCATTAAAAAAAAAAGACAGAAAGAAAAGAATCTTGATTGCCTCTCGGCAATAGTGAAATATCCTGCACCCACTTCTCACAAATGAAAAAAAAAAATCTATGAAGGGGTCCAATTCATATTCATTCTTCAGAAATCATCACCTAAAACAGGCATTAGCCCTTAAAGAGTCATAACTCATGGCTGGAAAACCTGTGACTCCCTAGACATTGTTGGACTATAGCTCTCCAACCACTGGTGGGGCTAGCTTGGCTGAAGTGATCTGCAGTCTGACAACATCTAGTGGGCCACAGGTTCCCCACCTAAGCTCTAACATGATTTTTAACAGAGTTTTAAAAAAGCTCATTTGTAACCTATTTGCTTACAGACAGGCTCTGATCTCTAGCTCAGACCTTTTCCGGACGACACTCTTACAGCATGATTATTCCACTTTCAACCTCCTAGGGCTGGCCCCTCTTGAAGCTGCAAACCCCAAGATTCCCTAGGAGGTTGAAAATGGAATAATCGCGCTATAAGAGCATCGTGCGGAAAAGGTCTCAGTTCAGATATTCCACCATTTCTCTTGAAGAGCAATCAGAAAGTTCTGCATGGATTCCTGGAGAGATCTTAAGAATGCAGTCTGCACTCAAGCAGGCTATTAAATTGTGTTTGAATAGACAGTATATGTGTGCGGTAGTTATCAGATAGTATGTACATATACCGCACTTTTCTACTCCACTCCCCAACAGAACTTCTAAGGGCCAAGTCAGATAATGCACTTTTCAGTCATGAAGACCTTCCTAAGATCATATTCTACTATGTTTGGGATGTTTTAGAGATTTAGAGCATAAACATGTGCAGACAGGGAGCTGGCTCACACCAGGTTATGTTTCGTTTACTGCTGTCTATACATTCTGTGTAGATACCTTGCATGCAAAGCAAAGCTTTATCACTGCCCTTATAGCTCCTCCCAAGTGGGGATGAACAGCAAGACACAACATGGCCCCAAAAGGATGAAGGTAGAAAAACATGAAAACAGCAACTCCCCCTCCCCTGCCCATCTTTTCACTATTGCCAGATTAAACACAGAGGTAACTGGTAACTTCCACAGAAGTGGGGCAATTATAATTTTTGAAATAGTGATATGTTGCCTCTCTGTATTTTTCACAAAATGTAAATCCCTAGCTTGTCATAATCAACTGATCAGGCCAAGGTTGTCAATGTGTCACCTGCAGCTGTGCTAACACTGTGGAAGATTTACTGTGTGCTATTACACTGCTAAAACAATTAACATACCAAGGCGCTTTTCTTACATTCTAAAGAAGCAGCAAATGCCCTCCGGTGGCAACCATACAATGAGCAACCTTGTAATGAGTTCTTAGGGTGAAAATGACAGGAGTAGTTTTAAGAGGTAGAATTTTTAATGCCATTTACGAGTAGGTTGCACTATACTAAATTTCATCCAAGATTACCTCACCCAGGTTGCTGTTTGCATGATAGCCTCACTTTAAAATACAGATGTAGATATAACCTGCATTTTCAGATTTTTTCTTGATTTCTTTATGAAAAAGAAGCCTTTCTTTCTTTCTTTCTTTCTTTCTTTCTTTCTTTCTTTTAAAAAAGGAAGAAACTGAGGAAGATTCTCCAGTAACCCAGGAAATGTAGAGAACTGACCAAAGCTGAGTAGGTTTTTATCATACAGGTGGGCCAGATATCACCACCTTTGAAGAGACATCTACTCCTATGAAAGGAAACATTTGATGAACAGAGGATCTTTCTCCTTTATACAAGTGATGGACTTTCATCTTTTTTTTTTTCTTTTAACAAAGGGTGGGGCAACAGGATAGCCCTGTTTTTCTTCCTAGAATGCCCCTGGCAACAATGCTGAGTGATGATACAGTTTTCAGGAACGTAATGAGACATCAAGGCTCACAGGGTCAAAGTACCTTGATGTTGTGACTAGCAGTAATGACGATATCATCTGCCATCACCTGAGTGGGAGCATTTCTGCACTAGACTGTTATAGTGCTATGATTCCACTTGCAACTACCTATGGAATCCTGGGGTTTGCAGTTTGGGGAGGGGCTGGCTGGCCTCTCCCAAAACTGCAAACCCAAGGATTCCATAGGATGTTGCAAGTGGAATCATAGCGCTATAACAGTCTAGTGCAGACAGTGTGTGTGTGTGTGTGAGAGAGAGAGAGAGTGAAAGAGGGAGAGGGGGAGAGAGAGAGATGCATTTTCGAAGCAGTAATATATTACTGTGAATCACCTTTCTTCTAATGCAAAGCTTTTTCAAGTAGTTTGGTCTTGACATGGCAATCAGAACTGATTATCTTTACAAAAGACATGCTTCCAGAAGAGATGAAAACTTGTAGATCAAGTTTGCTGATACAAATAACCAAAGCTGCCTGCATTTTGGGAAAGCCTTTGGAGGAATGGATATGGGAAATACCAGCACTTCAAAATTTAACATTATACTGCTTGTAGCTTTGCTTCTAGGTACATTTGGTACTAGGTTGGTGGTTAGGTTGCTGAGAGCAAATCTCAGCAATCTCATATTTAAAAATAAGACTTAATGTTGAAAAATTGCTGCCCCACTCTTAATGATATCTTTAGCTCCTCTTCTTGAAATTGGAGAAAATGCTTCATGCTAGAATTATTTTTTATGACTGCAACTTTAGTGAAAGAAATATGTCCACACATGCACAGCCAAGTACGTAAGTGGAAGTCTACCAGAATTCTCCACTGCTTTCTGACCAGATCTAGTTTGTCCAGAAGCAGAAAGGATGAGAAGTGTGCCAGATATGAATAAAACTTGGGCCAGACTTTCTCAAGGTTCTAGAATGCTTAGGATCATCAGGAAAACAAGGAATAAAAAAATACTCTCACTGTATCTTTTAAAAATGGATAAGATCATCTACTTTGGATCAAATAAAATATTCACACAGATTTTCAGAACTGACAAAGAACAATTACTTTAAGTCTCTTTACAGTATATATATAATTGTCTCAATAAACACTGGTTAACGTTGATCATGGTGTAATTAATTTTAAAATCTTTTTTTAGGATGTTATATTAAAATGACTGTTGTGGAAGAAAACAGTTTCATTTTAATCCACACAACCCTGTGAAGATAGAATAGATCTGATTAGTTGTATTTAGTTAGGTGTTCCAGTGCAGTGTTCTTGATAATCTAAGAGCAAGGGAGGCAAAATTCTGTCATAGATCGGAAACTTGCCAAGAATAAGAAAACAAACAGCAGGGATGCACAGTCAATTTTTTCAATGGCAAGAGGTTAGCAGCGGGGAGCCCCATATGAATCCAGTCTGAAAGTTCAGTTTTTGGTTGAGAATGCCTTTGGGGATTTTCAAAGATTTTCAAGCTATCTGCCAGCAAACTTCTGTTGCGGACATGAATGGGACTGGTCCACCTAAGTAAATGATTTATAGATTGTAGCCTAAGGAAGTTAGAAGCTCTGCTTCCACTGAACTTCACAGGGCCATATCTCCTTGGCTTTGCAACAAACAGATGCTGAAATAACTCATGGCAGTTCAATCTCAGTTCAAGTATACTGTGTCCATAACTTTACCTTCTTTCTTTCTTTCTTTCCTTCTTTCTTTCTTTCTTTCCTTCCTTCTCCCTGTCTCCCTCCCTCCCTCCCTCCCTCCCTCCCTCCCTCCCTCCCTCCCTCCCTCCCTCCCTTCCTTCCTTCCTTCCTTCCTTTCTTTCTGCCTTAAAAATGGTACTTTGGTCTTATTTTAAACACAAATACACAAATACATCAAAGACCACTTGGGCCTATTATTTGGAAGGATGAAACAACTCTCTTAGTCTGAAAGTTTAACTGTCATTTAAGGATAGTAAACTATTAGGTTTTGTGTGTGTGTGTGTGTGTGCCTTTAACTCACCTGTCAACTTATGGTGACCCCATGAATTTCATAGGGTTTTGGTAGGCAAGGAGTACAGTCCAAAATCCAATTGTTAGTCTCAACCAGATTAGACCCACTGTATCAATGAAAGCTTAGTGAAACAACAGGTTCACAAATTCCATTGATTCAACAGACTGACCATTTGGACTACCAACCTAGTTGAAGTCTAAAATTGTTATTTGCTGATATTCCAACATACTGAACTACTAGCAAATTTGCTATTTCACTAACAACTTCAGTCTAGGCACTTGGGGCTTTACAAGTTCCCAGATCCACTAAAAAAAAGATTTAAAAAAAATCAGGTGATTTTTTTTCACCCTTAAGAGGCTGAAAACATCTTGAACATGCTGCAAAATGCAGTGATGTTTGTCCCCAGAATCCCAAATACCTCAACCCTTAAAAAATCTGGGGGACAATATCAGCCAAAATTGACATAAAACCAAACCAGAAGTGTCAGGATGACATTTCCAGGTTTGTTGGAAGCAATGGTTCAGCCTATAGGAAGGGCAGAAAATGGTCTTTGCAAGTTTCACAATTGCCTACCCTTGTTCAAGAGTAATGTGCAGATCAAAATACAATTATCCATTGGATTTTTTTATTTTATCCAGATGATGTGATGCTTTTCTCTTAGGGAACATTTCAAATAATGGGCCAAAAAGCCTATAAAAATGAAAACTTTGAGAAAAAATTATTTAGAAATTTGCACTTTATGCAAAAATATATTTAGAAATATGTACTTTGCCAGAAAAATAAAAGATGCATATTTAAAAACATTTTTTCATGCTTTTTTTAAAAAAATCTCAGATTAATTGTTCAATCAACTGTGAACTGAGCCTAATGAGTGCTTCTTAAAAGTGTGCATATAGCAACTACAGACAAATTAACAGAAAATTTAATATACCACAGCCAACAAATTAAAGGCAATGCAGTGATTGTTTTGGGTCACATGATTGCCATTTCTTTCATCACAATAAAAGGTCCACCACATTCTGTCTGCCTCTAGTCATTTTTCCTTTTGGAATGATTCTCTCCAATGATTAAAACAGCTTTAATGTTTAATAGAATTGCACAAGGCAAATAATACTTCCTTGTATTGCCATCCTGGAGATTAGATAAATATATCTAAAAACTACCCAATGTGCAATGTAAATGTTATAAACTTTAGTTATATTTGTGTAAATTATTGTTAGATGGTTCACATTTACTTGTTAAAATTAGTTTTTCTTTTTTTCAAAACTGCAGATTAAAATCTGGACCCAATATACATGAAGAACAGACTTATTAATCTATTCCTAGCTAGTGACCCCTTCTGCACTAGGTTGCAAATTTTCTTCTTTGATGGAGCCCTCTCTACCTCCATCTGGCTTGCCAAGGAATGCTAGCGGATGGCAGAAAATTCCCAGGAACATTTGAAGGTGTATATACTATATACAGGCTTGTCTGCAAAGTGTGCTGGGCACACTGGCCCTCCACCCTTGGATCTTCAGATTTTTTTTCCAAACCTCAGTTCTCAGAAGCCCCCATCAGCATTGCCACTTCTTAGGAAGTCCAAAACATCTGGAAAATGAAAGGCTGAGAGCCGCTGCCCTAGAACAAATCCAGTTTCTCCATGGAGACAATAATGTGGACAAGTTACTTGTCAGAAGGCCTTATCCATCATGACTGGTTTTCTTGTTGAGCAACCTGTCTGTCATGAGCTGTCATAGAAACTTGGTTCAAAAATCATTTGTTGTCATGTTTCCTTCAAGTTGATTTTGACTTATTCTATCATAGTTTTTTTTTTTTTGCAAAATTTATTCGGATGTATCCATTCATTCATTCTGAAATACAGCCTATAGCACTTTGTTTCTCTGACAGTCTGGCAGTTTCCCCTCCAAGAACTAACCAGGCCTAACCCTGTTTAGATACAGGGTTCAGGGTTACTGCTCTACCACAATTTCCTCTCTTGAAGCAAACTTCCCACAATCCCACGGGATAAGAAACAGACTAAGGGAATTTCATTCTTGGAGCACTCAATAGTTTTAATTCCCCGTTATCAAACTAAAAAGCAGGGAAGTCCAAAGTTTAAATGAACCTAGATAAAAAAAAAACAAACAAACAGGAAAAAAGTGAAAGATTTATATGATCTGAAGAGAAACCAGAGTATCTCTTCTATTTCTTTTCATTTAATAAAAACTATTAAAAAAAAACAGAAGGCATTCCTGGTACCATCTGGCTGTATATGAATAAGTCTGGGACTCATTCCATGGAAGTTAAATATAATGTTGGAAGTGACAGAGGAAAAGTGGAGGAGGACATAAGAGATGGTCTAATTCTCAGTGGCTTCTCACCAGTGACCTCGTCCATGCTTTCCTTGGTGAGATGATCATTTTGATTCACCCATTCTCCGTTGCACTTAAAGTAGATCTGGGTGGCCGGATTGGCTCTGCAGATCAGCTCCACTGGCTTGTTCTTCACAATGTAGGCATCTTGTGGCTCCAAAAGGAAATGAGGCAGGCTCTCTGCAGGGGCTGAAGGAAAGGAATCTGGAAGCACTTCTCCATACTCAATCCCTGCAATAGACAGAAGAGAATTGTAGGGAAAACCAGATTAGCTCTACATGCTTCCAGAGGCAGAGCAGTACATCAGTTCTTGGTTTTTACAGACTGTAAACAGTGTGCCCAAAACATTTTTTCTCACGAACTCTGAAACTCTTATCAAGCTGCAGCTTCCTTTGCACAGCCTGAGCAATAAGCATCTTCCTTGTATTTAACCCTTCTCACTCCAGATTTGCTACTTTTCAGTCCTCTTTCAGATTCAGTCATAACTAATGTCCATGTCAGATATTCACCAAAGAGGGCTTTGCAAGAAGTAAGAAGAGAGATGAGAAAATGCACTCCGCCCCTATGCCCTCCGTTTCAAAATTCCTCATGCTGACAGCAATGGCCTGGAAAATGATGGTTGGTTCAGCAGAACCACTGCACACAACCCTCTGTTCAGTTCCAGTCTGATAAACCATTGTTTACTGAACCAAAATCATTGAGCCTGGAAGACGCTATTATCATTTTATTTTATTTTTTTGCTTTGAACAACAGAAACCAGAAAACAGCAACCAAGTTAGCAGCTGACTCTTCCTACAGAACTATCAAATGAAGAAGTGTTATCGGAAGCTCAGTTTTATGCATGCTAACTCAGAAGTAAATCTCACTGGTTATAAGTGATGAGCTACTGTGACCAAGAGACTGACTGCAAGAGTTCATGAACCCAATAGAGGGTCTCAGGAAAGATCCTTTGGCTCTTAGCCCCATCAGCAAATATTAGAATGCTACCCTATAGGACTGCTGTCACAATTACTGAGCCACAAAATGTCATGAATATTCTAAAACACTGAACAGGCACTAAGCAGCATTACTACTCCCAAATGTATTACAGCTGCATGGTGGGATCCTGATTATATGTTCCAACAGCTTAGCAATGAGGCATGATAAAAACTGGAGCCAGACTGGCAGTCCCTAGGAGTCACAAGATACCCAGGGCCGGCTGCCTTATGCCTGGCTTTGAGCCCTGAAGAGAAAAAACGTGCTCAGGCTCTTGGGAAAAAAATAGCATTCCTTCCTGTAGAGCTCTTCACACTGAAACACCTAGAAGTGAATATGAGTGGGAATAGCAGAGCTTGGCAAAGTTTGTTTGTTTTTTGGTACTACAGTTTGCAGAATCCTCAGATGTCATGGTAGTATGGCCACCCTTCCTGAGAGATGTTGGGAGCAGCAGTCCAAAAAGTAATTTTTGAAGGTTCTAGGGAGGATACAGAATACATTTTTGGCTGTGTGTGTGTGTGTGTGTGGGGAGGTGTTTAGGGGATATTCCTCCTATATTCTAGCCTTAAAAATGAATCTCTCCATCTCCCAATCCCCCCCAGTCCATATGTGTGAGAGACACAAACACACAGAGAGAGGTCTCTCAAGCAAAATACAGAGCAGAACAACAACAACAGCAAAAACACTCCCACATATTCAGAGGAGTAAACACATATTCATAACAAAACAAAGCTCTTCTTCCGAGAATATTCTCCACCAAGCTGTAGGCAATTATTGAAAGATTGCAATACAACACAGATCTGCACATGTTCCAATGGCAGTGAACCGCCACCCCTCCAAAAATGAGAATGGTCATGGCAGACTCCATGAAGTGCAGCCACTAAATCCTCTAGAGCATCAACTTCTTGCAAAGTTAAAATGACCACACTGATTCTATAGTATTTCATCACTCTTTTAAGCTTTGTATTCAACCTGCTTGGCAGCCCAAAAGCTTCTTGGAGAATGCAGAGCAAAATCCAACATCAGAAAGTGATGAAACTAAATTCTGGGACTGAAAACCTAGGTCACAGATACAAGGGAATCTAGTGAGTGGAATGAATCTCTAAGAGTCATGGATTATTGGCTGTTACAGCCACTGAAGAGATAGACTCTTAGATGAGTGAGGAACATGTGAACTCCTGCAGCTCCTGTCAGTTTTAACCAGTAGAGCTAACAGTAAGGGATGATGTGAACTGCAGTCCAACAACATCTAGAGGGCCACAAATTCTCCTTAACCTGATGTATCCTCTTCCATTGCTTGGTGGAGATGTGTATTTTGGATGTACTGTTGTATTTTGTGAAGAACTTCCTTCTGTTTCTTTTCTTGTGCAAGTCCACATACATTACACGCAAGAGACATAATAATATACAGGAAGCCCCCACCTTTTGACACCCAGTTATGTGATGACTTGCTCTTTTGATGCTTCCAAATTAAAGGCAAGCTCCTTTAATTCGATGGCGGTTCCACTCTTTCGTTAATTCTTCTTGCCTAGGGAGGGTCTCTTGGAATCACTCACATGCACATGCCACTTGCAAAGTGAGCTGATGGGAGGGGGGAGGCACTAAGACACCTGAGAGACTTTGCAAGCAGTATGAACATGGTTGGTCCCACGTGAGCCTTTGTAAGTCATTCATGCTCCCCACAGTACAGTACATGAGTTCCACTTTTCAACCAGTTCCATTTTCTGACCTTGCTCTGGTCCCTAACATGTCAGATAAGCGAGGGAAGCCTGCATTAAAAGTAGACCTTATATAACAGACTGGAATTAAAAGTTAGTCCATGATCTGATAAAGTTGAAGGAAACCAAAATATTTTTTAAAAATCAGGAGATCATTGTTCAAAAAACCAGAAAAGCTTCCTACTCATTTTCTATTCAATGGCAGTTCTTTTGTAGGAGCAGCAACACGAACTTAACAGTGTCCTTCACTGTCTCTAGTTCCCCAGGAGAAAGGGTGTTTTGGTACAATCCAAAGAAAACACTACCAAAGCTGAATTTTCCAGGACCAGCTATACATCACATGCCTTTTGAGTCCTTTAGGAAACTAAACCCAAGGGAGCTGGGGGACTGAGCAGGCAACCCAAGGACGCTAGAAGTGTCTCCTGAGGTAAAATCAGCCTGTGACAACACATCCGCACACCCCATATCCACAAGGTCAGCCATTTAAAATCCACTTAGGAAAATTGACTTTCCATTTCCATTTTAACACAGCACTAGGGAAAGCAGTAGGACATTTGTCATAATCCATTAACTGCTCTTTTGGAAACATGGAATTAAACTCCAGGCTAATTTCTCTCTCTCTCTCTCTCTCATTCTCTCTCTCCAGCTTCAGTCTCTGTTTCTCTCATGCTCCTTGGTCTCCTCCTCTTTGCTACTGCCAGACCTCCCATACCTAATTTCATTTGTGGGTCTATCATTTTCTCAGCACCTGACTACTTGCAGAGGGATGCAGAGTAATTGGGGCACACAATGCCCTCCTGGTGAGCTCTTATGAACCAGGCACAGCTGCTGCCCAAAGAGGTTAGCTGGTTATCTAGGAACATCCCAGGGCAAAATGGGGGAGGTGGGAAGTTTGGGTGCCAGCAGGACAGAAGCGTTTAAAGATAAATGGGCCTTTTTGGAACTAAAATTGAAAAAGCTCAAAGTTAAGATCATTACTAATAAAATGCCCCATCGTGCAGGTTCCATAGCTAAATAAGGAAGTGCCGGTGATTACAAATTGTTCTTTTTGTTAGCCTGTGGATTTTGAACAAAAGCTGTCTTTTTTTTAAGCACTTAACAGAGAGAACAACTAGAACTGAAATCTGATAAATGCCAAGATCATCAGAAATCTCTGGTCCAATCCATAAGAATATGCAGAGATGGGGAAGACACAGTAAATTGCCGTGGTGATTTTTTTAAAATGAATGTGAATAAAACAGTAATTCATCTTCCAGTGATAAAAAATGACAACACATCTCAAGAGGCTGGGGAAAAAAACATATTCATTTTACTTCTAAAAAGGCCCAATATGTTCTGATCCATTTTTAGTCTGAATCCTTCTTGAGGGAGCAGATTAGAATAATATGCAGAAATCTGAGATATCGGCCTTCTAAGAACAGTTCTGTCCCTATGCTTAGGAAATACAATGTTCAGAGATTCTGTTGCAATGAGACTTTTGAAGACAGTCCTGGAATAAACCTTGGTTGAAAAGGGTTAAGCTGAGTATTTTTAACAGCATGGGTCCTCTCCACAAAACTCTCTTGTGGATATTCTGGCACATGTTGAGGACAGGCTGCAAAGCACCCAACTCTGTCAAATCTCAGAATATCTTTCAGGATATCACTCACTGGGACTAAGATGTGTCTTTTTTAAGCATCATGCCAAAAGAAGGAGGAAGTGGCAACTAAGAAAGGATTTGCTCAACCCACACTGTTTTGTGAAAGAGTTGTGTTTTTTGAACTTAGCACGTGAGCAGTCAAGTCACAATGCACCATCTATGGGGCAGACAAGGCAACAACAAAACAGAACTCAGCAGAGTTACTTTCAGCACTGGAACATCTCCAGAACATCTCTGAGTCATCACATGGCTGGGAAATTCCAGTCTGAAGCAGAGAGAATGGTCATTTCTTGTCTGTCTGTCTGTCTGTCTGTCTGTCTGTCTGTCCGTCCGTCCGTCCGTCCGTCCGTCCTTCCTTCCTTCCTTCCTTCCTTCCTTCCTTCCTTCCTTCTTTTAAAGTCCCTTCTGCTGAATTTAGAATAGAATGTGTGAATTGGGGAATTTCATTTTAAAAAAATGAAGCAAATAAAATACACAACCATTTGCTTTGGCCAACTTTTCTTGGTAAACATATTCCCAGTATGGGGAAAGGATTGTGATATCAGATGGCACATGCCTGAAATGGCAAATGTTAAAGATGATGAGCCTGTCCATGGGGTGGAAGAAGAAAGTGGCAACTCTAATCCACAACTACAAGCATGGTTGAATACATGTGGATTCAAAGCCAAATTCTGAAACTCCTCTACCTGGATAGGCAATCTGTTAGTTTCATACTCTCCAGCCTTCCTTCCTTTCCTCCTCCTCCTTCTTTTTTAAAATTCTTTATCTCAGGTTTGAGAAGCACTCTGAAAAGTATGGGAAGATTTTATTTATTTTAAAGGAACAAAATGAAATTCTCATCTATCTCTGGCCTGGAGTTGAATAAGCCTTCTCTTCTATCCCAGCAATTGGCAGGATGGCTCTCTGCAAGATCCTGGAGAGCTTCTCCAGCATTAGCTCTCTGCCCCATTGGCCCATACCAAGACCTTTGGAAGCCTTCCACCCCTGCTGTCACCACTTGCCATCTGAAGGACCTTGAAGGATTGCACCCGTGCACCTCTTACCATAGGATATATATATATATTAAATTTCTGGACCCCTGAGCCACCTTGGGGGATGGGACATTTTACTATGCTTTTGTGGGACTCAACTTCCAGTCTGATTCTTTGTTAAATAAAGTCCTCTCCTGAGCCTAAAATATGACAAAATTGTGTGTGAGGGAGAGAAAGTCAAGTTGACAATTTTTTTTAAAAGTTGGGGCAAAAATTGGAGGATACTCCCCTGCAGGAAAGGACTTATGGGGGCCTTGGGGACTGCATAGAGCCCCCTAGCAAGCACTTTCCCCACCTTTGCTCTGTTTGACTTCATGTCATCTTCTTCTGGGAGGTCCCGTATTGTTCTCTTTCACACACATAAACAGGAAGACCACGTTTCAGCAAGCAGAGTAGCAAGAATTGATCGTCATGAAGGCAGTGTTTCAGGGGTGAGGAACCTGCTCCACTCCAGTAGCTGCCATCAGTCCTAGCTACCACAGCCAATGGTGGGTGCTGGAAGGAATTACAGTCCAACATCTGGAGGTCAAAAATTGCCCACCCCTCCAGCTCAAAGCTTTGAAAAGTTACCTTCTTGAAGCAGAATTCCCATAAAACCAGCATTCAAGCAGGTTGGGAGACTTGGGAGGGGAACTTGGGGAACTGTAGCCCAAGAAGTAACTTCCTCAAGCTCTGTCCTGACTTATGTGCTCCCAGACATGCAACAGATATCTCTCAAATGGGAAGTGGGGTAAGGGAAGAAGGTGTAGCCCAACCTGAGAGGCTGGTAACATACTGAAGTCTAGGTACCAACTCCCTGATTGCACCATAGAAACACAGATAAGGCACATAAATATTGATTGCTCTCTTCTCTGCCTCTCCTTCATCTGCCTGAAGAAAAAAGGCATTTATGCTCTATGCCTGAGCTGCAGGCTGTTTTTATGACTTTGTTTTACAGCTATAATGCCAGGATCATTTATAAAGCAGGTTTGTATATAAAGAACGTAAACATTAGAAATCCATTAGTCTCTTAAAGTGTGTCTGGCAAAGTTCTCCTGCAAGTCACTTTTCCTCCCTCCCTCCCCCTTTGGTAATCTCCACATCCTCTTCCCAGGCTCGGCTGAGGGGAATTTCAAAAGATTACAAGTGCTTAAAGATATATTATCCTTGGCCAGGATTGTAATACAGGCCTGAAGCTACCAATTAAGTTTCTTGTGCTGCTGTGGGTTATTCTTCCTCCCCCTCTTCACTTCTTTAGCTGGGAATGTGTGCAAGCATGCGTGTGTTTGTGTGTATGCATATATGGACAAAGTATCCGATTTAAAACCCCAGGATGTAGGGCTAACTGTACAGTACTTTGCAGTTCACCTCTACCTCTGTCGTGTAAAGAGAGCAGCCATTCATCTTCCAGCTCATGACACTCTTTCATTGGGAGCTTCTAACTCAGGGCACCTGAGCTGGTGCCGAAAGATATCTCTCAGCTTAAGTGATGTCCCTTATGCCTGAACATGACAGCTCCATAGGACATAATGGACACCCTCTATTTCACAACAGCCTAGCGCAATACATAGCAGATCACAGAACAAGCTCTGCCACTTCCCAGCCTTCAGAGTCCTTTTGGTCCATGCAGAATATGAGCTTGGAAATTAGATGTAAACCATAGCTGTAAGGGTTGCTGCCAAAAGAACAGCAGCCCTAGTTCTCAGACAACCCCACAATCTCCCGCATTAATTGAAGGGGAACTTAGTGCTGTGACAGTCCTGTACTGTGAAGCTCCCAGTATTGTGTCAGCCAAGGTAGTGGAGCAGGGGACAAGGAAAACTTGCAGCAGGATGATATCACATCCCCCGACACTCATGGGACCTTGAAGAAAAAGAGCCATATGTCTGCAGTGTCATAACTTACGGCTCCAACCTAAGATGCCTTTTATTGGTAATGTACAGCAGTCTACTCAAAGTGGAGGTCCCTTGACTGGTGCCAGTCTGCAATCCATTGGCTGCTAGTCTACAAAGAGTTTCCAAGACAAGACAAAACAACAACAACTACCACCACCAACCAAACAGTTGTACCCAGTGACTCCAAATATAGTACTGGTCCCAGGCACATAAGGACAAACATGTTGGTCCCCCATATCTGATAGCACAAAGATCACTGGTACATAGACTACTATTCTTTCAAAAGATGTTCAGGGAGCCAGAAAAAAAATAGATGATGCTTTGCTAGACTGACATACTTTAGAAGAAAATAATATCATAATTCAATGAAATCCTTCATAGTGCACCTTATATAATCAAATGGGGGGAAGGTTGCTACAAAACTGGGGAAAGCATACAGCAAACAAGACACTCCTTTTCTTTGTCTCATCTAATATTTAAAATACAAAAAGAAAGCTTTTGCATGTCCTTACTTGCTCTGTGTTTCACGCAGCTTCATGGTGCCCCTTTATTTTTGAAATGTGATTTGCGATTTCCATCTCTTTCTTATGTCCTTAAATTCAGATAGCATTTTGGAAAAGTTATTTATTGGACTATACCTGGCAGAGGTGGCCATGCTAGCTGGGGATTCTTGTAGTCCAAAAAGTAATGTTTCCAAGCTCTGATTGAGACAGGATCCCAGTTTACAAGCCAGAGTTCATTTATACAGCTATCAGGAAGAAAAGAGTTTTCCTTAAAATGTAAGGTCTAAACCCAATTGTTAATCTTAACTACATTCGACCCACTGAATCAATAGGAACTTAGTAAACTAAGTTCCATTGATTCAATATATCTATTCTAGTTGAGACTAAGAACTGGATTTAGGCTGTAGGATTAAATATTTTGATGCCCAAGCCCCAACTTCCCCTCAAAACATGAAGACGTTCTGTGTGTTGACAATGTACTGCAAGAGGACAAAATTAGCACAAGCTAATGTGATTGCAAAAAGTCATGCGGAATAGCTTGCTCACTTATTTGGCCTTGCAGGGGTGGGGGAGTAAATGACAGACAGCTTCCATTTTTCACAAGGCAATAACCACGTCCTCCTGGGGTATGTGAAAAGCTCATCGCTAATCTAAAGGAAATCAAATCATTTTCTTATAGCTAAGTAGACACTTACGGCTTCTTTGCTGATTATAATTGAGGCTATCTGGTCACCAGGAGTTCTGTATGTGTGTGTGTTCTGGAAGGGGAGAATCGTAGGGCTGAGTTAGGGCTAATTTTGAGATAATTGCAGGCTTCTGGAGTTATCCTATTTGTCTCTCCCTTCAGTGATCTGAACCCACTGCCACCATTTCTGTTTGCCCAAAAATCCTTTTGGTGACCACAGGAAAGAAGGGCAGACTCCTAAAGAAGGCTCAGATGCCATCCAGAATTACCACTGATGATGGCTTCATGGAATAAGTAGTTATCAGTCTTCTAAGCTCACAAAATCTAGTCCTAACCAGAGTGCTGAAACATTACTGTTTGGACCACAACAACAATATGCTGGCTGGGAGATCTGGTGGGCTATAGTCCAAGCTCTTCTTCCCATTTGCCCTGTACACCCCCACCTCACCCCAGAATTCCCAGCAATCCTATCCTTCATTGTAGTTACCTTCTGACATATAAACAAGGGGGCACTAACTGCAGGAAGGGCAAAAGAGACTATTCATGTATTCAAACTAATGCATGAGGGTACATAACTGTGTAGGTGGCCTCCCCCTCCCAAACATCCTGTATATGCTAGTTTTACCTCCTCCACCTTTGTGTGTTTGGTGTGAAGGCCTAAAAGGAGATTTTAATAGCAATCAACTTAGGATTTCTCATTACAGTGAATATGTGACAGTCAGAAGTGATGTTGGCTTGTGCAGAAACACTGAGGATGTAATTTGGGTTTCTCTCAAAGCTCGGATGGTGCTCCTACTCTCACTAATCTGGGGAGGGGGAGGATGACATTAGAAGGTGAGGCTCCTTCATGGTCTTCTTCTATGATCATTCTCACTTTCTTGGGCAGAAAGGCCTGCTTGGAGAAAGTGCCTTTATGTGCCACTCCTTCCCCAGATGGTGAGCGTTCCACTGAAGTAATTCCACTCTCTTGTTGAATTTCTCAATTAGAAAGTTGAGCATAGCAATGGTAGAATTCCACAGTTATCTCCTATCAATGGAATGACAGAATCTTAACTGGATTCTGGTGGAGGTCAAGGGTTTCCACATCATGGACGCAGTAAATCTATTCTGTTCTTTATTCCAGGGTTCAAAGTAGTTGTCCAAGGTTCTGAACATATTTGGAGGGGGGGCTTGGACTCACCACAGTCTTGACACAGAAACTAAAGGCCACCACTGAGCACTGTCTGGGGTCCTGACATTCATCCTCTCACTCAAGATAAACATAAGCAATGGCCTTGTGAGTCTATCTATGTTAGCATTCTCTGCTCCACCAAGCAATGGATTTCCAAGGTCGTAGAGTTGACTTTTCCAACACCTGCTCTCTTGGAATCCTTAACCCAAGATCTTCAGATGGAACTTTCCATCTACAAGGCTTCTCCTCCTCTCACCTGTGCCCCTCCCACACAAGAGCCATGGGCAAAATAGCTGGCTGAGATGCAGCAACTAGAAGACTCCATCAAAGCCATGCTGTGGTTGTTGTAGTTGTTATATGCCTTTAAGCTGACTCTGACCTGTGGTGGCCCAATCCTAGCATTTTCTAGTCAAGGTTTCATAATTGCCTTCCTCTAAGGCTGGGAGCATGACCTGCCCAAGGTCACCCAGTGGTTTTCATGGCCAAGGGGGGATTTAAGTCCTGGTCTCCTAGAGCCTCAGTGCAACACTCAAACCATATACCACATTGACTCCCATGCTGCGTAGGAGCATGCTCAAGTGCCTTTTATCTGTGCCTTGTCCTTACACAATCTCCAAAAGCCCTTGCTTAATTCCAAGTAGGCCTTCCATTCAAATTAGCTGCAGAAATAGTGCAGTCAGCACAGCAAATACCCCTTGGCTATGTGGAATTTAAAACAGCCTTGTATTTTACAACTTTCTATTGTGGTTAATGCCTCAAGTCAGCTTCGACTTTGGTAACTCAATGAAGGAAAGACCTGCAAGAAAACCTATTTCTAAGCTGTTCAGGCCTTGCAAACTCAGGACAGTGGCTTCCTTGAGTGAATCAATCCACCTGTAGTGCAGTCTTCCTCCGGTAGCTAAAGATGGTCAGGAATTCCATCCAGGTGAATGACCTTTCCTCCATCTTTCCTCTGCCAGCCTGCTTAGCCTGGTTAAGCTAACTGTTGGGGAGGGGAACTCTCTTTCTCTATGACTAGCCCAGGAATGCAGCAGTTGGGCTGAGAGGCCAAGGTGACCATCCTTCCTTCACTAGATGACTTGGTAAAAATCAACTTAAGAAAACAACACCAGCCAGACCTGTTAAGAAGATAATAACCTACATTTCCACACTAGTCAGGAAAGAAAGGGAGCACTAGTTAGCATATTGGTCGATCGACTCGTCCATCTATCTATGCTGGCTAACAACTTCTGTGGCCTTATTTGTATGGATGATTTGCAACAAGCCTACTGTGGGAGCTGGTGGCCTCTATTTCAGTGGGACAGTGACTCTGCTTTTGGTTTTAGTCCAGACTTTAAAGGAATCATCCAACAGAAGCAACAAAATAGGTTCAGCACCTTGGAAAGTTCCTTCAAAGTTCAGAATAAAATCCAGAAGTGATTCACTGTCTCACTGACATAGGCCCTATGAACCACCAGTGGTTGGCAAAAAGATGTTAGAGAACCAGTACTCATTTTGTTGTGTGTTGCTGCTGGTGGCTACCTCAACTAAAACACTGCAATGTTCCTAGCTGAGAAACTCTATACAAAACAGGTGAAATTCCAAATGGGTAATACAACTGACAATGGAGGCAGGAAAAAAAAACTGCACTCATGCAGATTATGCAAGTTGATGTTCAAGTGATTTACACAGGGGTGGGTTGGAAGAGAGAAAGGAGGACACTGGGACAGTAGGGGAAGAAAGGGCTGGAAGTAACATGCAGAGCACATTTATCATAAGTAATCAAAACAGTCTTTCAAAGCCTTCATTCCCAACCCTTGCTGATTCCAGCCAGCCTGGCCACCCACCGCATGGGAAACCTCTTGTATTCTCTCTACTCAGCTGATGCTCTCAGTGGGGGGAAAATCCATTTATTATTTTGGAGGGGATGGGGGTGAAACACACACAAAACAGCCTCCTTCTCTTTCAAACAAGATGCTTTGTGGGCAAATGGATTGATGGTCTTGGCTTCTGTTCATAAAAAAAAAGTATGAGGCAAACTCTATAAAGAGCCTTCCATGAAAAAAAAATTAATCTACCTTCAAACAAAAGCTGATAAGTTTATAGAAAAGTAGTTGTCAGAATGAACTATCCTTAGTTACAGGTAGAATGTGCCCCCTGCCTACATACACACACAGAAAATAGTTTATGGTTCCCATTCACTGCTCTATAATTTCCAACTGGTTCAGCAGGATGCAGGCAATATCCCAGCCTTTCAGTTTTGCTAGGGAAGCAGAAGTAGCAGAAAAGCAACTCATCACAAACAGCAAGTGAGAGGTTGGTAGAAGAGCAATGCAGAAGCAGGCATGAAATAGTCAGACCACAAATGCAGAGGCCCTTGTGGCCAAAAAAATCCTATTAGCTACATTGCGCTAAGTCCTATAAGGCAGTACTGCTCATGCTACCTGGTGTGATGGACTGGCAATTTTTCCCCCTCAGTATGCCAAAAACCGGAATCATATTTGTGCCATATTATCATATTTGCATTTTTTTTTCCTGGAAACCTGCTGTGTCTCAAAAGCTGACGGCTAAGGACTGGCACCAGTTCATGGTCCACCACTTTGAATAGCACTGTTAAAACATACCTATGTATGCTGACTATCTGGGACTGCAAAAACAATGATGGGGTCTGGTCTGGGACAGATCAGAATCTGAAACGGTCATACTTTGGGGACTACAGCTCCCAGAATTTGGGGTGTTACATTTCCAATCTCAGTGTGCAGCTCATGAGTTCAATAGGCCTAAATCTAAAAGTTGTTTGTTGGAAAAGAAGCCATGAAGAATATGATTTGAAGTACAGGATAGATTAGAGAGCCAGTCTGCTGTGATGGCCTGAGCATTGGACTATGATCCTGGAGAGCAGGATTCGATTCCCCACTGGGTGATCTTGGATGTGTCACACACTCTGAGTCCCAGAAAACCCCATGATGGCGTCACCTTAGGGTCGCCATAATTTGGAAATGACTTGAAGGGAAATAATAACAACAAAACAACAACAACAGCAGCAGCAAAAACAACAGGACAGACTGGGGATGAAGTAGATAAAGAGTATGAAAAATAGTAACAAAGAGGGATATTGGGAAGGAATAGTTCATCTATGGTATAATTTAAATATGAACATACTCAAAGAAAGATCTTTAAATGTTTCCATTAACCATGACCCTGTCTCCATTCATTTTTCTTTATCCTTTGACAAACTCTAAAAAGATATCTCTATTTACCAATTTGATGAGCACCATGAACCTTCTGCAAACCCCAAGAGCACTAGATCCCATCTGATCTTGGAAGCTATGCATAGTGAGCCTTGGTTAGTGCTTGATGGGAGACCACCAATGAACACCAGGTGCTGTAGGCTATATTTCAGAAGAAGGAACTGCCAAAACCAACTCTGAGTACTCCTTGCCTAAGAAAATCCTATGAAATTTATGGGGTCATTGTAAGTCAACAGGCAACTTGATGATACACGCACAGACTGTCATACTCAACAAGTGCAGGACTTCTATGCTGCTAGGTGTGTGGTGATACTTGAGCAGGGCTTACATGTATGCCTATATCCTCTTCCCATTTAGCCCTCTACGTGTTATATAGTCTTGAGTGAAGTGGGCAAAACTTGGTACTGGTAACTCAAGCAACATACAAACCTTTTTTTATCTTCTAAGACCACATAGTCCCCTTATAATCCCTTGTTTACTCTTCTTCCCTGAAACCACTTTCCTCTGAACAGTTCTATAATACATAGGTCTTTCAATTGCAAAGATTTTAAACGATCAGTGTTGCCTCTCACCAGAACAGCACAAACTATCTAGACCCATCTTTCTAAACTCTCCTCAGTGTGCTGGATGAGCCCTCCCGTTGTTCTGAGTGAGCATCCTGGCCGGTTCTATTCTAACACATAAGGAGGATGCCAGCCTTGGGAAGTCTGGTCTGGCCACAGTTCAGGCAGTTCAGTCTTTCCAGCTTTGGATTTCTGAATGTAACCAAATGGACCGGATATTTTAAAATTATCTGCAGCCTGTTATGTGCTGTCATTTTTGTGATATTAATTGACTTTCGCATTCTACCCCAGAGGAGAGCTACATTTTCATTGTTGATGAAACATTGCCCAGGACTATAAAAGCACTCTGAGGTGTTTGGAGGAGATAAAAAGGTGCTATCATATGAATGAAAGCCGTTATAAAGAGCCTTCAACACATATTAAGCTGAATCAGTTTAATTTAGGGATTTTTAAAAAAAAGGGGGGGGGAGAAAAAAGTGCAGGAGAAGGCTTTACTCAGTCCAGAATTTGTGCCCTTTGTGTTGTCAACTATTACCCTGATACTTCACAGCCTGAAATCCAAGGGGGTGTTTGCATCTAGAGCAAGGGTGAGAATCATGTACTTTTCCAGATGTTGTCAAGACTACAGGTCATACCAGGCTTAGCTAATACAGATGATGATGAGGAAAGCTGTAAGATGCCGTCCAATAATGTCCAAAGAGTCACATGTTTCCCAGTTTTTAACCTAGAAGAGTACTGGGATAGACAACTTAATGTTCTCTGTATGTTTTGAACTATATCCTTAAACCCCAGTCAACATGGCCAATATGCAGGGAGTATGTGGGAACTGCTTCCTAAACATATGGAGGGCACAAGATTGACCATCTCAGTAGTATAATCTGAGTATATCTGGCCTCCTATCCAGGGGATTCCAAAATACCATGGTGTATGACAATGTCCCAATATTCAGCTGATTCACAGACCCTCAATATCCAGCTTTAATCTTCTACTCTATATATATTTGCTAGCAGCTTATGATCATAAGAGGCTCAACATTACTTTTAGGAAGGAAAAAAACAAACAAACCACCTTTGGTAACCTTTCGTTATCAGAGTATTACAGGTTCTGGTCCAGACTTCCATTAAGCCTGCTGGGTTAATTGTTGGTGCATGGATTCACTAGTGAGGTCAATGGTATTCCCTAAGATGAGACCCAGGAGAGAGATTAGCTAACATGCACTATATGCCAAGCCATGTTCAAACCAGAAACAAAAGCACAGTGTTTGAACAACCTCTGACTTGGAGCAAATGCAGAGTTTAGCCGGAGAAGCAAATGGCATCAGATTCCCTTCTGATTTGAACAGCGATTTCCAACTAAATCCTGAATGTAAAACGGACAGCAGACCTATTTTTCAGTGACTGCCAGGGGAAAGAAAAGCTCCTACACCACAAAAAAGGGTCTCTTCTAGTCACTGTGTGAAAATAAGGCAACACCATGTGCTAGGGTTAATAACTCGAGTTTCTAAGATAATAAACCATTTCACCAAGTCAAAGGAAATTGTTCCCTCTTCTTGTCTTCGTTCAAGACTAGAACAATGACTGTCTTACATGACTAGGGCTTAATAATACATGGGACTTAATAATGCACAACTGGGCAGACACCCTGTGATCGCACTATTGATTCCATTTAAAGGCATCACCAGAAACTGGATCCATGCAGCTCAGTATCCCCAGCTTTGAAAAGCAGGAAAATGATTTAATCTCTGTTTGGTTTTGGTGTCACTTATTTGCAAGAGTGGGCTGGCAGGGAAGAAAGTGATAAATATAACAATAAAAGAACAAGAATGCATTCAGTCCCACTTGCCCAAGACCCCTCCCTCCCTTCCTCTCTTTCCCTCATGCAACAGCTATTGAGCAAGGACTGAATGATTACAAAGGTCCTCTGTAGTTGTGAAGTTTTGATTGTTTTGCCCTACACTGTGTTTTTGCTTTGCTGCTACCAGTAGGTCAGGGCCTCTGTCCGGCTTTGCCTGTCTGTGGCCTTATTCAACTCACGGGACAATTTCCTCAACAGAGGGTGTTATGGAACAAGGAGAGGGAAAGAGAGGGAGAGGGGGAAAACGAGGAAAATATCCTTCATGACTGTCGTGGAGAGAGGGATGGAGAAAGACAAAGACAAACAACAGATGAGAAGCAGGGAGCCAGGGACTGAGGAGGAAGAAAACAGCTCAATACATGACACATATCAATAGAGAGTGCTCAGAGCTTTCTGCTACATTTGGCAATTTGGGAGCTTTCTCTGTGGTGACAAAAGGCCTCTGTAAACAAGACCACTCTTGCCTCGCCAACGTGTTCAATGAACAGCTCTGAAAAACTCAGATTTACATGTAAAATTCAGCAAGTGCAAAGGTGTGAACCTCCTATTCTCTCCTCTCCCTACCCATCTGCTCACTCCACAGAGCCTTCTTGCAGCTAGCCTAAGCAAGGCTTTCAACCTGTGTGCATACGGAGGGCAGGCTTAAGTGTTGACTTTAGTGTCATCTTTGCACCACAACACTTCTAGGACAGGACAAGCAAGACCACGGCATTGTGCAGTGCAAAACCAACACTGCTCTGTGATGCAGGAATAAAAAATGGGCTTGAAAAATATTTCTGTTGTCTTACAAAATCATGGGATTTGCCGGGAAGGGGCATCTAAAATTCTCAGCCAGAGATCTCCTCTAATGCCTCTAAGCAAACTACAAATCACAAGACTCCACAGGATGTTGTCACAGCAGTTAAAGTGGGATCATAGTGCTATAACTGTGTAGTGTAAAGGGACCCCATGTGGAAAAACAACACAACAGCACTATTTAATATGCTAAGTGGTATTTAGATAGGGTACACTAAAGGCACCAGATCCTGTCTGATCTGAGAAGCTAAACAGGGCCAGACCTGGTTTGTACTTGGATGGGAGATCACCGAGGAACCTCAGGTACTGCTGGATATATTTCAGAGGAAGGAACTGGCAAAACTTCTGAGTATTCCTTGCCTAAGAAACCCCTATGAAATAGATGGGGTTGCCATAAGTCAACAGGTGACTTAAAAGCACATATACACACATAAATACCCTTAAAGTACCAGATCCTGTCTGATCTTGGAAGCTAAGCAGTCAGCCCTGGTTAGTACTTCATGGGATTGGAGACTGCCAACAAATACCAGGTGCTGTAGGCTGCACTTCAGAGGAAGGAACTGGCAAAATCCTCTGAGTATTCCCTATGTCAGGCAAATTGAAGGTATGTATGGGCACATACAGAGGGAACCTTTTGCCCTCCAGATGCTTAGAGATCAGTTCCCAGAAGACTTATCTAGCATGGCCACAACTCCATTGTGGAAGTCACTGGTCAAATATCTGGAGTGCCAAAGGTTCCCAAGTCATATATTAGGCAAGGGTTAGCCCTTCCATTGCTCTCTGCACCAAATTGCCCTGGTCTAATGCTGTTGTGATGCAAAACAAAACAAAACCAAAATCCAGCCATGGGTCTTATCCTTCCTACTTCTACCTGTAAAGGGTGCGCACTGTCCAAAGCATAGTGGATGATATGGAATCATTTCAGCCTCCTCTCAGGAGCTCCAGAAGGCCCTACTGTGTCACTGGTGCTACCATTTGGGGCAACAGGCAGTCACACTGCATTTACCACAAATGCCTTTCATTTTTTTTCTTTTTTCTGGAAGCTTGCTTTTCGGGCTCGGGGACCACCTGAACCTGCCCTTCAAGCAATCTGAAACAGGAAAGAATGCTTTCTCAGCTTAAGAAACAGATTTTTATGCAGACTTTTTTGGGTGTGTGTGTGAATTGCTGGGGAGCTCTGAAAAGTCACACCAGACCCCCCTCAAAGGAATGGGTACAGCCCATGCGCCACATAATTTCCATCTGAATCCTCTTGAATTTAAAGAAAACGCTGGCAATCATATACTCTAAAATGTCTGTGTCCGGCAGAGTAATCTTCAGCTCTCTTGCATGGGCTGAAGTATCCTTTATAATCTGTGCCTCTTTTGCTTATTCAAAGAAAATTCCTTAATATATTAGTTGCTGTTACAGTAGCACACATTAGTGTTGTTGCTTCTCCTTAGTTAAGATGTTCAGAGGAACAAAAGGAGAGCTCTGAAAAAGAAAGAACTTTAGAAACTGGGCATTCTTCTTCATTGGTCAATCCATGCAGTTGGATAGATCCATTAAAACTTACACTATCCCTAAATACATACTAGGAATTATGCCACCTTTCATACAGTAGACGGTATTCAGCAGTTAATGATGCAATCATATGGGCACTTAATAATGAAGTCTGGTTGAAGAAGTTAAAAGTTGAGGTCTGACTTCAGTTTTCACTCAGTCAATTCCACTGCAGAGGCTGCTGATCTGCACATTTTTGAAACACACATACACCATATTTAAATTAAATATTTAAATGTATTTTATTACAAAGTACTCATTTCTAGTGCTTCCTAAAACACACATTTCCATATGTTTTGGGAGCTGGAAACTGCATAGCAAAATTAAAGACATCCAAAGGGAATATATTCAAACTCGAACATACATTTGGGGATGTGGAGTTTAGAGTGACTTACTTAGAAATGCAGACCAAACAAAATCTCTAGGCTGATCACAGGATGCTGTAAGTAGCATACAATGGAACAAGCCACCCACGTGTCATCACTCTGCATGTGGGTTACCAAAGATGCCCCTATATATCTCTGTTGTCTTTTTATAATGCTAGGTGTACACTAATGAAAACAGGAGATTCGATCCACAGTTCTTACTAATGACTCTCCTTTTGTTGGCTTTTTAAAAGGGGAGTCTTGATAATAAAGAATAGCTCTAGCACATCATCTTCCTAAATCAGAAAATCATCACTTAGGAGAATTGGAAGGGAATTAAAAGGAGGAAAGGAAAAAGCACTCCTTTCTCCACCCCCTCTTCCAGAGAGTCTTTTTCTCTCTGGCTGGAAACAGAAAATGGTTAGTGTGCAACATATTTGATGGAATGCATTCTACACATTTTAATCTGCTGTTCTTGATCCGGATTACACACAACATCTGTTTCCCAGTGACTTATTTGCAGATGCCTGCAACTACTGGCTCTTTCAACTTGTAAAAAGACTGACGACATCAACAAACTGCAACAATGGGATAGAGTGGATTTAAAAACACGTGTACACAGGCACACCTCCCCCTCGGACACCAAAAGCATTGTTCAAAAATAAAGATGCCAATTTAATCCTCTACAGCATTCCTTCTCACTCAAATCCTCCACCTGCCTGTTGTCTTAATTTTTTGCAGCAATTGTCACCAAGCCCCAGGCCAAACTTCTGTAAAGAAGCGTTAAAGGCTCCTCTTCCTGCACACATTATGCATCAGAATGTGAGAAGAGTTTATTTCACTGTTAGTGATCAGGAGATGCACCAGCACCCATTCCCAATGTCTGCTCTTCCCTTTCTACTTACCCACCCATTACCAGGTCCTTGGTTTTCTTGAACTTTCATGCACATGCAGGAAGAAAGAAAGGTAAATGGAGGACTACAGAACAAACAGAAACACAATATATAAAGAGAAATTCACTGAACATACCTGATGGCTAAAGCTGAAATGGAACCGCACATTTCATAAAACTAAACAAAGATATGAATTTTCATCTCATGTTCTTCTTCCTCAACAATGTGCATTTCCTCAACTCCATTAGTGGAAATCATAATGGAGAGAGGAAAAACATATGTTGTAATGAAGCCTATTGAGCAGGAGAAAGAGGGCAAGTAGCTCTGTATTCTTTGTAATGGAGCATTTATTCTGCACAGACACTTCTTACTCGGGGGTGGGGGGAAAAGTACAAACTCCTCCAGCCAGTTTATATATCCATGAACTACAGGGAAAGAAAGGATGAGCTTACTTTTTGGTGTGTTCCAGAAACTTAGAACCAATTCAAGAATTAAAAAGAAGCAGGCAAAATAGAAGCACAACTGAAGTGCTGATTATTCTTTCCAGTTTTTTCTCTCTCATACTCACTTTCTTTCCCTAGGTTCTGTTATCCCATCTTCCTACTGCCTCCGAGCAAAACGTATAAACAGGCTCACTTAGGGATCAGTGCTTGATGCCATTTTGGTTCAAGCAACATGGCTACGAAGAAACAACACATTTTACCCCACTGCCTCCAATAAACTAAGTCATCCTCTCCAAGAAAGAGAACACAAGAAAGTACTGTCTCAGATTTCCACTACTACTACAACTAGATATACTCGAAAAAATAAGGAAAGAACTCAGCATTCACTGTATGATATTTGGACTACAGGTTCAAAATAGCCACATTTGCTTGATAAACATGACTCATCCAAGGCTGCCCAAAGCAAAAGGTAAGATGGCACCCACCCCTGCCATTCCATGTATAGAAGAAGATTGGCAGTTAAAAACATCAGTTCAATGCTGGAAATGGAACAGTGCAACAATAACAATGTTGATGTGGCCCACTCAATTTGAGTGACTCCCTCATATATGAGAGACACAGGCCAATTATGCCCCCCTTAAAAAGACTGTGGGCAGGAACCCTTCACTGTTCCTGAGTCAACTCGCACAACTTTCTCTCCCAAGAGAAAAGACTGTCAAGGGACTCTGGAGAAATGGTATGGGAGCTGTCCCTGCCATTCCCTGCCAACATTTGCCCCCACAGTAGGTCATCTCACTGGCTAATGGCAGGCTTGGCTCTGTTAATAAAGAAAGGAAGATAAACTGAAGGGTGAGAAAGAAATAAAGAAGGAACTGCCTTATATACTCCCTATTTCAGAAACTGGAATAGCCATCAGACTGTCACTACACCTTGGACAGAAGCTTTGAAATTTTTCATGGCATGGTGGTAAACATCTATCAACTGCTAACTTGTGCAGCTTCTAAGGGCCCAGCAAGGCTAAAGAACAGCTCAGTTTCTAAATCAAGCTATACACTCAGTATTCACTTTTGGCACAGCCCATTCCATACCAGAAATTGCAGTCCAGAGCTTTAAGGTCCCAGATTGCACACAAAGCAGAGCTTGGAAGCAAAGCCTTTCTCCTCATGGGAGTGAGGATGCTCTTGCCTGAAGTTATGATTTTAGGACCCATTCTACCAAAGCCGTCTTGCCTTTTCAGATTGCTTTAGAAACAGTGCCTAATTAATGCAGGCATCCCCGTTCATCCCTCACCTTCCTCATAGGGGTGTTTTGAGGCTTAATTAATGTTTGTTCTGAGCTTTGAAATCCTCAGATGAAAGGCCTGCTAGAATTGCAAAGTGGTGTTGTTAAGCTTATGCTAACCCAGAATGTTCCCTGCCCCGTAGGCAACACCTATTATGATGCCATCCTGCTGAGACATGGCAGCATGAAGTGGCTCCTGGGAAATTTTCTGAAGCTGAGCCCACAGCTGCTGGGAGATCTTATTTTTCAAACAGAAAAAGTATGACATATGTGCAGATAAGGAGCATCTATTAAATGTTTATGGAACTTTCCCTACTTACCAGGTGGTCTTTTGTATGCTTTTTTTTTTAGAAAAAAACTTTTATTTTATTTTATTTTTTTACTTTAAAATTTCTGAATGTTAAAAAAAAGAGAGAGAGACGTGGAACAGCCTGCACTCAAAACAATTGAAGTGTTCAACAGAAAAGAGCACAAGGGAAGCAGTTGTGTTTGCTTTTGGAGGATACAGTTTGTTTTAAGAGAGATGGATATCTTAGGCTTGCATCCTTCATGGGGTTACAGAGAGGGGGTGCCACACAAAAAAGTCTGCATTTCCTACTAAGTAGGGAAACCCCTACAATGAGCAGGTTAATGATGATTTGAAGGCATGTGCTCTCTGATCAGGGACTTTTTCTTCATACCAAGAACTGGTGTCCAAAAGCACACACAAAGTTCTCCCACACCCAGCACTGAGCTTGTGTTGTTGTGCTCCTTCAAGTGATTTCCAAGCTTGCCCCAAAGCGAGCCTATCAAGGCATTTTCTTGACAAGATTTGTTCATAGGCTTTGCCTTCCGAGGCTGAGAGAGTGTGACTTGCTCAAGGACATCCAATGGGTTTCCATAGCTGAGCAGGGATTTGAACCCTGCTCTTCAGAATCATAGTCCAACACTCAAACTACTGGGGGGGGAGGGGAAGAGTTAGAGGCATCTTTCACATAAGCATGTGCAAAATTTCCTGTACATCTTCTTCTGTTTCTGCAAATCCCACTATCATTTTGTTCTCCCATTTCTCTACCCAGGGGGATATCACAAGAATCTGTGGCATGTTTTTGCATGAAAATTCATGCTTTCTCTCCCCAAAAATATTCACACTTTTTAATACATTCCCTCAATATATGCATTTTCTATGTATTTTTCCATGGACTAAAGCATGCTTGTGTGCATTTTAAAAGCTGCAAATTGAATTGAAACATTTATTTGCTCCTAATTCAAAAAGGAAACAAGGGGGGGGAACTATTGTTTGGATTTTGTAATGGGAAACTGAAAGATACCTACACATTAACAGTTTCTGAGATCACAGTGTTTTATTTTCCATTCTGGCCATTATTTTGTCAATAAATAAAAGTTTATTTTTAGAGCACATGAAAGAGTAGGAAGGATCACCAGCTACAAGAGAAATATTTTGGACTTCGGCTCCCAGAATTCCTGAATGTTGGCCAAGCTGGCTGGGGCTTTTGGGAGCTGAAGTTCAAAACATTTGTAGGGCCAAAGATCTGGAACCACTGGGTTAGATGATCTTCCCAGTACGCACAGAAGATGACTGGAAGAAAGGCCAGAACAATGACTTAAAGGGAGAGAGAGAGAGAGAGAGAGGTAGTGTGTATGCAGCCTTCTGAGCCAGTACAGGGGTAGACGGGTAGAAGGGAGTATTTTGGATCCATAGGAACTCTGCAGTACACTAGGAACTATTAAATGACATTTTTACAATCTCCCAGTTATAAACCAAGGGGCTGAAAGCAGGAACCATTGCTGTCTCTATAAGCTGCCATGTGTGCTATCAGACATGAAGATTGGAATATCTTCTATGGAAGAGAAACATTTCTAGTCTTTGGAGTGATTTTGCCCACACAGGCTGATCACTGAGCTACTCCGGGCAGGAGGAGCTGTAAAAGGGATTTCTGCTAGAATCCTGTTAAATGATTTATGCACGTGTTTCAGTTACAAAAGTGTGTCTTTTTTGGACTGGGCTCCCTTTGCACTCCTTCTAAAACCTCTCAACACAGGCAAGTGTCAAGCTGAGGGGGAAAGGCTGCCATCCCAGAACAATGGGGAGAGGAAGGGAAGGAAGGCAAGTCAGATGTGGTACTTGGAAGGAGTGCGCCCTCATTTCTCTCCCCCTCACAGTCAAGACCATGTGCATCTTCCTCTTCTGAACTGCCTTCTCCCTTCTGCTCCTTCGATTGGTATGCAATGGCAGCCCCTCCCAGGGCTTGAAAGCTGCTGAGACAGGGGAAGGCATGGGACAACACAGTAAGAGCCCTTCCTGCATGCACAAGGGATTTGTCTGAGTAGATACATCTTCCTGGCACTCACACCCTGCCACAGTGCATGGTTGCACTCCAACAGCTGCTGAGGGCTCCAAGCTGTTATTCCCTAAAACTCTCCCTATTAGAAATGCTTCTTTTTTGGTCATATGACTTCAGTGACCATGCTGGATGGAGGATTCTGGGAGTTTTAGTCCAAACAAGCAAACTTTCCAAACTCTGTGTTGAAAAAACTAGGGGTATTGTCAAGATATGCTAAAGTTAGTGCAGTATAGTGGACATGGTCAAGGGAGGCCTGAGTTGATCCTCATAGCACCTTCTTAGCCATGATGTCCACTGTGTGATTTTAAGTCAGTCCACTACTAGTTCTCAGCCTAACCTACATTACTGGTTTGTCAACAGAAAAAAATGGGCCAATGGCACAGACCTTCCTGACTTTCTTGGGATATGAGTGTGCTCAGTGTGGGCTGGAGAGTGCCATGTCAGCGGGGAGGCAAATCTACCCTTGCATTTAGTTCAGACTACTTAGGAGCTATCCAACAATACTGAACATTGTACCCAAAGAAGTTCAGCACCTTGGATAGCTCATTAAACTAAAGGTCTTTCCGCACTACACTCTCATACTAATATTATTCAACTTTCAACATCTGGTGGGATCCTGGGGTTTGTAGCTTAGGGAGGAGCATTTAGAATTCTCAGCCAGACACTTCTTTGACCTCAGTAAACTACAAACTTCAGAATTTCACAGGATGTTGAAAGTGAAACTGTAACAGTGAAAGTGGAACTGTAACAGTGCATTGTGGTTAATAAAGTTGCAGACTTCATTTCAGGGAACAATCATGAAGCAAAAGATCTGGAAACTAAAAGTGCCTGTGACAACACACTTTTTGTGCTTCGTTGGTTGGGCATATCCTATTAAGTTTTAATTGCTGCAAAATTTCAGCTTTCACATTCTACCTTTCCAACCCCACTCCAGCTTCTTTCTTAAGAAAGTGTGTGAACCGTATCTTTCCAGTTCACACACAAATTATATGGACAAAGACTGATGTCCTTCTGGATAGTAACTTGTCAGGAGACTTACATTATTGATTGTAGTATCTGAGGAAGAGAACTAATCAAGTGTTTAAATTTTGGGACTTGGCACATTGTAAGTACAGCCATGCACATATATTTTTAGCTATAGATTCTAGGTTACCCATGTAATTTCTCATTTCTTTCTAGAACTTGAACATTGAGAAAATGAAGGTTGCCATAATTTGTTGCATGTGCATCTCATCAGTGTATTTTATACTGTAATGCCTCCAGGAGAATGCTTTTAAAAATTGCTTCCCTTCTTATGAACTGCAACAAGTCACATTCTTGAACAGGCATCTTTGGCATATGTTACAATCTTCCTAGTCCTTGAGTCTCTATCTTTGCTTCATGGTTCAGTTACCCATAGGGTTTTGCTAAACACACATGGCTGGGATTTGAACAGTGCTCTTTTATAGCCTTCAGGGTTTTGTAAGGTGTAGGGTGTGGGGTTGGCAAGAATCCTTTTACTACACAGCCTGGCGCCACTAGAGTGTTGCTAGTAGCAAAACTCATGGTGCTATTCTTAGTTCTCACAGCCAGGGAGTATAAATAATGAGAGGAAGGTTTATTGATCTTCTGAAGAGCTCTGAGTGTCAAGAGGAACTTGAAGTGTAACCAAGATTTTTCAGCCTCTGACTGGAAAGAGAGAGAGGAGGTGGCGGTGGTAGAGAAGGAGAAGGAATGAAGTAGCAAGCATTAAGGTCACGTGCAGGTGTGGCAAACATGGTTTTCATGCAGCCTGTGAGAAACACATGTAATAGCACAACTCACTTCCACACTAATGACATTTTTTTTTGCAGGCTATTGTTTTATCTCAGGCTAAGCATCCTTAGACTCAGGCCAAACAATTACATTGGAGATGTGTGGACACAGCTGAAGTGTCTGTGATTTAAAAACAACATGTGATGAAGACCATGGTGGATTTATACATAAAATAAAGAAACTACAGTTTAGGGCCACAAATAAAAGAAATATGAAATTTCACACCTTGTAAGGCTTCTTAAGCACTGCATAGTTTAAAATCTCAGAATGGCTTAGGACAATTTCAAATTACTTTAGTCTAGCATTTTTTCATTCTGCATCATGCTCTGCCACAGACACTAGGGTAGAGGAGGACCACTACTACAATGGGATCATTTAACATATTTTTTTTAAAACTTCATATTATTAGGAAGACATAGGAGGAGATGTGGACTTGTAGCACTCACATCTGTTCCTGGATCATGTTGTTCAGGTATCTGTGATATTAAGAAAATCTTAAGAAAGTAAAATCTCTATACACAGAAAAAGAATAGAAAGGTAAGCAGCTCTCAATGCTTTGAAAATGCACTTAGAATGACACTGGAATATTTGAAAAATATTTGAAAAAAATTTTTTTTGAGATCTCAAAGGCACAGAGAAGTATTTGCTAACCATTTTTGGGCAGTATTGGTAATTATCACTTTATACAGGAAGCAGTGGAAGAACTTGGATATCCAAAGATATTTTGTAACTAAACTCAGTAAAATTTAATTTTGGTTTTTGCAAAGTATGAGCTGTTATATTAAGGAAGAAGGCAGAATAGGAGGTCTCATTCCTAGCAGAATGTCCATCTCAGCCATGAGCTGACTCACAAGTGAATCTCTCTCAGCCTTACATCTTTGTGTATGTTTGTATGTGTATTAATATCACTAGCCTATCAGACAACAGTGTTGTGAGGATTACTGAGATAATGTATATGAAGTGCTTTAAATCCATGAAAACCCTGCCAATGCCTGAAAACGGTTAATGAAAATTAAAGCACTTCTTGAAACTCCATGTTACTTCAGTTTTTGCAAAAAATGAACATGACGGCATATCCAGTTGCCAATTTTAATTGATTTAATTTGGATACCGGAGAAGTGAAAAACAATAGTTGTTTAAATGACAGTCAGCAGGCCTTGAAATGTAAAAAGTGGCAAACAGTTAAAATACAAATTGCCTCTGAAAAATACACAAAGCAAATGTTCTCAAATCCATGAATCCCACTCGCATTTCCTATTCATTTAGCTTTAAACAATGCAATAACACGTTCTTCACAGAGGATTAATTTACTTTGGCTGTCATACATTTCACTGATTTCTCTATAGTTTTCTTTTTCTTCTATGTGTCTGCATTTTGAAGCTGATGAAATTGGTGTTTACTGGTAAAGACAAGTTCCAGAAAGGCTTAAATGCAAGAGAGATACACAGTGTATATTTTAGTGCTAGCAATTTTCCTCTTCAAAAGGACACCTAGGGAGTCTTGGAAATAAAAAGACACGAAAGTAATGTGAAGGTGTATCCGCAGCAGGCTTTTTTTTCTTAAAAAGGGACTTTAAGTCATGGTAGTATTTTTAAAAGAACGTTAATTTGGAACACTTGAAAGGGACAATTTTACATAGAAGGGAAAGGCTTGAGAGTTCCAGTTACTTTCTCCTAGCCTAGTATTAAATTTTATATGGAAAGGAGGCACATATCCATCATGCGTGAATGGTGGTGAGATAATCTTTTAGGTACAATTCTCAGTGTGTGCATTTAGACATAAAGAAGAATCTCAAGAGCTGCCATTCATTAACCAAGAGAAGTAAGTACTATAGTGGAGGTTACCAAGGAGAGTGTAAAACTGTCATTTGATAGACACAATGGCAATTTTCCCGGGAGCATGCTCCTTTTATTGTTTGATTTTTCTTCAATATTCATAGTTTAGAGCCAGTATAATAGTTGGCTTGGCAGAACGGACAGATAATGGTTTGAGTCCCCACTGCATAGTGAACTTTATTAAGGAGATGGTCGCTCTCAGTTTCAGAATGGTTTGACCTACCTCACATGATTGTTGTGAGCACAGAGTGGGGAGTGTTGTCAGCTTGTTGGAGAAAAGATTATAAAATGCAACTACTATAGAAATAAAAAGTAGCAGTGTATTTACATCAAAACACAGTGCAGATGTAACCCTCAGGAAAAGACTCCAAAAAAGCCATGAGGCTCCACAGGCTGTGTGGGTGGAATTTGACACAGATGACAGAGGCCCATGGCTAGATGCAATTTGACATGTGCTGATAGGTCTGCTAAGGAAAAGGCACAGTGAAGCAACTCTGGCCTCTCCTAAGGACTAGATGGGAAGAAAAGCTCATGGACCTTGCTCTTATCTTCTTTTTCACTGGTAACGGCTTTCTCTGCAACGGGCTATCGGAGAAGATTGCAGCATTTTCCAGATTCCTCATAAGCCCACACTTATTTTACCTTTTTTCAGTAAAGGGAGGGAAAAAAATAGTTCCATTGAGGAAAATACACACAATTGTGTATGTGGATGCTTTCAAGTCGCCTGTCGACTTCTGGCATCTCCATGAATTTCACAGAGTTTTCTTAAGCAAGGAGTACTCATTTCCCCACAAATAAAAAAATACGAAGTTCTGCATATATTCCCTCAGTGTAGGTGAGTAGCAGCAGGTCAGCCGACATAACTCTACCTTTAAATTCAATTTCACCATAGTCCCTTCCTCCAGAGTCGCTGTTTAAATCCTATAGACTTCAATGACATTTAAGCAGCCTTACCATCGGCTTTTATGTAATCCCATTTCAAAGCACATGCCATGATACAGGAGTGGGTTTGCTCCAAAAACCAAGCCCCACGGACTTACTCCCTAATAAGTTCATAGAGGACTGCAGCCAGTTATTTCACAGCAAGACCTGCAAAATAAACCTCCCCAAGCTTTCTTCTAGACAGAATCCATCACTGGAGTTCCCTACTGTGTGTGTGTGTGTGACAACTGTCTCTGTACATGCTGCCTTTAAAATGTACATGCTATATAAATAAATAATATGGGAGCTGCTCCAGTTCAAGTGCTTCTTGGTGCAGTTAAATACCTAGAAGGCTAAAAATAAACAAATACCAACCCCAATGCCCCTTTCCCTTAGGGTGGCTTAAGTGTTCATAAAGCCACCTTATAAAAGCAAGCCTCGGAATTACAGAGAAGCGAATAAGCCCATTGCTTTCCCTGCTTGGTGGTTCCAGCACTGCGGGAAGCAAAGGAAATGAGAGATGGGGTGATTCACCTCTTTCTTTCTTTTTTGGCCCAGCTTGCACTTGGAAAATGAGAGGAGAGGAAAACAAGGGGACTATGAAGGAAAATAAAAGGACAGCAACATCCAGGCGGATATTTTCCCCCAGAACCTGGGTATGTGTGTGTAGGAATCACTTTCTGGACTTAGAGCACCCTAAATTGCTCAACCTGCATGTCCACTGGGCATGTAAGCTTGGGACTCTGGGAATTATAGTCCAAGAAAGGCAACTTCGATTCCCCCACACTGTAAAACCTCTAGGATTGTTGTCATGCCAGACCTTTCCTCTTGCACCTTCTGACAGAACCCAGGGCTCTGGCAAAGGCAGCTGCTGTCTCTGAATGGGCAAAAAGAAGCCAAGAGGATGGGGCTGTTTGTGTGCGAGCAGCTTGACCCTGTTCATTGATGACAAGGAACTGCAAAAAGGCTGATGCAAGTTGGAAAGAGTCGATGAAACAGAGACACAGAGGATATAATGGGGCCCTGTCAGCGGCCTCCTGGGACAGCGGCTGTTACTTTCTAGCTGCTGTTTGCAGTTTGCTGATGTAATCCCTGGTCCTCATTAACTCAGCGCAAGAGTACATTAACCTCTTTTTCTAAAATGAGGAGTGGGAGGCCATTTGGGGAGGAGGGGAAACAAGAGTGTCCACAGGCCAGCATGATACAGAAAGTGGAATGCAGAGGGGAGTTTTGTCAGTCAGACAAAACTGTATGGGTATAGCAACTGATAAAGTCCCAGCAGATGAGAATTAACAGGAGGGAAAGGTGCGGAAGGAAAGGGAGTTAATACAACAACACTGTTTTCAGGGCTAGGCTGACAGTGCACAAGAGAAAGAGCTGAAGGAACGGCACTTAGATCTGTCCACCTACATATTTATACCACATTCATCACCATAGCAGCTGAAATACCCTTGATGTGTGTATAAACACACGCATAACCGATGCCAATTCCCAACACTTACATTTTCTCCAGCTTTAATAGGCTACAGAGAGGAGTTAAACTGAAAACTGTGCTGAGTGTGTTTGCAAGGGCTCCGCTTTCCAACTCACCTTTCTCATGCTCCTTTAAAAAAAAAAAAGGTAAAAATAAGATACTGGTGAACTAACCTGGCATCTTTCCATGAATACATTGCCAGAAAAATAGAAAAGGATTTTTTAAAAAATAAATCAGTTTTTTGAAGCATGAAGACGTTCCAGGCTGAAACACACAAATTTTAAAAACGTACTTTAAACTCTGCCATGGGTCATTACATGGGATGGATCTACGGAGGCACATGTGTATGATTTGGCACATGAGGAGCTCAAAATGACTCGGTCAAAGTACAAACCACCCCCTTGCCCCATTCTGCCAATTTGTCATAAACCCAATGTGTAGCACCTTCTAAGCTGCCAGTTAAAAGCTTATACAACACAATGTGTTTCTGGAAGGATTAATTAATGAATATTTGCATAGAACCCTACACACCTAAAATAGAAGGCCTTGTATAGCTGTAGAAACATAAATTGTTACTATTTATTCAGGCTCTTCTTGCAGGCACACCTGATCAGTAAGCACTGAAACTATGCTGTAAACATTGGTACTAAGGAGGTATCTGACAACCAGCTCAGATGATACATCATAGAATCATAGAAATGTAGAGTTGGAAGAGACCACAGGGGCCATCCAGTCCAACCCCCTGCCATGCAGGAACACCCTCAAAGCACTCCTGACAGATGGCCATCCAGCCTCTGCTTAAAAACCTCCAAAGAAGGAGACTCCACTACACTCTGAGGCAGCATATTCCACTGCCTGACAGCGCTGACTGTCACGAAGTTCTTCCTGAGGTTCAGGTGGAATCTCCTTTCCTGCAGCTTGAATCCATTGCTCCTTGTCCTGGTCTCTGGAGCAGCAGAAAACAAGCCCTCTCCCTCCTCTACATGGCATCCCTTCAAATATTTAAACATGGCTATCATGTCCCCTCTTAACCTTCTCTTCTGCAGACTAAACATACCCAGCTTTCTAAGTCTATCCTTACAGGGCATGGCTTCCAGGCCCCTCACCATTTTGGTTGCCCTCCTCTGGACTTGCTCCAGCTTGACCATGTCTTTCTTGAACTGGGGTGCCCAGAACTGGACACAGTATTCAAGATGAGGTCTAACCAAAGCAGAGTAGAGTGGTACCAGTACCTCCCTCGATCTAGACACCATACTCCTATTGATGCAACCAAGAATTGCATTGGCCTTCTTGGCTGCCACATCACACTGCTGACTCATGTTCAGCTTGTGGTCTATTAAGACTCCTAGATCCCTTTCACACATACTGCTATCCAGCCATATCATGGATTAGGTTAGATTAGGATGACATTGCTTTTCAGGATGCTTCTGAACTGCAAGCCTCATCTTCCTGCACCACTGGCTATCTTAGATACAGTTGACAGAGCCTGCATCAGAACATTTGGACACATGCTACAGAAGGGGAAGACAGCATCCTGTGTAGTTACAGCCACTTTAATCAACTATTTCGGATTCACAGAAATATTTCAGATGCATACAAACATCCTGCAATTTCACTGTCTTCAACTTCTACATTTAGTAAAACATATACACACAAAACAAAGGAGGCTTTGTTCATAAGTGTGTGTGTGTGTGTGTGTGTGTGTGTGTACCTTCACATTGCCCATCAACTTATGGTGACCCTATGAATTTTATAGGTTTTCTTAGGCAAGGAATACTCAACAGGTAGATTTGCCATATGGACATATAAATAAATATATGATACTGTAAACCCTGGATACTATTACACAGGCTCTAAAAGTATCACATTTCCTTATCTCCAGGGCTAACTCATTCAATACCCTAAAGAATGGTGTGTGTGTGTTGTGTGTGTGTGTGTATAACAGACAGACAGGGCTGGAGAAACTGTGTCCATGTTTGGTTTAAGGGTGAAACAAAGGGTTTCCCCCACTTTAAGTATGTCTTACCCTAAAAATTCAACTAGTTTAATATCCATTAGCTGCCTTTTCTCCAGGTTTCTAGATGTTGCCTATCCTTCCTTGCCAAAGGGTGGTTAACTTTTTCCTGTTATCTGACAAGCTCTGAGGTATATCCAGTTGCAGTATCTCCATTTGCTTTAAAGGATGGATATACATCTCAGTCTTAATGGAGTGGGGGAAGCTCAGTGCAGACGCTTAGGGGATCAGGAGGGCCTCAGATTCTCCTTTCCTGTCTCCATCCCTTTATGTTGCAAATTTGCACCCCCTTTCCTCTGCACCCATGATTTAACATTACATCTGCACCAAGGTTAAACAGGCTGTCTCATCTTAACCTGTGCCAAACAGGGATGGCAGGAGGGGTGCTGAGCATAAATCCCTCTCCCAGTATTTTAGCTATAGTTGGCAGTTTTCCTTTAGCAAAGGGTCTTATGCTTGGTGTTAAAGCCCCACCTGACCACATCTCTCAAACAGTTTCCTTAAATTGTTTTGAAAAACACAACGCCATTCCCACATATTTTGACACCACCAAATATGTAACAATAATAGCAATGAAATAATACACCATCAGGCCTCTTTCTCATCCTGCTCAAAGTCTGGAAAAGTTGCTTTGGGAGGAGTAGAATTTCTGGAGTCACCCAACCAGAATGGCTACTAGCACTCTGGCTGGAGGATGCTAGGAACTGTAGCTTCTCCCCCTGGGAACAATTAGGAACTGCTGCAGAAAAAGACTGATGTTAACCTACATTTCATTGTAATGTAATTATGGGAGCCATCACATATCCAGGAATAATCACGTATCAAAGGATACCCAGCTGGGAATAGACTGCAAACTGAAGCTACCACTGAACTGAACTAACCATTCCATTTCATGTATTATCCAAAACATACCCAGAAAGGATGTTTGGCCATCTTTGGTTTCTCACTAGTGGAAGATGCTTATCACACACACTGCACTATAGCATCTTGATGATGTAATGATGGAAATTTATCGATACTTGAGGCTTGGTATACCCTCAGCTAGAAATTTCTCACTAGAATCCAAGCCTTCCCACTACTCTTTCCATCTCTTGTTGAGATATAAGGCAGTCCAGATTGCATTTTCCAAAATGTATCACCAACCAACCAAACAGCCAAACCTCAAAACTCCAGCGGACACAGCAACCTCCATTTTGGAAAGAGGCTGCTCCCAATTATGTCCGAAAGACAACGTAACTCATCGATGAGTTATCAATGAGGTTACTGATCTGCAGCTTCCTTCACCATTCTGATGGGAGCCATAAACTAAAAATATCTGAAGTGACATAGTTTCTCCAGCCCTGCTTTAGCACACAGTTCACAGAAGTTAATATATGTGGCCTTTGCAATCTGAGAAAGATATGCTAATCAACTTCCCATGCTGTTGATGACCCAGGGATAAGAACTCTACCATGGGACACACTGAAATAATGATAAAACCACTATACATGGTAAAGCATTTATCCTCATTGTTGCATCTTTCCAGGCTTCTTCTAGTATCCCTTCCAATATTTCATAGATGAAAATTGGGATATATGTGCCAAGGCAATGCTCGCGTGTGGTCAAGACGGTAAAAGTTTTTAATGAGGAAGAATACACAAGCTAGGAGAGGCTGCAGATGTTTGCTTTTTCTTGAGCCTACAGGGAAGGGCAAGATTCTGTCCCCTTCTCTTCTTTGCACTGAATTAACTATTTTTGCCTATTGAACTCAGTTTGCAGCAACTGAGGTAAGTTGAAGACAAAGAAGAATTTGGAAGGAGGAGAGAGAAACTGAAACGTTTTAAATGCAGCTGAAACAATCAGGAGTGTTCCTGCCAAATCAGGACAGTTGGACAGCTTGTTATAGGTTTGATGAATCTAGCAGCAAAGGTGGAGACGTACACCCTTTCCAAGAGTGAGGCCCACTGAAGATCTACAGGAGGGATGAACCAAGTATGGCCCTACAGATGTTGCTGGACTGTAACTCTCAGTATTTCTCACGACTGATTTTGTTTGCTTGGCTTTCAGGAGTTGGAATCCAGCAAAATCTAGAAGGACACGATTTGCCCATTGCTAATCTACGCCTTGCTTTGAGATTATGGGATCCATTTGGCTGAGAATCCAGTGAATTCTCACATTCACTTTCACAAATGGCATTTTCCCTAACGCTTAAGATCTAGTAGGTGTCACTCCCTCCCCACAGCCCTCTCCTCCTCCCCTCCTTAAACCCCTCCCTGCCTCTTTCCCTCTCTCCCCACAGCAGACAAATGCTGTAATTACACAGCATTCCTTCCAGGCTCTGGTAATGAGAGGGTGCTTTGAGCCAGCAGTAATTATACAGTTTTAAAATAAGCAGACTCTTCTCCAAGCAAAATTAAAAGCCTGCAGACGGACTCCCTTGCTGTGCACCTTTATTAAACAGAGACTGAGACGCGGAGAAAGAAGAGGGTAGCTACACAAAGGTGGTTGGGGGAGGTGAAAGAAACCTGGGTCAGCTAAGCAGGATGGGATCTGAGGCTTACCAGTGCCAAGTACTGTGGTCACCTCAGTTATGTTAGTCGATTGAGCTTCTCTTCCTCAGCCCCCTCAAATCCTACATACTTTTAAGAGTTTTATGCTGAGCTAAGCAAAGTCTAGATGGGTAATAAAAGTTGCAGCAGAGTGGGTGAGGGGTATCTGATCCTTTCCTCTCTTGCAACAGGCATAGAGAAATGGCCCCAACTGCCCAGACTCCTACAGAGATACTATAGAAAATCTCTTGAGAAAGGGGTTGCGAACAGGAGGGAGGTCACATAACCAAACGCACTGTGAAATACAGTCTATTGTCACAAGATTCTTCCTGTTAAAGAAAAAGTGGAAAGATGAATTGGTGTAGAGCACCACAGTTCTCTTTGCTGCTGGACCCAACATCTACTCACTGTTCACAATGCTTTATTAATTAATCTCTTTCAGCCTCATTGCCACAGTGTTTCTGCAAAAATAGTTCTTCCAGCAATTCAAACGACAATTTCCTATGCTCAGTGAGGCCATTTTTCTCTTCTGTTCTAAACATGGCCATGGCTCTGAAAACTGTTCTGTTTTCTCCCCCACATTATCCTTCTTTTTCATAATTGGTGCACTAAATTTCACAGAAGCCGAAAACAGCCAGTAATATCTTGTAACATCCGTCTCCTCTACTCTTCCTTCCCACCAGTTTCCTCTATGCCACTTTTGTATCCTATCCACCTCTTGGGATCCACCTCTGCACTGCTGTTTGAATTTCTCTTGTGTGCCTTCAGATAAACAGTAAATTAAAGGAAGTACTCTAGGGAGAAAATTTTGCTTCCTGTTCAGAGTTTTTCCCATGATGCCCCTCTTCTGGAACCAAAAGAGAACAAATAATCACAGGCAACTAAAGTGGAGTGACAAACCATGCCTCACAAAAGGAGATGGTGTTTACATGTGCACATTTAACATATTCAAAGTTTTTCAAACTCAGGAGAAGAGTTCCACAGCATAAGCTGTAATAAAATAAAACACATTGTGGCTGAAATCCTTTAGGTGTGGAGATGTCTCATGGAAGTTGCCTGGATTACTCCAGGATAATCCTCTTGCAGCCATCACCAGACAACAAACTGGATTCCAAACACACTGTAAAGCCATCAAGAACATCTATACAGAAACAAGTTTGTCAAACATGAGCAAAGAGCATAGAGCACAGTGCTCTTTAGCAGGGAACATGTGTATTCCCTCAGGGCAGGTCAGCCTTCTCCAATTCAACATCCTCTAGGTATGTTGGATTACCACTCTCACCATTCACCCCTCTTCATAAGTGGCAATGATGGATGGAGATGCTGGGAGCTTTAGTCCATCTGGTTTGGATGGGCTGATGTGGACTAATGTAAGCACTATACAGAGATCTACTCTCTGATCCTCTCTCCTTTTCTAGCTGAAGAGTCTAGCAAACATCTGAGTTCAAGGACACAGGAGGAATAATCATAGTAATTTTTTGGAACAGGGAAAAAAATTAAAGTAGCTGGAAAGAACAGATAGGACTTTCAGAATTCCATTACTGGAAATGGGCAAAAGTGGAGGAAACAGTTTTGCAGAGGTCTGAAATTATCCCAGCTGCTCATGGGGGTTGTGAGGTTTGTATGAGACCTACATCAGCATAGGGCTTGAGTAACTAGAGTAATTCAGTATCAGAGTTGCCATATCAAAAAAGCATAAACAAGAAAAATGCAGCAAAGCAACAGTTACTTCTTTTCAAACAGCTACAAAGCTAGTCCCTTAAGACAAAGGCATAACTGCAGATCCCTAATGCCATCAGCCCTTATAGATTTTATCTTAGAACTCTGGATCTAGACCTGGCCCTATCATTAAATAGAGTGGTGCACCAATGCCACCAATGCAACCGGCAGTGGCAGCAGCCCCCAGAACATTCCTCTCGAATCTCTCAGCCACCCCTTCCTTCAGGTGCACTAGGAGACGTTGTAGTTATTGACATAAAATTCAGATGTGCACGGAACAGGGAGGAGGAGGAGGAGGAGGAGGAGGAGGAGGAGGAGGAGGAGGAGGAGGATTTTATTCATTTTTATCCTGCCTGTCTCTCAATAACGGGACCCGAGGTGTCTAACAACATATTTAAGACAATACAAATTAAAAGCAACACAAAACATTGATGGCCATCTGTCGGGATTGCTTTGAGGGTGTTCCTGCATGGCAGGGGGTTGGACTGGATGGCCTGCGTGGTCTCTTTCAACTCTAGATTTCTATGATTCTATGATTCACAAAAGTGTAAACTTAAGATTAAAAAAAATTAAATAATTTATGAAGTTAAAACCAATACACATTAAAAATAGTAAAACACATTAAAAGACTATAAAAACTTAATAAAAATAAAAACAGGACTGCACAGCATTAAAAGCTCAACCCTAGTCCGTTTGTAAAAGCCTGATGATATACGAATGTTTTGACTTGTTGATGGAAGGAGAGCAAGAATGGGGCCATCTTGCCCTCTCTAGGGAGGGAGTTCCAAAGTCTGTGGGTAGCCACTGGGAAGGCCCTCTCCCATGTTCCCACCGAATGAGTCTGAGAAGGTGGTGGAGCAGAAAGAAGGGCCTCTCCGGATGATACTAAGGGTTCTACTGGGCTCATAAATGGAGATATGGGCCTTTAAATATTTTGGTCCAAAGCTGTATAGGGCTTTATAGGTCCAAATCTGCACTTTGAATTGTGCCCAGAAAGTGAGTGGCAGCCAGTGGAGCTGTTGCAACAAGGAATTGCAATCTTTAGCAGCTTTGTTTAGGCTCACACTTGAAACTGTAGTTTAAATCTGTCTCACCCTGAGTAGTCCAGATTAGAGAATGTTGTGAAACAGCAGATGGTTTGTTTCAATGTTGTATTTCAGTTTCTTTACCAGGCTTCAAAAACCAGAAGAGCTTTTACAGAAGCAAACACTGTAAACTGCTGTATACTCATATCGCCATCACAAGCACCCATCCACCACCACCACCACCATTGAGAGTTCAGTTTAGGCTTGCCTGAACTGTAAATCATTTGCCTTATGCTCTGCAAGCTGTTTTCCCCCTGCTGTGGTGCTGTGGCTACTAAAAGAAACACGAAAATCTTAGATCCCACACATCTACGGATAGTTTGGGCCCAACAAGTCTAACAGGATAATAAGCAATTCTAATTTATGAAAACAAGACAACACAAGGAGATCTGTCAGGAAAAATGGCACGCTGACAAGTGGGAAAGGGCTGAAATGTTTAACTTGAATTTGGGAAGTCTTCCCTCTGTGTGTGGCAAATCCAAATCTGGATTTCCTGATGAAACTGACCTTGTTTAACTTTCCTGAGAGGCAGGAAGAGTAAGCCCTAGCAGTCTTGAGAGCCTCAGTGTTAATGAATGGGGTATATTGATTATGTATCATACGCTGTGCCCTTTCATCTCACCTCCCTCCAGCAAGCCATCAGCTATTAACCTCCGTAGTAGCAAAGAAATTCAGCTATTCATCTTGGCACAATGGGAAGCCCCCTTGCTCTCCAGCAACTCTGGCTGCAGCCACTTTCCCACAATGTTGTTTTGTAAACAATCTAATTCCAATTCTTAAAAATTTCCAGCCAGCATGGCCACTGGAAAAGGCTGCCTTTAAAGACACCTGTAGGCTTTTGCCTCTAAAATCTTCTTATTTATTTATTTGACTTATATTCCACTTTTCTTCTTATGTAGGACTCAAAATGCCCTACAGCATTTAAAAAACAAGATACAATTAAGATATTATTTATACAAAAGTTAAAAAAGAATTAAATGACAGTGCAAATACCAAACAGAACCAGCATGGCATACTGGTTTGAGCATTGGACCAGGACTCTGAAGAACAGGGTTCGAATCCCTACTCGGCCATGGAAACCTACTGGGTGGCCTTGGGCAAGTCACTCTTTCTCAGCCTCAGAAGAAGGCAAAGGCAAACCCCTTTTGAACAAAATTTGCCAAGAAAACACTGTGCTAGGTTCACCTTAAGGTAGCCATTACTTGAAAATGACTTGAAGGCCCACAACAACAATTAAAAAGAAGATTAAAACAAAATAAAACACTGATCATGATTTTTTTTAAAAAAAACACACAACTCCACTTCCGCCCCTTTCTGCTATATGAATTTTCAAGCAAAGGCTTGCCTGAATAAAAAGGTCTTGTCCTGTTTGTGAAGAGAAAGGAGGCCAACTGAGTACCTTTTTCTCAGAGCCATTGCGTTGAAAGCCTCTCCCAGGAGGGAATCGCTTCTGCTGCACTCCCTTCCGCACTGGCTGCCTGCTGGACAGGAGGAAGCAGGATGGCTCTGCTCCTCTCTTCTGCAGCACAGCCCAGTAGTTTCCCAAGCTGTGCTGGGGGAGGAAGTGCAACCATTGTGCTTCCTGCCATTCTGCATGACAGGTAAGTGTGGGAGGGAGGCAGGAGGACTCCGCAATCATGTGTCATTGTTGGGAGCAACCCGACAATGATTTAATCTGCAATTGTGAAGGGGTGACCACGGGATCACCATGGGATCTCAACATCATGCAGAACCGTTGTCGTGATCCCATGGCGATCCTGTGGCCATTGTGGGTTGGAGGTGATGTGCAAAAAGGGCCTGAATCTCCCACAGGAGGGAATGCTACAATCTGGGAGCAGCCACTGAGAAGGCTTTCTTCTGCGTCCTCACCAATGTTCCTGCGATAGCATTGGGACAAATACAAAGCCTTTCACCAAAGATCTGGAAATTCAGGCAGGCTCATAAAGAAGGCATGGTGTTTCTGACACTGTGGATCTAAGCTGCAGTATGGATGCAAACCATACTCCTGTATGTTTCATATTCCTAAATGAATATGCACTCAGGAATGGGAAAAGAAGTAAGAGGCATTCACCTTTCTTTCTTTAAATAAATTTAAATCTTGGAAGCATCTATCAATATTCTCTCCTATCAAGGAACTAAAGTGATCATCAAGACAGATTTGCATCCAGTATTAGGAAAGCTGTATTATGGTGCACAACTCTGTTTGATTTCACAATTCATTCCAGGTAGCATTCTGCTCCACTGGTTCAAAAGGAAACCCTGATCAACAAATATGACCAGGTAAGTACAGGTTGAGTGTCTATGGGCAACCAAAGCAGAACACTAGACCACTGATAAGAAGAGCTCTCATCCTTGAGCCCTTTCAAGCTACACTTTTATAGTGTTGTGATTCCACTTTAACTTCCATGGCAACATCCCATGGAATCCTGAGGTTTATAGTTTAGGGAGGTACTACAGCCCTCTAGCTGAGAACTCTAAGTACACCTCCCTAAACTACCAATCTCAGGATTCCACACTTTAGAAGTAAAGTGGAAATCATAATGCTGTAAGAGTTTAGTGTAAAAGTGCCCACAGGGGCAGAAATTCCACAGGACCTAATAGGCTCAGTACAAATAGCATTTTCACAGTTCTCAAGACTTTCTGCAAGAAAATGCACACCTCACCTTGAACGTGGTGCACAGGGTATTTCCAAAACGTAAAGTGAAACAAAAACAGGGTGCATATTTTAAAATGCAAATGATTAAAATGTGTATGACTGGAAAAATATACAGCAACAAAATTTAGTCCTTGATATCTAAATTAAGTAAATTGAAGAACAGGTTGCTTACCTGTAACTGTAGTTCTTCGAGTGGTCATCTGTGCCTCATACAATAGGAGCTTTCGCGCCTGCGCGGTAGCGTTCGGAAGATTCTAGAGCTCGCTGGCTTGGCGGAGGGAGCCCCTCCCCCCGGTCGTACGGCGCATGCTCCTCCCGCCGAGCCGCGGTCTCTCCTCAGTTCTGGTCCGCCGAAGAACATGGGACCTGAAAAAGAGGGGAAGGCAGGGCGGGTGTGTGTATGAGGCACAGATGACCACTCGAAGAACTACAGTTACAGGTAAGCAACCTGTTCTTCTTCTTCGTGGTCTCTGTGCCTCATACAATAGGAGACTGTATAGCTCACCTGTAGGATGGTGGGTCAGGTCCCAGACCCTAGAGGACAGAGGCCAGCACCGCACGACCAAACCGGGCATCTTGCCTGGAACGGCAGTCGAGCCTGTAATGGCGGATGAAGGTCGACGGTTGAGCCCAGGTCGCCACACGACACAGTTCCGGCAGGTCGACCCCTCGCAGGAGGGCCGCGGACGTGGCCACGGCTCTGGTGGAGTGGGCCCGAAGCAGGTCCGGCGGAGGCTTCTTGGCCAGTTGGTATGCCAAGTGGATAGCCTGCGCGACCCACTTGGAGAGTCGCTGGGATGATACCTTGTGGCCTCTTTTCCGCCTGCCGTAGCAGACGAAGAGGTGTGGAGTCTGTCGGTAGGACGCCGTCCTATCCGTGTAAAAGGCGAGGGCCCGACGGACGTCCAGGGAGTGCAGGGCCCGCTCCAGGGGCGAGGTCGGCTCGGGGTAGAAGGCCGGGAGCACGATGTCCTGGTTGAGGTGAAAGGTGGACACCACCTTCGGCAGGAACGAGACGTCAGGCCGGAGGATCACCTTGTCGCGGTGGAAGACCAGGAAGGGGTCGTCGGAGCGTAGCGCCGCCAGTTCCCCGGCTCGCCTGGCCGAGGTGATCGCCACCAGGAACGCCGTCTTCATCGCCAGGAGCCTGTCGTCCGCTGTCGCCATCGGCTCGAAGGGCGGCCTCGTGAGCTGCGATAGCACCAGCGATAGCGACCACGACGGTAGCGGGGGCGATACCGGCGGGTAGAGATGTTGCAGGCCCTTCAGGAATCGCTTGACGGTATCATCCCGGAAGAGGGCCGCCGAGGGCGATCCCGGCGGTTGGTACGCCACGATCGCGGCGAGGTAGACCTTGATCGATGTGAAGGCAAGGCCTTGCTGTCGCAGGTGGAGGAGGAAGTGGAGGACGGTCCGGAGGCCGGCCGGGGACGTCGGTTCCCGTCGCTCCTCTGCGAAGGCGACAAACCGCTGCCATTTATAGTGGTAGTTCCTCCGTGTCGATTCCTTCCTCGCCGCGGTCAAGACGGTACCGATGGCCGGGTCGTCTACGGCGATATCCTCCAGGCATGGAGGGCCAATACCGGGAGGTCCGGGTGCAGCACCTGGCCGTTGGAGTGGGAGAGCAGGTCCGGCGCTAGCGGGAACTTGAGGATCCTCCCCCGCGAGGCCTCGATCAGAGGGCCGAACCAGTGTTGCCTCGGCCAGTACGGTGCCACCAGAATCGCGTCGGCTCCGTCCGAGATGATCTTCGAGACGACGCGACCGAGGAGCGGGAACGGCGGGAAGGCGTACAGGAGCTCCTTGTCCCACGGGATCTGGAACGCATCGCCGATGGAGCGGGGATCGTGACCCGCCCTGGAGCAAAAGCGTCGGCATTTCGCGTTCTGGCTGGTCGCGAAGAGGTCGACCGTCGGCTCGCCCCACCGGTGTCGGAGCATCCGGAAGGCGTCGTCGGCCAGGGACCACTCGTGGTAGGAGGAGGTGTCCCTGCTGAGAGCATCCGCCATGGTGTTCTCCTGCCCCGCCAGGTGAACCGCCAGCGGGTGGATCCTCAGGGAGACGCACCAGTTCCAGAGGGCGAGCGCGATGGTCAGGAGAGTGGTGGAGTGGGTCCCCCCTTGCCTGTTCACATAACACATGGCAGTCGTGTTGTCGGTGAGGATCAACACGGCGCGGCCCGCCACCAAGTGCCGGAACGCCATCAGGGCTTTGTGGATGGCGAGGAGCTCCAGAGCGTTGATGTGGAGGGACGTCTCGTCGTCCATCCAGGCGCCCTTGACCCGGCGTGGGCCCCCCAGCCCAGCAGGGACGCATCCGTCGTTATCGTGACCGAGGGCCTGGGCTGGCGGAACGGCATTCCCGACATCAGGTTCCGGTGGGACTGCCACCACAGGAGAGTCTGCCGGATCTCGGGGGGAATACGGTAGCGGCGGGACTGCTCGTCCCGGAGCGGGTCGAAGACCCTGACGAACCAGTGCTGCAGGGGTCGCGCTCGTAGCCTGGAGAGGTAGGTGACGGCCGTGGTCGCCGCCATGTAGCCGAGCAGCTGCTGTAGCGTCCTGGCCGACACCGTCGGGGCCTGGGCGGCCGCCCGCGCCGCGCGCGTGAGCGTCCAAGCCCTCTCCGTCGGTAAGTAGGCCCTTCCCGCCACGGTATCGAGGGTCGCCCCGATGAAGTCGAGGAGGCGGGTGGGTTCGAGGTGGGATTTCTTGGGGTTTACCTTGAGCCCGAGCCGGGTAAGCCACGTCAGGGTAAGGTGAATGTCTTTGTAAAGTTTGTCTTTGCAGGACGCCACCAATAGCCAGTCGTCGAGATAGGGGTAGATCGAGACGCCTCTCGTCCGCAGGAAGGAGACGACGGGAGCCATGCACTTCGTGAACACGTGGGGTGCGGTGGAGAGTCCGAAGGGCAGAACCCGGTACTGGTAGCTGGTACCGTCGATCGCGAAGCGCAGGTACCGTCTGTGCTGGGGGCGGATCGAGATGTGGAAGTAGGCGTCCTTGAGGTCTATGGATGCCAGCCAGTCCCCTCGGCGTAGGAATGGGAGGATCGACGGTAGCGTGACCATCTTGAACCTCTTGGGAGGGATGTACTCGTTCACTCCCCGCAGGTCCAGGATGGGGCGTAGGGACCCGTCCGCCTTCGGTACGGCGAAGTACCTCGAGTAGAAGCCGGTGGTCCTGGCTGAAGGCGGAAGCCTCTCGATCGCTCCTTTGTCGAGCAGGGACTGGATTTCCTCCAGCAGAGCCGGGCTGGCCGGGGTGGAGTAGTAGACGCCCCGTGGTGGAATATCCCGGAACTCGATGGCGTACCCCAGGCGGACAATGGTAAGTACCCAGGAGTCCGTGGTGATCTCGCGCCATCGGTCGAGGTGTCTGGCCAGGTCCGGGTGATGGATGAGGTCTGCTGGAGGGGCGAAGGACGGCATCGGTGGTGTCCTGCGGGAGGCATCAAAAGCGTGCCCTCCCCCCGGAAGACGACGACTTCTTCGACGGCGGAGGCTGTCGTCAGAAGGGCCTCCTCTGGGTGGGCGCCGCGGGCGGTCTCGAGGCGGTCGAGCGCGGGGACCGGGACTGGTAGGCCGAGGACGAGGAGGACCTCCGCCAGGACGATCTGGACTGGGAGGACCGGCGAGCCTGGGGGGCTGGTTGATCCCCATCTTCCTCGCCGTCAGCCGGGCCTTCACGAGGTGGTCCATGGCCTCGTCCGTGGACGTGTGAAAGAGCCCCTGCCCGTCGAAGGGGAGGTCCTCTATTCTCCGGCGACTGTCCTCCTGGAGTCCGGAGGAGCGGAGCCACGCGTGGCGTCGGAGGGCCACGGCGCCGACCATCACCCTCGAGGTAGCCTCCACGGCGTGCCTCGAGGTGGCGAGCTGTTGGGTAGCCACCGCCACGGCCTCTCCGAAAATCTGCGTGGCAGACGCGCGGGACTCTTCCGGGAGGTCAGCCAGGAGGGGGCCCAGGCGGTCAAAGAGGTTTCGATGATAGGCCGCCAGGCAGGCCATGGTGTTGGCGGTCCTGGACACCAAGGACGCCGCCGAATAGAACCTCCTCCCGAAGCCGTCGAGTTTCCGGCCTTCTTGGGCGGGCGGGGTGGTGTGTGCCCGGTTGCCACCTCGCGTCTGCGACGACTCCACCACCACGGAGTTCGGGACGGGGTGGTTGAACAGGAACTCCGCTCCTTCCCTCTGAGTCCTGTAGAGGTGCTCGAGCCTATGCGGGATAGGCTGTGCGGACGCCGGCTTCGCCCAAGGCTGTTTCAACGCGTCCGCCAGGGTCGGGAGGAACGGGAGCGGCGCGGTCGATGGAGGCCAGGTCTCGAGGTATTGGAAGACCGGGTCCTGCGCCTGCGGGGCGGGCTCCGTCACCTTGAGGCCGAGCGCCGTCGCCATCCGGAGGAGGATTGCGGAAAACTGGCGCACGTCCTCCGGCGCCGATTCCGGGAGCGGGTCTCCGAAGTCCAGCGGCGGTGACTCGTGGGAGGACGGCGTGGATTCCGCGGAGTCCGAGTCCGACTCGTAGGACTCGTCGGACGGGGATGGCGAGCGCGCGGTCTTCTCCCCTTCTCTAGGCCGCTGCTGTGCCGGCTGCGTCGGCAGAGCGGCCGGCGTACCGTCGGGGCCTGCACGGTCTCCGGGGGCGGTACCGATGGTCTCGGGTGCGACGCCGCCTGCGTCGTCGACGTGGCCGAGGTTCCCGCTCGGGCCGGGGTGGCCTGGGGGGGCGGCCTGGTCGCCGTGCGAGGTCAATTCCGAATCCAAATCCAACAACTACGCAGCAAGAAATGCAAGCCAACGAGAAGAACCTTCTGTACGCTGAGGCGGACAAGAAAGAACTGAGGAGAGACCGCGGCTCGGCGGGAGGAGCATGCGCAGTACGACCGGGGGGAGGGGCTCCCTCCGCCAAGCCAGCGAGCTCTAGAATCTTCCGAACGCTACCGCGCAGGCGCGAAAGCTCCTATTGTATGAGGCACAGAGACCACGAAGAAGAACAGATAAATGTGCAAGTTAAGAAAAATCCATAAAAGGTTTATGAACTTCAGTGAGAAATGTGGAGCAAATTTCAGTAAAACATTGGAAGAAACTCAATGGAATGGAGACTTAGAGATGTTCACATCCCTGCTCTAGATTAACGCTGAGCAAAACAAAAGCAATTAAAACCCTGTATCCAGGCAACCCAAATTCTGCACCTGAGAAAGCTAAATTATCTAATCTGTGCAAGTTGAGCAAATTTGGACTCATTTGGAAGATTCATTTTTCACTTTTTACTATTATTATTTGTACTTTTTTTCCTCTCATGTGCTGTTTCAATTACATGAGTCATATAGCAGAAAGCACTGTAAATCCTGCCTTTCAAACTGCCATAAATCTTACTCAGCTATCTTCCTGGTTTCTGTATTGCGGGCATTAGCCAGGCACTTTCAAACATATCTTAAGCAGCCATCAAGGGTGGGAAAACGTGCTTTGTTTCCTTTTGTAAAAGTGAAAGTTGAGATTCTCAGGTAGCTGTGCCAGGTGCCAGATCTTTTGTATGGTCATAAAAAATTGTGACCCACCCATGGGCTTGAGCAGAGGGGGTCCATTCTGTGACACATGATATGCCTGTTTTCTAAAGTACAACATTCTGGCCACTGCCACTTCTTATCAATCCAGATAGCCTTATTCTCCTTCCCATTCATCCACCCTCCCTTGTTCAAAAAGAAGACTGTCTGCCACTGTACTGCCTGTTTAACTGAGTTTACATCTTACAGCAGTATGGAATGACTTTCCTTAAAATCACCATGCATAAATGCTCCAGTACAGTGCTGGAGTGATTTTTGTTTTTAAGGATGGACTTTCAGTGGGGGGACAAAGGCAAAACCTCCATTAAACGCTCAAAATCTATGGAGTTCTTCTCTTGATAGTCCTGGTGCTCAGCTTCTCCCCCCTGGGATTTAGCCCAATATGGAGATTCCATGACAATGCATTCAGCTATTTCTGAAACCTTTGCAGTCAATGCGCACATTACAGCCGCCGCATATTACAACAGCTATGGGACTTGCTAATGAGCTTGTCCTAGAAACTCCTCTGCCCTCCTTCCATCCACTGGTATTGAAGTGCCTCCAAGCTCCAAGCACACTCTAGTGCCCACCCCTTAACATCCTGAAGTGACACGCTTGATTCTAAGAGGCATGAGATTTGGCAGGCTGTATCCTTAGCAAGACGCTCAAGAGGCATCTTGGCAGAAATCTGAAGAAGACTGCGCAGCTCAGAGACCATACAATAGCCTTTCTGCTACCTTTTAAAAAACAGCCTTTCTGTAGACTGGAACACCTTCTCCTTGCAACTTTGTCCTCCTAGGCTTTTATGTGCCAAGTCAAATTATTATTCAAATGGAAAAATAAAATATAATACAGCGCACGCCTGTGCGTGCGCACACACACACACTTTTATTTTTGCAGCTTTGACCTTCCTTGTGCCCAGCACTCCCAAAATACATTGATGATCAACACCAAGATAATAAACTATGTAACTCAATTATAGATGAATCTGAGGGCTCGGAAGATTTGAACGACAACTTTCCAGCCAGAATGGGAAGTAAGGCCCAGTGCAGACAAATTAACATAGAGGAGCCGATTAACCTACATCATGAGATAAAAAGCCATCATCCCTGTTTTCCAGAAGATAACAGAGCTGGATCTCTTCATGAATTCTTGTTCAGCTGCTTTCTTTTGGCATCTATGTTAGAAGTGATTTTGTTGAAAGAGGGCCTTTTGAGTTCAGCAACAGAATGTTCTAGGAGGCGGAAACGCCCTCTACTGATTTCTGAATATTACCATTTGTGCTGTCTGATATGTGTCCATTTATTATTTTGTGTACAAAGGAGACTGGCCTATTTGTCCTACACAGGATGCAGCGAGACACTGCTAGCAAACAATTTCATATATTACATAGGAGAATGAGCAAGTGTATGGAAACCTTGATGCTGTAGATAACATTATTAGCTTCTAGAGTTAAGTGTGGGGGCAGACTTACATAGTACTGGTGTTCCGTCAAAAGATTTGATACTCTCTGGTTCTAACACTGTTACAAGGTCTGTTGTAACCCTGGTGGCACAGTGGTTAAATGCTGGTACTGCAGCTACAACACTGTGAGTTCAATCCTGCAGCACTCCAGGTTGACTCAGCCTTCCATTCTTCTGTTGGTGGGTAAAATGAGTACCCAGTTTGTTGGGGGCAATTAGCTAAACACATTGTAAACAGCTTAGGGAGTGCTTTGTACTGATAAGTGGTATAGAAATGTAACTGCTATTGCTATTATTGCTGTTTAACAGTAACTTCAAGTTGGGCAGCTAACTCTAACCAAGTAACGGCCTTTTGTCCAGACAGAGAAGACTCATTGTCCAGAATGGGCTGCAGATCACTGAATGTGTGTTTGAGTCATTTTACCTGAGATCTGTACGGACAAGTGGTATGCTGACAATTTCTATTTTATTTTTATTGTTTTGGTTTTTGGTCATGTGAAAGACTTCCTGGGTACTACTCTAGTCCTTTTGACCTTTTTTTGGTTTTCTACTACAATGGATGGGTGCCGTAGCCCCCAGAAATGCCTGGTTTAAATCATGAAGTTGAAGGTAACTGATTCATCTCTCTAGATGTGATTGCATCATAAGGCCTAGGTGTAGATGGATTTTGTAATATATTCTGGTGACAGCTGGAATCATGTAAGTCTCTATAGCTGTCAGTATGTTTCCAGTATAAGGTAATGCTTATTTATCCATTATGTATTTTAATAGTGGTGTCCACAAAGTCAGCCTCTTCAATGCACTACTCCAGCCTCAGGCTGATGAATGAAATCAGGCTTATGAAAGAGAAAATTGGTCTTTAAGGTGCCACTTCATTCTTCATTCTCCCACAGACTAATCTGTTTGTCTCCTGAATGGATTAGAAAAGTTACATTTTGAATTATATCTCCCAGAATTCCTCAGTTCCCCCAAAAAAGTATCTTTGCCAAGCTTTGGAGCACAGCTTGATTTTAATTGGTGAGAACCATTAGGCTAGAGTACAGATAAAATACAGTTAGTTTACATTCTACCTGCTTGGATCAGCTTGTCCCTCAGTTCTCCCTCAGCTTCTTTTCTCCATTGTCTCTTTACACTCATGACTTGCAAACACCATCTGGGCTTCTTCCATCACCTGGTTTAGATTTTGGTTCGCATGCCATTTTTTTCTGCTGATATTTATAGAAACAGATCCTACTGTACTCTTGTTTTTAATACACACTGGCTTTTTTTTTTTTTTTTTTGAGAGTCAATGTGCTCCTAGTAGTTTGAGTGTTGAACTACAACTCTGGACACCAGGGTTCAGACACCCACTTAGCCATGGAAATCCACTGGACGACCTTGGACAAATTACATTGTCTCACCCTCAGAAGAAGGCAAAGGCAAACTCACCTTTGAACAAATCTTGTCAAGAAAACCCTGTGATAGGCCTGCCTTATGATCACTATAAGTTGGAAATGACTTGAAGACACACAACAACAAGGCCTTTTTTAGTTACATATTGTCTGGTGCTTTGAACACTTTTGTATAAAAGCAGCTGATAGGTTCACTGCACATGATTTCATCCAAAAGACCAAAAGGCAATAAGAAGAGTACATACCTATGTTCCACCATGAGCAATGCAAAATACAAAATATATATGAAAAAACTGATCAACCATGGGCTGAATGCCAGAGTCAAAGTTTCAAGAATTTACATGCTATGTGTAACATGCTTTCACTCCAGCATTTTTTAAACAATTGGAACAGTTCAACAGTCTGAATTTATAACCATAAATAAGTATCACTATTCCACTTGCAATTCAATGCTGAAAAAGGAAGTAGTGATGGGAAATCCACACTTAATCACTCTTCAGCTCCTGGTTCATACAACAGGCTAGAATGGTGACAAGAAAGTCTGCATTAAATTGGGTAGCCTTTCTTTGAACCTTCCCATGTAAGGAAGTGCCACTTCTTGCCTGCCTGAACAGCTGTTCCTTGCTCCTCTGTTCTCAGTGGTCAATGGTTGTACTATGAAGACACCAGAAGCTATTCACTGTGGATCAGGGTTGCAGATGTATGGTCCTCAAGATGTGGCTGCACAGCAACCAGCACCAATGGTGGAAGATGATGAGAGCTGCAGTGGAAAACATGGAACACATTTTCCCCATCCCTAGCATAGGTGCTTCCCTCTGCTCAGATCAATTAAGATACTTTAAACACCTCAATTAAATTGTAGTGCTGTGGTCTGAGCATTGGGCTACAAACCTGGAAACCAGGATTCAGTTCCACACCTGGACATGTAAACCTACTGGGTTACTTTGGGTGTGTCATACAGTCTCAGCCTCATAAAACCCTGTACTTTCCTGCACGACACTCTATAGTGTGATTATTCCACTTTCAACCTCCTAGGGAATCCTGCGGTTTGCAGCTCCGAGAGGGGCCGGCTGGCCCCTCTCGAAGCTGCAAACCCCACGATTCCCTAGGAGGTTGAAAGTGGAATAATCACGCTATAAGTGTGTCATGTGGAAAAGGCCCCTGTGATAGGTTCATGTAGGGTTGCCATAAGCTGGAAATGATTTGAATGCACACAACAGCAACAAACAAGAAAACTGTCTGAATTAAGAACTCTGCATTAAGATGTAATTCTCTCAGCTTCATAAATTATCACAAGCCTATGACTCTGACCCAACAAAGGCAGGAATGAGTGCTGGAGCTTGGCTGCTCGTCCTCCTATCATGCATTAGCATCAGTGCCATCAACCCAGTCACTTTTAAGCTATGATTGCCCACTACATCAAGTACAGGCAACAGCGGTACGCTAACCAAAAGCAAATTGGTTTTAAATCTTAATTAACAAATTGCCATTAAATCACAGTTTCCTATTTCAGGCTTAAGAGAGACATGTAGTTTAAAAAGACCAGCATGCCAAAGCCAGTGTGTGATGGGAGAAGACAAACAGCAGAGGAGGACAAGGACCACACACCACACATAAGGGTCTCCTAAGCCATGGTGATTTAGGAATCCTGGAGCTATATCAAGAAAGGCCAAATCTCTTCCTATCCTCCTCACTTCCTTTTCCACATCCCCCCCACATTCTCCACTTACCACACCCACTTCTACTTCTCATGTTCTCTGCTGTCATCTCACATGCCTTGATGGGAATTATCTCCTTGTGGCTTAGTACAGCTTGTCCATTAGAACATAAATATACATCTGGGTGGCACCAGAGGGGAATAAAAGCAGTCAATAAATCACAGCCATTCTGCATTTCCATTACCACCACTATTGATAACATGAGCAACGGTACTGATAGCAAAAGAGGTTTATCCCTGTAGGTGCCCTTCTCCAGAGAGGCTCTCTGGCCTGGTATAAATAGAACATGCGATAATGGGCAACATGGTAGTGTGCCAGTGCTGCTGATTTAATATGTTTCTCTAACACAGTGTTTCCTAGGCTTCTGATAGCCCAGGAAAATTATCCCCCTGCCCCGTCCCCAGTGTAAAATTAAAATTGGGAGACACAATTTCACTCTCAGAGCTCAGAAGTTTTTATTTTCAAAATGAACAAGTGCAGATGGACCCCTTGAAGCTGACAGGGGTTGTACCCTACATCTGCTGTTTTGCCACTGAAATATGGAAGTACAGCACCATCTGTCTCCTGCAACCCATCTTTTGTATAAAACAAGGCAGGTAAGAAGCATACACTTTGTTTTCAAAGATAAACTTTGGCACTATTTGTTTCCTGCACTGTGCTGCTGAGTTTCAGCAGTATGGCAGCAAATTCAGCAGCCAGGATGTAGCAGGAAATTTTACACTTTCTTGTATGGGATGATGGCAGATGGGAAAGAGGTAAGGCCAGAGCAAAAGTCCAGTTTCCAATGTCAAAAGTCCACTTTAGCTCTGATCTTCCATCCCATCTGCAACCATTTACATGATTGAGTCTGTATGTACCTGAAGATCCTATTCCATGCATTGAAGTAAGTGGTTTTTAATCTACAAAAGTTTATGCTGTAATAAACCTGCTTGCTTTATAGGGGTCATGCAACTCCTTGCTGTTCTGCTGCAACAAAGGTGGCTACCTCTTTGAAAACATAATTATGGATTTGCCTGGACTGCAAACAGTTCTCAACATACTCTAGTGTACTTCTCCTGGGGTGGTGGGGAACACCTGAAAATCAAATACGTGTGTGTGTATGCACACACACACACACAGAAGTCCCTCTGTGCAGATAGATTATGAATTCCTGTCTGAAGGAAAGGTTTAGTGATCTTTGTTACCAAAAATAAGTAAAAATGGAAAATGACTGATAAGCCAATATACAGTCCCTGAGGACCAGCTGCTTAGAGGATTATCCTGGCTTGGACCCCATCCTGTATCTACTTCCATCATGTTTCATCCAGCACTTGACAGATCAATATTTACCCTGCAAGCCAGAATGCTGGATTTTTCACATAGGTGTAGATGGATATGGCTGGCTCACCACAGGCTGAAAGCCAAGCTGCACAGGCTTCTCTAGCACTTATCCTGCTACTACCAGGTGCCTAATGGTTGTGTGAATAGGCCCTATGAGAGACATAAAAGTGACTGTGAGCCTGCTGCATTCCTCCTGTATATTATTAAACAGGGAAACTTCTTCAGCACATAGCAAATGCATTTTCAAAGATACACATCGCAGCTTTCATCCCCATGGAAGTCCCTCTTTGTGTTTCACCATAGGGTCAAGAAGTTCTGGAGGGTTTGAATACCAAACCCCTTCTGTTCACACACCACAGGGGACTTAACAAACCCACCAGGGTCCCCAGTCCGAGTTATAGCAATGTCCCTCCAGGAGAAAGATGAAGCAGGAACTGGAGATCTCCACAGCTAGGGAACCAGCTACACTCTCCCAATATGCAGTGAGAGCAAGAAGGGAACAAGTTAGCCCTTCAGGAGCTGGCTGAGCCCTAAATTTAACCTCAGTGTGCTTCCCAATATTTTATAATAATATTCCTACAAGTCTTGGGAATCACAACATCTGAAATAGGCATGGGCAACTTCTGGCCCATCAGATGTTGTTGGCCTACAACTCCCATAATCTCTTATCATGGGTTATGCTGGCTAAAATTGATGGGAGCCCTAGCCTATCACTGATCATCCCTGGTGTCAACCATGGTTAACAGTGCTACAGAGAGACTATCTGACCATGCTCAATGGTCAAATGAAAGCCAGTGTGGTGTAAAGGTTTAAATGTTGGACTAGGACTCTGGGAGATCATGGTTTGAAACCTCCCAGCTATAGAAACCCACTGGGTGACATTGGTCCAGTCATATTCTCTCAGCCTCAGAGGAAGGCAATGGCAAACCATCTCTGAAAAAAAAGATCTTGCCAAGAAAATCCTACAAGAGGGTCACTATAAATCAGAGTCAGCTTGAAGGCACATAACAACAACAAAGGGACAGGGGCAAGGAACATATGGCCCTCCAAGTGCTGCCCACCATCCCTCAATTACGACCATGGTGGCTACTATAGCAGATGAGAATTCAGTCTAATATTTGGTTGGCTACAAGGTCCTCAACCTTGCTACAGGAGAAAGTTTGGGGAGGGATTAATATGCAAAGGGGAAAGTAATGTATGCTTATAAGGCTCCTTACTGGCCTCTTAACTGTGGCCTGCACTGGACCTCCCTATGTGTAATGCACTAGCTAAATTACTGCATCTTGTGTCACAGAATATAAGATCTGTATCAGGTCTCCTGGAATCAGAAGGATTATAGCTTCTTTTACAGAGTTTAGAAAAGTTACTCTTTTGGATCTCAAGCCCTAGAATCTCCTGGCCAACATGACCAACTGGTCCTTGTGGCTAAAACTCTCTGGGAGTTGTTTTTCCAAACCATGTTTTCCAAGCTCTAATTCTGTATCTTCATTTCATAATTATTCTCAAAGAACCTCGGCATATTATAAAGAACTGAATATTCATCTTGCTTTTAAACCCCCCCCCCACACAGACACACAGAAGCCACCATTACATCCTCAAACAGAATCACACTTTTTCTCTCTGACTCCTGAGCTAACTAACTGTCATACAACCACTGGTTTAGGAGAGAGCTCAGCCACATCAGCAGCCCCTTCAAGTGCACCTGCTGCCACAAGTCTCTTGCCTTTGAGGTTATTGGTGCTTTTGTTTGTTTGCCAGACAGTGGAAAGGGAAGGAAGTGGATGAGAAAACCCAAAAGTTTCAAAAGAAAGGAAATCCACATTGAAAACCAAACCCTTTGCCTGCCCTGCTACGCTCATTCATCGGGAGCCAGTCACATCCTCCGATTCTCCCTATTTGGTGGGAAACCTTCCATCTTTGCAGGTCTCCCTTTCCCCTCTTTTCACTCTTTGTCGCCTGGATCGTGCTAAATTTCCTCTGGGAGTTTCCTCAAATTGTTTGGGCTGCATTGGCAGCAAGTAGCTGTTCCCTCACTCCTTCTCAGTCTCACTGGGGAGCAGCTGCTGGGCAAGATGTGCTTTCACGATGTTATTATTAACACTTACAAACAGGATCTGACTCCAGGCAGCACTTCTACCACTGGATTACTTCCTAATCCAAGCCGTAAAGAGATACCCTGCCTCTGCTTGGCCCTTTCATTATTCTGCACAGAGAAAGCTGGTGTGTTTTAATTGATGATTTTCCAAGTGATCCCTTCCCTTCCCAGACTCCAAACGAAACATGTCTCCTTAACCAATGTTAATAATGTTATAGCAGCCAATCTTCAGTTATTTATTCTGTTTTCCTTTGTGTCATCTATTCTTGTGTCTTTTCTAAAAAAGTATTTGATGGGTGAAAAAGAAGAACCCCATATCTATGCTGGATTCCCTGATGCCCCCCCAAAGCATTTTCCTCCTGCTATTTCTACTATTCCCTGCACAACTGGAGCTTGCCAAGTTACTTTTAAAAAGTAACTACAGTGGCTACTTCACTTTTTTGAGGACTTGGAGTGCAGAACTCTTGAGAAAGCAGGAAAACTGCAAATAAATCCCCCCCCCGCATGATCTCAGCGCCAGGAGCAGAGGCAAGAGAATGGAAAGAGAGAGCTCCAAAGGGGAGAAAGAAGGCTCATGAGAGCCCTCTCCCCATCCCCAACTTTTGCCCCAAATAATCAGATCTGCAAAGGGCAAACCTGTAAATGTGGAGGGAGGACTGTAGTTGCATTCATAGTTATTTGGCCTCCCCAAAAGTAGTTAGGTACCATCACAGCCTTAATTTTTTTCAGAAACAACTAAACTAGTTCCTTTTAAGGTTAGATTTTAAAAAAAGCAACAACAGCTGAATGTTACAACCTGATGGCCTATTGGGGTACAAAAGATACTCTCTTCCCTTTCCCCTCATCCTGCCTTAGCACCCATACTGAGGCATCAGGATGGAGAACAAGCTAGCACTTGTGCCCTGAGAAATTTCTCCTCTACCATTTAGGGAAAACATACTCCATTACTCTAAAAGAAATCAAAAAGTTCTACTGCAAAACGAGTGAAGTTCTTACTCATTAGGACACAAACATAATTGAAGGTACTTAATACCTTGATTGTTGGGGGAAAGCTATTAATTACAAGTAATTAGCTCTTTCTAAGAAACTGCTTCTTTGCTCTTTGGAGCTACCATCAGCTGCTGAGAAAGTACTTGTCCTCCTAAACGTAGTATTCCCAAAGCACTTCTCAACAAGGTTGCCAGTTCAGGATTATCCCAGGACCTGAGGTTTCCAGATCAAAACCTGAGACCTGGGAATGGGCCCCAGTGCTATCGTTTAGTGTTCTGCATTCAATACCAACAACAGTTGCTCCCAACGCATTGTTCAAACACACACACATAAACACAGAGAACCGATTTTCCTGTTTGGAAATCAAGAGAACTTTAGCTGAAGGAACTGTTCCTCGACCAAGATGAAATGAGAGGATTATTCTTTCTCATTTACTTTGGTTAATCTAGTTTATTTCCTTCTAGCTAGAAGGTAGATTTAGAGCAGAGCAAGAGGGTTAGCACTGGCACCACAATGAACGGAAGGGAAGGAAAAAGCTAAGTACATACATAGAGCGCCACCCCCATGGTGAGTGTTTGCAAGTTGCCACCCCCATGGTGAGTGTTTGCAAGTTGCATCAACAAATCAATGATGCCTTGCAAATTGTAGCAAGCTGCTGCTCTACTAGTCAGGCTGGGTATTCGCACTCAGACCTCTCCTTTTGCCCAGAGCTGGCCACCTCAAAACTGGAGAATTTGCACCCTCATTTCACTCCTGGAGATGACCCACAAAAACTAGAGGCTCAGGGCCAGGCCTGAGAACTGAGGACTCTACTTCTCTAGCATGTTTTCAAACTAACTCTTCAGAAGCTTCCACAGATATTACCAAAACATGGAATGACTGCTGCTACTTCTTCTGCAATATCATCATCTGGGCTGGGAAGGAGAAGAGAGCTAGTTAGGAGAAAGTAAAATAGAAAGATTCAACAATCTGCAAATAGCACCTCCAGTTGTACAAAAAAAGTGAAAGCTGACAGAACCAAGGGGTGTATATGTCTATGGAAATACAATCTATCCATGCCTGGGACCAGCATATCTCCATATGGACACTGAAGCTATGGCTGCCAATAAGTGGGGAAAACAGGTCTCATTCAATATGGGATGGCATGAGAATGAGATGACCTAAAAAAGGCATTTCTGAAACACAGTTAAGTTCTAGAAATTATTGTGAAACTTCAATGTGAAACTTTGGTCTAGTTCACGCATGCTTTTTGTTTCTGCTTACAGAGGATAAAAGCATCAGTGCCTGCTACATATGATGGCTATATGGTTGCCTCAAGGATATGCCAGCAATAGGTGGAGAACCTGTACAAGAGAGTATTTTTTTGTGTTCCTGATCTGCTTGTAGAGTCACTGTGTGCAAAAGAATATTGAAAGAGCTAGACCGCACATGAGAAATAGGTGGCCCTCAAGATATTGTTGAGCTACTGCTTCCACAATCCACAACCATTGGCTGTGCTGGCTGATGGGAAATGAAGTGGGTGGGCCATACATTTGCAGCAAAAATTCAGGAGCAATAAACAATTCGATGTTCTTTTATGTTACCTAAATTCTAATGACACCTAAAATCAGCTGCCTTGCTCTCAAAAGCAGGAGTGCAGAAAGTATGCCCCTCCCCTCCCCAAACAAGCCCCATTTTTTTGCAAACAATATTAATTGAAAAACATTTTATCTATTATCCTCCATGAAACATTAGAAGTTTTACTATGTTTTGGAGCCTCTCTGGGCTGTTTCAAGCACAGGGGAAGCTCTTTCTTTTAAAACCAAGAAGTAAACAGGCAGTTTTCCTGGTTTACTTCTAAAACAGCTCCTAGAGGCACCAAAATATGGCAAAATTGCTCCCATGGCCCTTAAGGGAGATAGGAGGCCCTTTTGGCAGGGGGATTTTTTTTTTAAATAGGGGATGCAGGTCTCCAAGGCCTCATAGGAGAACAATGTGATCCTCCCAACCCCTGGCAGGTGCCCACCTCAGTCTAATGACAGGCCTGGCTTTTGCAAAAGCAGAATTAACACACTTCTACAGGCATCACAATGTTGAGGTGATAGATATGCATGTGTGATCCAGCACAGAGCCAACATTCAATGAAAATATAAGGCCCAATGCAGCCAAAATTAAATAGACATTTTCAGTCCCACACAGCTTAAGGAGGCACGTGCTTAGCTCCCCAACTAAACAACGGTAGGGCTTTCAACATTGCTTAAATTTGGCTAAACTGTGCCTTTTATAGTTAAAGAAAATAGCAGGAAAGCAGTACTTGCATAAAGCTGAGCTCCAGAGGTTTAACCAGCACTCTTCTATAAGTGGAGCAAACAGCCCATCCCTCTCCACAGACCAAATTAAAATCCTTAAAAGAAAATGGAGAGAAAAGATTAAACCACCGCTACAATACTGTTTAGAAAGGCAGAGCTGGATTAAAGCACAAGGGCTTTTCTGTTGAATTATATTCCAGCAGCACTCACATCTGACCCATTTGCCATGATTCACATGTGACAGCAGCCGAAATATACAAGCACCAGTGCTTCCTCCAGTTTCCAATCCTGTTTTGTCCCCTAAATTTTCTGCTGTACAGTCAAAGCAGTATCCTCTCTCGCAGGGCAGAACATACAGACTGTTACATTTTCTCCCCGTTTGGGAATATGCTCTGTTTCCACATCTTACAATAAAGGAACAGCCATAGCATTAGGAGAATTTCAACGAATCATAAAAAAGACTCAGAGAAAGAGGTGTGTCATCAGACTTTCCAGCTTGTTGGTGGAGATGTCAAAGATGCTTATACGTTTTCTCATCCTTGATGTGAAATTGACTTTACATGTTGGATATATCCCAGTGAGAAAACACTATGGGAGGTCTCAACAGTCAGCCCTCCAAATCTGCAGGTTTCACTTTTGTGGATCTGAGTATTCACAGATTATCTGCTGTCAGATCTGCTGCTGCCCTATGCCATTTTTAATAGGGACACCAAGCCTTGTGAGACTGAGAAACTGTGAACAAGGCTAGTAAGTTCCTATTAAAAATGGTGTAGGGCAGCAATGAAGGTGGCAGTAAGCCCCATCAGCCACTCAATTCTGCCTTATGAATGAACCCTGATGCCTCAAAGGAATCCATGGTGGGTTGAATATGGTGGTCATACTTTTTTGTGTGTTATGTATGGTTTGGGAAGGCCTAGAGTTTATCATGGTTTTTTCACTTTCACAGGGATCCTGTGCCCCTAACCCTAGTGAATGTGGAGAGATGACTGTATTTGGACTTCTCTGAGAACAGTTTATGTAAAAATGAGTTTTTGTGGGGGCAAAAAACCCCTCATCACCACCGCCATATTTTTACACTGAGAGTGATTAACTTTATGTGATGTATACTGATTTCTGTACATAAATGTTTACTTTTGTGCAAAAAAGAAAAAAAACCTCTTATACAAAACCAAGGAGTTTATACCTATGCAGATTTTTCCCTGAAATGTTCTGAAATGCAAATTAGCATCAGAAATGCCCCAAACTTTTGTGACTTCAGCCAATGGGCAGAACATATTCACAATTACTCATTCCTTTGTGCAGGAACGACATGAGGACTTAACTACTGCTGCGTAGTACAGATCCTATACTCTGCACTTTCAAGCCTTCTGATTAACAAAGCTTTGCCAAAAAGAAAAGAGAAGAAAAGGAAAAGACCATGTATGATTTATTTTGAGTATAGCCAGCCCAATAAGTATAATTTCATTTGCTTTGTGTGTTTTCATGGTATGGTGTGTCCTGTTTAATTAGGGTGGTGAATATCCTGCTGATGTACAACTGAACAACAAAACTGTACTTCTGCCTTTATCCATGCAGGTGAACAGTGGGGTGGACTTGTTTCTTTGAGTTTCAACTTCCATTTTTTGTGTGTAGCAAGATACACACATATGGTAGGGATGGTGGATGCATGACTCTCTACATGTTGGTAGACTGCAACCCTTAGCAGCCCTAGCTTATGATGCAGAATAATGGGAGCTACAGCCCAGCAGCATCTGGAAGGCTATACGTTGTCTACCTCTGCATATGGGAGAAAGGCCAGTAATAGCCTATGAGATGGCTACTTTCATCTTCCTATGTAGGTAGGCTTTTTATGTTAGAAAACTGCAACCCATAAATTAAGCAAAGAAACAATGTACACTGGGGTTTACATACAGAATGTAGACATTTCTTTTTTGAAGATGGCTATCTTTCACAGACACTATCTAAATATGTGTGTTTAACACTGGGAATCCAGTTACAATTACAATTGTAATTGTACCATTACAATTCTCTTCCACATGTAGTTTGGACTTCAGGAATATAAGCATTTGAATTCCATTTTAATTTCTTCCTACAAGAGTCAAAAGAGCACACAAGCAGCATCAATCTGCCTAAAGCTGAGTGGTATGTTTCACATAATATTACTATATTGTACAGTAAAATGGGGTACCTCTTTCAATGTGAGAGCCACATTCAATTTCAGAGAGGTTCTTTTTTGGGGGGCTCCTTGTTCCAGTGGTGGGAGGGATCAAAGCAAAAAGGTGGTATTAAAAATGCTGGCGTATTTCAGTTTAAAGTTCTTACTGTCAGTAACCAACCCTTAGAAGAGATTGCAACTAACTCTTTAGAGAAGCATCTCAACTTGCTAGAATTTGGGAAATAGGGAGAAAAACAGTTGGAAACCCACTTTCATGGGGAAGGCGGCATGGCCACCTGGAGAATCTCAGAGCACTGAATTGAGACCCCAGTTGGGCCAATTCAGTCCCAGGTCCAAAAGCTCCCCACTCATGCTCTATAGGGAAGTTAAATTCAGTTCCAAAGGCTAAACAAACAAAGGAAGCAGTGTGTCAGAATTCTTACTAATTGTGTGGCATGGATGCGCATCATTGCCACCATCAATTTTTGTGTAATTATTAAGTGTGACTGCTTTACAGCAACAGCATCAATCTCTGCATGCCATACTCACAAGTACAAATTCAAGCTGGGCTTAGCCATGCCAAATGAACCAGCCCCTGCCTCCACCTGCCACAGTCAGAGGCTGTAATGATGTTCTTTTATAGAGCACTCTGTACATAAAACGGCAGGAGCCGTTTGCACTTCCTAGAGGTGCACCGGAGGTAATGATGCTTTTGGAACGCCATGCTGCTGGGCACCAACCACGTTGCAGGCTATGCCAGATATGTGGAATGGCACTCCTGGGGATGATCAAGGAGAGGAAATGAAGGTCTTGGCTTTCACCCACATCACTGCAAGGAGTAAACATGATGCCACAACCATCTGGCATTTCTGCTCAAGAACTCATCAACAGCCCAGACCAACCCCTATCCCCAATAAGGCTTGCATGCTCGCTGGATGCTTAAATGTATTCAAGGATGTAAACCATAAAAGGGATCCAAGAGTCTTTTAGCACAGGATTAAGGCAGTAACCGCAGCCTGGGCAAGATATGTTAAGAGGCCCACAAAAGATCCACTAAGCAGCTATAATGCTTCTCAGTACACATGGGAGACTGAAGATAGAAAGAAGCACATGACTTTTGTGGCTTCATTCTTTGCAGGAACCCAGAGGAAACACACAAGCACACAAAACAGGAACTGGGTAGATATGGTGGGATGTCTCCCATCCTGCTGGAAGACTAGAATTTGGGGATGTGGTGTGGAGGACGGTGCCTGTGGGCCCTGCACGTATCTCTTACTGGATAAAAGACCCCTACTAATGAACCCACCCCAATAAAGCACAAGAGTCAACCCTGGAAAATGTAAAAGGTGGCTCAGTACCCCTAAAATTCAAATTGCGAGAACCCAACAGCCTGGGCATCAGTATTGCTTCCCCTCCCCCATTTGAGTATCCGGCATTCCTGCCCAGAGCAGTAAAGCCAGCATTTGGTAGCTGAGGGAAACTGAGAGGCAACACTGAAATGTGTTTTTTCTCTTCAGCAGAGACCATAATAGCAACAATAATGACAACAATAACAAGAAAGCAGTGCCCCCTGTGGCAACTACTCCCCTCGGCTGGCACCTGCAATGAAAACCTTTACATTCGTTTTGCAGATATTCCTTGCACAAAAATGAAGAGATGAGTTGCCAGGCTGCTTTTGCCCATTGTTACTTCACATTGCATCAGTGGTTACATCTCCCAGAAGGGACTGTTCTTGACTACCAAAACCATACAAGGTGGATTTTCTACAGGGTGCAGTGTCCTGTTGCAAATATTGCGATCACAACACAGAGTGGCTGGGGATAGGAAAAGACACAGGACAGAATAGAGGTGATAATGGCAAAGTTGAGAGAATGTTGGAGACCTCCTTTGGGATATCTTTGCAGCAGCTGTATCTGGATCTTTTACTTGGGGTCCCAACATAAAGGTTTCTTCACATCTTACACAACAGGGAAGGAGAACCTTTGTCCTCCCCATCTCTTAGACTTCAACTAGCTGAAGCTTCAGTCAGTACGTTCAATGATAAGGGATTGTGAGAGTTATAATCCAAAGCATTTGGAGAACCAAAGCTTCCCCACCCTGATATCTTACAGGAATTTGAGGATTTGTCTGTACCCCACATATATACATGCCATTCCTGTTGCATACGCTAAGATTTTATTGCGTTCCATATAATTTCATTGCTATGTTATGTAAACTGAATTCTAGCTGACAATTTAAATGATTGCAACAAATGAGAAACCCCTCATTTTCATTTCTATTTTTAAAACCTTGTGTATACAGCAGTGACTGTAAGCCAAATGTGATTCTGCTGAGTATGTATATATGATCTGAAAAGGACAGGCCTGCCTTCTTCCATGTTACAGAAGACATTCCAAGGGCCCATTCACATTACATAATTATAGCACTGTTATTTAACTGCTATGGTTCCATCTCCTAGCATCCAGTGGGGTTTGCAGTGTAAGGAAGGGCATTTAGAATTCCCAGTCAGAACAATCTAGTGTGCTTCATGAAACTACAAAATTCCACAGGATGGAACATGGCCATTAAAGTGGAACAACAGTGCTATGATTGTGTAGTGTGACTGGGCCCTTAGTGAACACAGGTCCTGGTGGTACCTACTATGGTCATTCCTTGTCAAATGGTCTTCAGAATCCTATTGTTCTTTAGAACACGTTGAGAAAATATGGACCTCCAAATAATTTAAAAATGCAACTCCCATCAGCCCTAGCTAGCATAGGCAACTATGGGGGTAACGGGAACTGCACTCCAGCAACATTTGGAGAGCTATGTGTTCCTTGTCCCTGCTTTAGCAAGAGCAGATTCAAATATCATAACACCAGTGCAAAAGTCATTATAAGTGCTTACTTAGTATGCCAAAGTCTGAAACTGCTTGTGTGTGTGTGTGTGTGTGTGTCTGTAAATGTGTTGTGCATGCACACTGAATTTTGAGACAGCATATTGTTTTTCCAACAAGCTAAGATAAAAATAGGTGACTTCATTTCCTTCCATTTCCTAGTATATTTCACCATGTAGCAAATGTAATGCCCCAAGTTATAGCAAAAAAAAAAAAAGTGTTTTCTTTGTTAAAGAGTTTATCTCACACCTTTTGTGTGAAACTCAAAGTAGCTAACAGCACTGACTAATAGTGAGAAGAATGAAATAATGGAGCTACGGATTCCACAAAGGCAAAAAGTTAAAAGTGAGAGCAGTCAACAGGCTGGTAAATGAATACTGTCAAAATAATAATTAAACTAAACAGTTGTCACAAGGAAGTCATCAAATACCATTAAAATGCTTAAGAGAGCAGGATGGACTTTGCTTGGTTCCTGAAAAATAGGAATGAAGGCATGAGTCAAAAATAACTAGGGAGGAAGGAAGTTCCACAGCTTGGGTGCCCCCACTGGAAAGACTTTCCCCATAACTGAAGCAACTTGCAAAAGCTATACAGTCAGAAGTTGCTGTTTCAAAATAAACTACCACCTACAGTGTTCAGTAGGGATATATTAGAACTTAGAAAACTGTAGCACATTGGATTTGAATTCCCAGAATCCCCAGTCAGCACGGCCACTGACCATACTTGCTGGGGAAGTCGAGGAGACATGGGCCCTTTTCGCATGCAGTTTCTGTTGCGAGAGGGCCTCTTGACTGTCGCATAAATGGGAGTGGCGGGCCATACGACGCACTCCCATTTACGCAACACTCAAGAGCCGGACGCAGAGCAGATGCGCACCTTTTTATTTTCAGCTTTAAGCCGAAAATGGTGCGTGCAGTTGCGCAATGCTCCCTGGGCCCGCACGCACTTACCTGCTGTGCGGTGCGTTGGGAGAGTCGGGCCGGTCATGCTTCCTCCCGCAGCGCAGCCTACAGCTCCCAGGCTGCACTGCGGAAAGAAAGAGCAGGACGGTTGCGTGACCAGGAAGCCAGCTGCGATGCGGGTGCCTCGTGCAAGAGGCTGCTTGCGCGAACAGCACCCCCCACCTCCACGAGCAGGTAACGTGCGGAAAGGGTCTAAGTCTACAAAAATAACACTTCCAGACTTTGGAACTGCATCTACATTTGTGACTTCATAAAGACAAGAAGCAAGCTCAGCATTTCCTACCTCAGTCAGAGATAAACAGAAGAGCAAAAATGCTTTTCTATCACTTATTTATTTATTTTTAAATGAAAAAGCTAAGGTTTCTCATTCAGGTCTCTAAGCACTGCTCAGCCATCTGCTTGTATCTCTCCACAGGGCTGACTCAGTGCCTGCCACTTGGATGATTCCTGTTATCTATCTGTCTACCCAGCTTGCTTACATGAGTCAAAATTAAAACTGATACACATCCCAGAAGGAGGAGGAAGAAGAAGAGGAAGAGGAAGAAGAGGAGGAGGAGGACAAAGAGGAAGAAAGAAGGACGTCAGATGAAAGATAAATTTTGACACACAAGTACTCTTTACTGGTCTTATTCCCCATAGTACATTTTGTGTATTTCCCCTCAGCACTTAATTCGTAGAAATGAGGAAGGGAGGGAGTAAAAGGAAGAGAGAGAGAAAAAATGTAGAGATGCCAGCTGTCCCATGATGCGTTAGGACAGTTATTTGGCAAAGCACTTCATCACAAAAATGTATCCAAAACCAACAAGAAAAAAAAAGAACTGGAGGAAGGACAGAAGGCCGAAAGATCCAATTCCAAGACTGAACAGCATTGTTGTATCTCTGTTGTCTCGGGTTAACTTTCCACATTGCCTGAAATCTGTTCAGCTTACTGCGCTTGCAGAAAAACCTTCTAAAGTGGAAAGTAACTTCAAGTGTATGTAGAGTATCTTTCATTACCCATCCCACCCTTGAAAATGACTTTCATAAGATCCATGGCAGGGGATGCAAATTTTGGGCAATGTAACTAGGGTGTATGTGTTTCAGTTTAGAACAACAGTGACTGTTCCAACTTCTGGCAAATGGCTACTAGCTATAGGGTCATGAACTTCTGGAGTTCCCTATAAGAGTTTATGAAACTTAAATCACTGGAGAAACTCATCTAACCCCAGAAGAATTCTGCAATAACAACATGCAGTTTCACTTCTAATAACAAGCAGTGTTCTGCACATACTTCCATTCACACATTGCATACTCACCACAGCCATCAGGCTGATTGCCTGGCACAGTTGTGGGCATAGAGAGACACAGCATACAACCAACAGATGTCTAAGTAGATGGAGACAAGCTCAAAACTAATGGGCAGCTTTCACTCAAAATTCAGATAAGAGTAGGGATGAGGAACATGACTGGGTTCTATAAGCTGAGGAACACTATAAAGTCAGCAGACAAAATACACATTTGTCTCTTCTTCTCTTGACACTAGAACTCAGGTTCTCCCAGTGGAAGCGGTCTGACAGAAGGCTCAGCACAAACCAAAAAAAATAAGTTTCCACCTGTTTGGACAAGATACGATGTACCAATGGGATCATAAAAGAAAAAATAGGTGCCTTTGCGTTACTTTGCAGATAGGTAACAAAAATTGGACAAGGCAGTTTATTAGAGGAGTCAACAAAAGTAAAATCCATTAACTTTCCTAGGAAGAATTCTAGTTTCAGAATCCCAAAGAAATTAGATGCATCAACTTGACCCATTTCAGTATACTAGATATGGGCTTATAACTGCATTTTCCTTTATGCAAAAAAGGCTCTGCATACAGAAAGATAATATGTCAGAAAGAATTGTTCAAGTTTATTTCAACCTCAACTACTAGTGTTTTATAAGAAAGGATTTAAAGGATTTATTTTGTTATTACTTTTGCCATGTGAGTGGTACAGTCAAAATCTGATTTATGCCATCACATACTGTTTCCAAAAGCTACATCTACATCTCACAGTTGGAATGTGAGTCTGGGCATTCAAAGATTCTTCATTAAAAACCAATGATTACCAGTGTAGCAAAACTGGGGATGTCTGGTTTTGCTTTGCTTTCCCCCTCCCTCCATATCCCAGTGATCTTCTCAGTTGGACCATTATTCAGTCTTTCCGCCAAATTCAGAAATATAAATAAACTCAGCATAATTTCATGTTTTTACTGACCAAATTCTATAGGTTAAGTATGAGGAAAAATGCAAACGGAATACTCTTGACCTTAGAACGGGGTTGTGTGGCATGACAGAATCCAAAGGAACTTAAATCTGCTCAAGTCCCACTGAAATTTGCAATGGCTGTGTGTTCAAATCCTACAGATTTTGATTAAATGAACAAGAATTTCACACATCACAGGCAAATCCAAGTATGCCACTAACTGTTGAAACATACCAAATAAGCATACTTCTACCATATGCATTTGTTTTTATTTCTTAAAATATTTGTATCTTGTCTTATATCAAAACATCTCAGTAAAGTATACAGATAAAATCTATGCTAATAGGTTAAAAGAACTGAAAACAATAGAACTAATTTAAATAGACTGAAATATATTAATCACACTAGCAAGCTAAAACAGGATTAAAAGATTAAAACAGTTTTAAAACCCTGTGCATAGCATTTGAAATTTATCAATCAGATCTGAAATCTTTAAGAAATAGTCATGTTTTTACTTGTTGCCTAAGTGTTGGCACCAATTAGACCTCCAGCAGAAGAACATTCCACAATCGGGGTGCCACAGCTGAGGAGGTCCTCTACCACACACCCACACCATGTATTGGCCTCATCTGTGGGACAAAGAGGAACCCTCACCCAGCAGACCTCAGGTAGGCGATATTCTCTTAAGTATTGAATCCCAAGTCATTTAGGCCTTCCAGTGTCCTCACAAGCATCCTGAATTCAGACCAGAAATGTCTCGTCAGCCAGTGCAATTCTTTTAGGCCAGGCCTTAGAGGATGTCTACATGGTTATTTCAATCAACAACTCAGCCACTATATTTTGCACTAGCTGCAACTTCTGAGTCATCTTCAAGGGCAGTCCCACATACAGCTCATTGTAGTAGTCTAACTGGGAGGTTACCAGTGATGAACTGCTGTGACTAGGTCATCTCTAGCCAAAAAATGCTGTAGCTGGCACAGTGGTTGAAAGCGGTGCCATACACTCCAAACCACATGGGCTTCCAATGACAAAAAATGAACTAGGTACTCCCAAGCTATGAACCTGCTCCTTCAGGGGACAACAGTCTCATTCAAGATAGGGTACCTTCTTAGTTCACGTAGCTGAGAACCGCCAATCCCCATTCATATCCTCAGTGCATCCAAACTGATTTCCCCCCGCAAAGATGTACATTAAAAACACAATGTGCATGTAGTCCTAATATATGCAATGAATGAAGGAGTCAATGGACTCACAGAATCACCGTTCCCTGCCTTGGGCTAGTAGATACAGTTTCTGCTCCTATGTAGATTCAAGTCTCTGTGTGTCCCCCTCTCTAAACAGAAAACCTAATTTGAACCAGCTTGCCTACTCAGATTACAGCCTCTGCTTGTAAACACAGCAATAATGAAAAGCCAGCAATGGTTGTCATTTTTGAGTGGACATTAGCCATTAAGATCTAATAAAAGGTGATTTGCCAAGCTAGACCTTCTTCCACAGAGACACCAATGAAATAATGGGTGACTGGCAAGTCATGAAATTGGGTGTTTGTCCGTGACAGAGAAGAGCCTGTCAAGCTAAGACTTCATCTCACAGTTTGTTCACACAGTGGAGAAGTCAGATGGGAGAGAAAATGGGGAATGTAGCTGAATCTGTGCAAAAGAAGAAATTCTCTACAACTCCAAGTAAATGGAAACACTGTCCCTAGCACTACAGGGTTCTAGAAACCTCAAAAAGTAGAACCGGCTTAGTTCACAATGACCACAAACACCAGAAATGTGACACAGCCAATCCAAGCAACAGGCTAAAGTGACAAAGAACCAATTCCTGAATTTATTTCCCTCCAGCTCCCATGGAAAATTTCAGTTCAAATTGTCTTTTTCCTCCCAAACATGGGGCCCTTGCAAAAAAGGAGAGATAGTTGGAGACAGTTGAACGTGGAACGATAAGGAGATATGCAAAATACTAAAAACAATGTGCCCCTGCTAATTTGTCTGGCAAGGGCATGTTGTCATCACTGTCTAGCCTCTAATGATTATGATGATGAAAATGATGATGACAATGATGATTGTGATTTATAGTGATAAGAACCAGAAACACATATATGTGTCCGCATGTAAGAGAGAGACACAGAGAGAAAGAAAAGGAGGAGTGGAGAGAGAGAGAGAATAAAAATAAAAGTGGGGATTTTCCCCCCTCCAGAAGCAGATATACAGAACGGATTCCTGTGGCCCCATTCAGATGCTGCCAAGTTATATTCATAGAGCGTCCCAGTGAATGTGGTTGCAGGAAGGAAATAATGTCTGACTCAGGATGGCCACAATTATAGGCCTCTGGGATGCTCAGTATGGAGAGTTTTTTAAAGCAGCAATTGAACCAGGAGCATGAGACATCTTGTTAGCTCCAATGAACAGTTTTTGCCTCACTCATCCACTGTACACTTCCAAGCCCCTAGCGCTGCTGATCCTCTTTGAGACTGAACACAAATGGCACCACAGAAACCTCATCCTATTTTAGCAGTCTCTCAAGAGGTACAGAAAGCTTCCATTTCCACTGCTGATAGTATCATCTTGGTGTGGGCTGTATGATATAGTCCCTGATTCACAATACTGCATTTTATGAGGAGCATAAATGCTGATTGGCTGGAGATGAGGTTCATAGGAGATGGAACTATTACCACAGAGGCTGGAAACAGGGCCAGTGGCATGACAAAATGGTCCAAGCTGCCGGTTACATGTATATATTACAAGCACACAAAACTTTTGTCAAAGGCCACTCAGTGCCAGGTTTCTCTGCACCATCTAAAACAGTCTGCAATAGGAGAAATATATATATACATACATACATACATACATACTAGCATATATACCTGCCATTGCCTGGAATTGTATTTTCTAATGGGTAATAGTTGTTAGAAAGATTTGAGATCCTGGCTAACTCCCCAAATTGTCTTGTCCAGTACCTGTAACTTTCCCCCATATTCTCCAATCCAATCTGTACTCAGAGTTATTAACATACAGAGGTTGGGATCCTGAGGGAATACACTGCTCTTTCCCTTGCTGCTAGGCCTCATCTCCATAGCAACCAGCCTATTCAAGACAGACACAGTTAACTGAGGCCCAAGAGCTCTCTGGCTGAGGATTCTAAAAGGACCCTCCCTAAACTGCAAACCCCAGGATTCCATAGAATCTTCTTAGGCAGCCAATCATACAAGGTCTCTGCCTGACACAGCCAATCATATGAGGTCTTCACTTGACATAGACAAACAAACTTTGATTTTTATATATTAGATATTCCTAGCACACAAGTGTGCATGTGCACACACGTACACACAGTGTTCTTCGTGCTTTTTCTTACCTCATGGCCCCAGTGCTCCTAGCAGAAAAGGCCCAACAGAAATGGAAGTCAGCTGAGGCTTACCTATGTAGTAGTAAGTAGTGATTGCAAATGGACTGACTCGCACAGACTGCAAGCTGGAAGGAAGGGATACCACTTTTTTGCTTGTTGTTAATTTTGGTACATTTGCAAATTACTTCTCAGGTAAATGAGCTCTCAAAGTGACTTATAAAAACAACACAAAATGCTTGCTCATTGATATGAATTCATTACAGCAATCTCCAGAAGCCTCAAGAGAAATGGCTGGCCATTAAACAGATGGACAGCCCCTACTTACTTTCTTTACTCTTTTGAAAGGAGGTAGAATGCAGGGACCCACAGCCTGCAGGTCTCTTCAGCTGTCCTGTGGCCAGCTGTTAAACAGTCAGGGGGAAAAACCCATACAACTTTTGACTATGGCTGAGAAGGGCAAATTAGAAATCATTTGGGAGCCTCATGAACATCTGCCAGATGACTCCATTATAGCTAATGCAACCAACAAACAAGTATGATAATGATTATATGTGTAATATAAATAAATATGATAATGAACAAGCAAACAAACAAGGATCCACAAATGAAACAACACCATACTACTGCTATCCTGCAGAGAAAAGTTCTTTCATCACTATGCTCTATATTGCTTTTTGCAGCCTCCTTACTCCTTTGTCGGTCATTCTGAGCTGTTATCACCAGACGGTACACAGCTTTCCTCTCTGTTCTTTCTTTAAAAATACAACTCTCTTTTAATTGTTCCTCTTGGCTTACTGTTTTACCTATTCTTTTAACTTACTGGCTGTCCTAAAGTGGCAGTACTGAAGGTGGCATATACAGTTTAAAAGGAAATTTTGAACATACACCTGCCAAAGAGAGTGGCCAGAATGAAAACCAGAGAGGGTTCCTGTCCCTTTAACAGTTGTAAAGAAGAGTGAATTTTATCCGGTGTTACTTGTTACCTAGTTGCATGAGAAGCAAAGCTTGCTGAAATTCCCCCTTTTTATACAACCATTAAAGGCACATGTGTCAAACACAAGGCCTGCGGGCTGAATCTCGCCTGCCAGGCCATTTCATGTGGCCGTTGCACCTCTCCTGCAGAAAGTGGAACATTCTGGATATACTGACCAATTCTGAGTCACTTTACAGAGGTATAGGGACTATAAATTATAATCATTTTAGCCCCAAAATGCCCAAGGAAAGAAAAGTTGATGTAGAGGGAAGGCAGTTTAAAAACCAGTAATAATTGAATGAAGAGGCAATTATTTAATATGATAGAAGAGTGGATACTTTTATAGTCTTATAGTACAACCGGCCCTTTGAGGGCAACCATACTGCTGATGTGGCCCAAGATGAAATTGAGTCTGACATCCCTGATTAAAGGGAAAGGAGCCCCCTCCAGTTTCCAGTCTGGCATCTCCTTCAGCTCTATTCCACTCCCAGCATCTCCTGCTGCCCAACGCTCATCCAAAGACTGTTACTATGGTTCAGACATACCCAGTGATAGCACTAGATATCTCTTGATATCAAATTTATTTGGCCTCCACTTGACCTTTTTCTGCCACCTTGCTCCATGTGTTTGCGAAGCCACCGGACAAGCACGTAAACAGGTGCGGCCGGTTAATGATTGGACGTTCCAATCCCCACTTAGGCAGGCAGAATAAGAACAGGTTGCTTACCTGTAACTGTGGTTCTTCGAGTGGTCATCTGTGCCATCATACACTAGGAGCTTTAGCGCCTGCGCGGTAGCGTTCGGAAACTTCTAGAGCTTGTTCGCTTGGCGGGAACCCCTCCCCCACGCCGGTACTGCGCATGCTCCTCCCGCCGAGCAACGGTCTCTCCTCAGTTCTGTCGTCCGCCGTAGAACCTACAGGGACCTGAGAAAGAGGGGAGGAAGGGCGGGTGTGTATGATGGCACAGATGACCACTCGAAGAACCACAGTTACAGGTAAGCAACCTGTTCTTCTTCTTCGTGGTCTCTGTGCCTTCATACACTAGGAGACTGTGTAGCTTACCGGTCGGACGGCGGGTCAGGTCCTACAGCACGGAAGCCAACACCTCACGTCCAAACCGGGCATCTCTGCGCGACCGGCAGTCGAGCCTGTAGTGGCGCACGAAGGTCGATGGTTGGGACCAGGTCGCCACACGGCAGAGTTCATGCAGGTCGACTCCTCGCAGGAGGGCCGCAGAAGTAGCCACAGCTCTGGTGGAGTGGGCTCGAAGCAGGACTGGCGGAGGCTTCCTCGCGAGCTCATACGCCAGTTCAATAGTCCTCACCACCCACTTGGAGAAGCGCTGGGTGGACACTTTTAGGCCCCTCCGACGTCGCCCATAGCAAACAAAGAGATGCGGCGTCTGTCGGAAGGAAGCAGTCCTGTCCTTGTAGAAAGCCAATGCCCGACGCACGTCCAGGGAGTGGAGGGACCGCTCCAACGGTGTCGTCGGGTTCGGGAAGAAGGCAGGCAGGATGATATCCTGGTTGAGATGGAAACTGGACACCACCTTTGGCAGGAACGAGATGTCAGGTCTCAGGACCACCTTGTCCCTGTGGAAGACCGTGAAGGGCTCATCGGAACGAAGAGCTGTGATCTCACCCGCTCGCCTCGCTGAGGTCACCGCTACCAGGAAGGCAGTTTTCATTGTCAGGAGCCTGTCATCCGAGGTCGCCATCGGCTCGAAGGGCGGCTTCGTCAGCTGCGAGAGCACCAGCGAGAGGGACCACGGCGGTAGCGGCGGCGATACCGGCGGGTAGAGATGATGAAGTCCTTTCAGGAACCGCTTAACGGTATCGTTCCTGAAGAAGGCCGAGGCAGCAGATCGTGGCGGTTGGTATGCCACGATCGCGGAGAGATACACCTTCAGGGATGGAAACGCCAGGCCCTGTTGCCGGAGGTGCAGGAGGAAGTGCAGGACGGTCGAGAGCCCCGCGGGCGATACCGGCTCACTCCTCTCGTTAGCGAAGGTCAGGAAGCGTCGCCACTTGTATTGATAGTTGCGACGGGTGGATTCCTTCCTGGCCGCGACGAGGACGGTACCGAGCACGGGATCGTCTAGTGCGATATCCTCCAGGCATGGAGGGCCAGGCGTGGCAGGTCCGGATGGAGGACTCGGCCGCCGGAGTGGGAGAGCAGGTCCGGTGTCGGTGGCAACCGGAGCAGGTCGTCTCGCGCGGCTTGTAGCAGGGGTGCGAACCAATGTTGCCTCGGCCAGTACGGGGCTACCAGGATCGCGTCGGCTCGGTCGGCGAGGATCTTCGATATCGTCCGGCCGAGCAGCGGGAACGGCGGGAACGCGTAGAGGAGTTCCCCGGTCCACGGAAACTGGAAAGCGTGCCCGATGGAGGCACGATCATGGCCCGCTCTGGAACAGAATCGGCGACACTTCGCGTTTTCCCTGGTCGCGAAGAGGTCGATCGATGGTTCGCCCCAGCGGTCCCGAATCAGTCTGAACGCCTCTCCGGAGAGAGACCATTCGTGATGGGATGAGGTGTCCCTGCTGAGGGCGTCTGCCGTGGTGTTCTCCTGCCCGGCCAGGTGAACCGCCACGGGATGCGTGTGCAGGCGAATGCACCATTCCCACAGGCCGAGCGCGATGTCGAGCAGGGTCGTGGAATGAGTCCCACCTTGTCTGTTGATGTAGCAGACGGCGGTGGTGTTGTCCGTCAGAATCAGGACCGTGCGCCCCGCCACGGCATGGCGGAACGCCCGTAGGGCTTTCCAGACGGCAAGCAGCTCCAGCGCGTTGATATGGAGAGCGGTCTCGTCGTCGGTCCATCTGTCGCGGACTCTGAGATCGCCGCAGTGGGCACCCCATCCATACAGGGAGGCGTCGGTCGTTACCGTCACCTTCGGTGTCGGCTGTTGGAAAGGCATCCCCGACATGAGATTGCGTCGCGACTGCCACCATCGGAGGGATAGCGGACGTCTCCGGCAGCTGCAGTCGGAGTGTCTGTTCGTCTCGCAGGGGGTCGAATATGCGGACGAACCAGTGTTGAAGAGGTCTTGCTCTCAGCCTGGCGAGATATGTCACAGCGGTCGTCGCAGCCATGTAGCCCAAGAGCTGCTGGACGCTTCTCGCAGATAACGTCGGGGCCGTACGAGCGTGAGCGGCGGCCCGGATCAAAGTTTGTGCTCGAGACTCTGGTAGGTACGCCCTGGCGGAGGTCGAGTCGAGCGTCGCCCCGATGAAGTCCAAGATCCTCGCCGGCTCGAGGTGGGACTTTTTCGGATTCACTCGTAGACCAAGGCGGGTCAGGAGTGACAACGTCATGTGGACGTCGTGGTAAAGTCTCTGTTTGCAGGACGCCACACAGCCAATCGTCGAGGTAGGGGAAGACGGAAACGCCCTTCGTCCGCAGGTAGGATACCACCGGGGCCATGCACTTGGTGAAGACCCTTGGGGCAGTCGAGAGTCCGAACGGCAGCACCTTGTACTGGTAACAGGTGTCGTCGACTGCGAAGCGGAGGTACCGTCTGTGCTGCGGGCGAATGGCGATATGGAAGTATGCGTCTCGGAGATCGATGGAGGCGAACCATCCCCTCGATGTAGGAAGGGTAGGATGACGGTATCGTGACCATCTTAAACCCTTTTGGGGCGGATGTAGTAGTTCACCCCTCTGAGGTCTAGGATCGGCCGGAGGGTACCGTCGGTTTTGGGTCGTGAGTCCTGGAAAGGGCCGGTGGTCTTGGCCTCTTGCGGGAGCCGCTCATCGCCCCTTTCTGGAGGAGGGATTGGATCTCTTCCAGGAGGGCCGGACTCGAGGGCGTGGAAAAAAAACGCCGCGAGGAATTGAGAAACTCGATGGCGTGCCAAGACGGAAAAAGCACCCAAGAGTCCGTAGTGACATTGCCACTCCGCTAGGTGTCGAGCGGGGTCGGTGGGTTCCGAGCGCTGATGGTAGGCTGAAGAGTGGGTATTGGCGGGTCCTGCCGGCACGTCAAAACCAAATTTGTCTGGAGGAGGACTTCTTCGACGAAGGCGGGCGCCGCCTAATCGTGCGTCTGGCCGATGAGCCGGGGGCGGTTCGACTGTCCAGACTGGGCCAAACGCTAACGCGAGGGGGAAAGTCGTCGCCAGGATGGTGGAAGGTGGAGGCCCTGCGGGTCTGCGTGGCCGGCTGCAGCCCGATCTTTTTTCGGTTCTCGCCTTACGGATTTCCAAAGCCGTCTGGGACGAATTGAATAGGCCTTCACCGTCGAAGGGGAATCTAATCCCCCTTTTGGTGTCCCCTATTGGCCGGTCAAAGCCAAGCATGGCGGCGGAGGCCGCGTCCCCGCCATGACCCGGGAGGCGATCTCCACTGCGTGCCGGGAGGAGGCCATCTGGTGCCGGCGTGGGATGCCTCATTGAAGATCACGGAGGAGGCTTGGGGTTCCTGGACGCCCATCGCTGGTTGCAGGCGATCGAGCACCTTCTTCAGGTATGCCGCGAGGCAAGCCTGAGTGTTGGACAGCCTGATCTGCAAGGAGGCAGCCGAATAAAACCTCCTTGGTAGGCGTCCAACTTCCTGCCCTCTTTGTCCGGCGGGGTGGTGTTTTGCCTCCGGAGCCTTTCGTCTGCGCGGACTCGACGACCACAGAGTTCGGTGCAGGGTGATTAAATGATAAACCGGGGATCCTTCTGCACCCTGTAGAGGTGTTTTAACCGCTGCGGTATCGGCTGAGCCGAGGCCGGTCTATCCCAGGCGGCCTTCACCAGTCTGGATACCCGGGGCAGGAGAGGCACGGGGGCCTGGAAGGTCGCTTTCCTCGAAAACGGAGAAGGCTGGATCGTCTCCTCCGCTCGCATGGCGATCTTTAAAGGGCCCAGGGTGTGGATGCGGGCAGCATCGCAGAGAACTGGTGGGGTCCTTGGAGCAGAATCTGGGTCGGGCCCCCAAACCCAACGGAGGGGAAATCCCGGGAGGCCGCCTCAGACACCTCAGCTCCGCACTCGAGTCGTACGACTCCGAGCTCGGTGAGTCCTCTCGCCGCTCGCTCTCCGGCTCCTTCGTAGTCGCCGCAGGTGTTGCCTTCCTAGGCTTCTCCGCAGCCGGGGCGGTGGTAGCAGCAGCGTCCCGCTTGGGATGGCTGACCACGGACTTCACCCTCTTGGTGGTGACCGGGGTAGTCTGGCAGGCTGACGTCGTCGTAGCCCGCTCAGTCACCACCGACTCCGTAGGGCGCGTCGCCGTCGCCGTGACCCTAGGAGGTGGCGATATCGCCCGATACCGTGGTGAAGGCTCCCTCGCCCTATGATATCGAGGGGAGGGAGAGCGGCTGAAGGAGCGGCGGTCCGACGGAGATCGGCTTCGGCGTCGACGGTACCGAGCCTCGTCCCCTCTAGGCGAGCGCGATTCGCGCTGTCGACGAGGTGACCGGGACCTCCGGAAGGTCTCCCAGCGACTCGGGCCACGATGGTACCGATCCCGGTACGATGGCGAATGGGACCGATAGGAGGCCGGGCGCTCTCTCCACTCAGATTCCCTCGCGTACCTGGCCACGTAGGACGCCGAGGTGTATCTTGAGGCAGACGAGCGAGGTTGTTCCTCTCTTGTCTCCCTCGGAGGCGGCGAGGTCACCGGACGCTCGGAAGAGCGGGACCGGGACCTGAAGGAGGTCGAACGCCGCTCCGGAGAAGCAGAGGGCTCTCTCTGCTGCAGGTCGGCCGACCTGCGACGGCTAAGAGGGCGGTGGCGCTCCTCCACCAGGGTTGGAGGGTCTGCCACAGGCGAGTCCGGGCGCTGTTGGGGAACGTCCTCGATCTCATCCTCCGAGAGGTCGACGGACTCGCCTCGCCCTTTGGAAGGCTGCTGAGTAGGAGGAGGAGTAGGAGGTTGAGCGTCCCCAGCCGGGGAGCGCTTCTTTTCCTTCTTCTTCTTCTTCTTCTCCTTCTCCTTGCCCTTGCCTCCGTCCGGAGCAGGGCGCTTTTTTGCAGGCGTCTCCGTAAGGGGAGCCTCAGCCTTCCTCGCCGTCGAGGATCCTTTAGCTGACTTGGCAGCCGCCGACAGCTTCGGGATCCTCGGTAACGCCGAGATCGGCGTTTTCGCCGGTACCGAGCCCGATACCGACGAGGTGGACGGAACGGCAGCCGCCGATACCGTCGATGGCGTGGTCGTCTTCTTGTCGGCCATCTTGGAGGTGGAGGTCTCGTCTATCGCCCGCAGAGACTGCTCCCAACAAAAAGATTTGAGTCTCGCGGAGCGGTTTGGGAAGAGTTTGGGGAGTAAAATCCCTACAAATTTGGCAAGTCCGGATATTGTGGGACTCGCCCAAACAGAAGAGACACTCCTTATGGCCGTCGTTGAGGGCAACCTTGCGGCCGCAGGACACGCACTTCTTAAAGAGCGCGGACATAAGACGAAGAAACGCCAAACTCCGAAATCCAAAAAGACGAAAGCCGAAGGGGGAGTCCGAAAGAGAGGTCAAAGACAGTCCGAAAGTCCGTAAAAAAAAGCAGCCAAGCACGACGTGAGAGGAACAAACTAAAGAACCTTCCGTACGCGGCGGCGGACAGAAAGAACTGAGGAGAGACCGTTGCTCGGCGGGAGGAGCATGCGCAGTACCGGCGTGGGGGAGGGGTTCCCGCCAAGCGAACAAGCTCTAGAAGTTTCCGAACGCTACCGCGCAGGCGCTAAAGCTCCTAGTGTATGAAGGCACAGAGACCACGAAGAAGAACGGCACTCCGTTGCTTCAGGGACCTCTTTTGCAGACACACCTTGCTTAAGCACGACTTTGCACAAAGACGCTTCGGCCTCGAGTCGGCACTCTCGTAATGCTAATCCATTTGCATACTGGCTACTCTATTGTTAAATCTGTGCTAAGCTGATCATGTAAAACTTGACCTTTCCCAAAGTTTTGTCCCGCTCCAAACTCGCATTGTTCTCACTGAGTATGGCATGGCCTGTAGGCACAATCCACCCTATAAAAAGCCCCCAATTCCAAGTCCTCCTTGGACAGCTTTGGGTCATTCCTGAGTTCCATCCAGCCCTGCTGCTGCTGTGTCCAGCGAGTCATCCCCTCAGCGAACCGTGCTGAGCTTTCTTCCCTGCAATCCTCCATTTTTCTCCAGGACTACGAGATAAGGTGTTGTATCACCCATTTCCCCCGAAAACTCTAATTTCTAATTAGCTGTGCACTTGTGTTGTCTTTTCTGTGTTTGTCCTTTAATAAAGATATCATTTTTACTATTTTAAAACTTGTCTGACTACTCTTCTGACCTGGCCCCATAGACATTGGGTTACAAGATCCTAGCTAAGTTACCCTGCCTCTCGCTAGCTTAAGAGAGTGCTCAAGTTAATTTCCCCATCTTGTGTTTTTGCTTGGTTATTTGGGCGCCCCTCCCGGGACCCCCCGAATACAGGGTAAGAAGACAGCCTTTGCAAGAGAAATCCTCTATCAATGAGTAAAGGCCACACGTTTCTGTCCTGTACGCTTTGGCATTTACAGGTCATATTTGGCAGTGCTGTGGTGGAGACGGAGGAGATCGGACCTATGCATTGGACAGGTTGGGAGCTGCAGCAGCACTGCCTGTGACACCCCTAGATGATGGGCCAAATAGAGGTAGGGAGAATCATCTCATCCATCTGTGTTATGTTGACAGGAGGGGGAAAAAAGCATGGTTATCAGCTTCCTTGTGGTTAGCACAGAAAGAAGAGCTTGGAACAACCAAGGGGTTCACGTGCCCTCTGAAGACACTCTAGCTCTGAGGCAGTGATTGCACGAGGCCTGTATATTCATTCTTTCTGACAGTGAAAGGTTACCACTGCTTCAAAGCATTAAAAAAACAGAAGTAGAGACAGAGAACCAGCTTGCAGCCAAGATTAGATAACATTAGGAATTTTTATTTGACTCCTTGTTTTCTGTAAAGTGGCAGAGCAGACTCTCACATTTGTACAAGGAAGATGGGGACAGGTAGGGATTAAGGATAATGAGAGACAAATCTGAAAAACTCCTGGGTAGTAGCAGTCAGTACTCTTGTGAAATGCTACTCTTCTTTTACCTGCTGCTAGCTACGGTTCTCGCATCTTGTAATGACATCAGGGCCAAAGTACATCTCTTTGCACAAACAAGCCCCTTTCTACATCAGAATATGAGGTCTAGAGATGAACCCCCTCCATCACCACCATTTGCACCAAAGACAAAATTAGGTAAGTTTTCTGTGTAAGATGTTCTGGTGCTCCCTCTGCCCACTAATTTAAAACAGCAGTGTAATAATAAATTTTGAAGTGAAGGAGCTAATTCCGGAATCCAAAGCATCCAGGAAGCACTGATTTTAAAACTAACTGTTTCCCATTGACCCTAATTCACTTTAGTAAATATCACAAAAGCATTTCACAGTGTTAATGTATAGTGTTACTGATACATAAAAAGGGGGAAGGGAGGGGGAGAAGGAAATAAATGTGGCAGCACCTTTAAAACTAACTTGTTTTTATTTTAGCATGAGCTTTTGTGGATATAAACGCACTTCTTCAGATGCGGTACTGACTGGTATTAGGATCTTAGGTATAAAGCATATATATATAGTTGTGAGAGTGGGACAGAATGTAATTGGATCTGAAAGATGGAAATTCAAATGCTTGCCCCAAATTTTCAAAGGGCTAGGCAAGGTGATATATTGTCTTTTAGATCTTTACAGTGATCACTTAGTGTTGATGTGTGAAAGCAACAAATCTGCTTACCAAAGTCAGTTTTCCAAGGTTCAGAATTCTCTCTGAGAAGATTCCTTTTGTTATATTTGCAGTAGTGAGGACTCCTGTATGTACAGCTCCATGAAGTTATTGCCTTTGTTTATACCTCTCCTAATGAACTGGCATTTGTGAATATAATTCAATTCAGCTGTTCCTCTTTCTAGTCTTCCTGTTACTGATATGTGGTTTTTAAATTTAAAGCATCAATTAAAATTACTAAAAATACCTCTGAAATCTCTTCCTCTGGCTGTATTCCAAAGATTAATAATTACTTAAAACATTAATGTTGCTAGTGATAAAATTATGAAAATATAGCTAGTCAAATGTTTAAGGTTATTTTTTTAAAAAATATATGGGTGATATTTAAAAACAAATTCCAAATTCTGGGTTCAGGAAATGACATCTGAAAATGGCCATCTATCTGTCTATCTTTAACAGAGGTAATGCTAAAGTTAAAAATTCTGTCATAAAACCCAGACAACCACCAATAACAAACAACCAGTAATATTTCACAATTTGGTTTAAAGGGCATGAGTGCAGTGCATACCTGGATGGAAGATCTATGCAACTTAGATGTGTTTACTTCTAAATCACTTCAGCATGAAAAACATTTTTTTTTAAAAAAAAGAAAATATTCTGCCTGTTGAAATATAACCTCCTATTTATCCTGTCAAAGAAGACTAATTTCCAGCTTCTGTTAGATTATTTCCCGCATTATCTGATTTCCTCTATGCTTTTATGTTAAAAATAATTGTGAAACTTGAAAGCCTCATTATTACCTATTCAGAATCAAGAGCCTCTTAACTTACACCAGTGCTACAGAAGCTGATGTCATTTGAAAAATTTCAGAGTGTTGTTCCTCTATGTTACCCTCCTGTTATAATGCTGATTTCAAGAAGAGAAAGTTCACACATGGATGCTTTTTCACTTGGTGATGGCAGTGTGAGTGTGTCTATGCCTTCCAAGTTTTCTGTTGACTTATGGCAACCCCATGAATTTTGTGAGGTTTTCTTAGGCAAGGAATACTCTGGTGGTTTTGCCAGTTCCTTCCTCTGAAATACAGCCTATAACACCTGGTACTGTTGGAGGTCTCTGATCCAAATACTAACCCAGGTTGATCCTACTTAGCTTCCAAGATCAGAGGGGATCTGGTGCCTCGCACATATAAATGAGCCATCACAAATCAAAACTCCTGAGAACTAGCCTATCACCTGGAAAAAAAGCTCTGCAACAGAATCAGTTAACACATTCCACAGCAAGTCATCAAGATGAATACTTGCCATGAGAAATCAAGTGATTTATATGAATGTATGAGCCAGATTTAAGACAGGAGAGTACTAGACGTGAACCAGCAGAGAAACACAGAAGGCAATTTCACCAGTCTTATCAGAACAAGACAATACAGGGATTGGATAACTTCTACTACAAAATGGTGGCATCCAAAGACCTTTGTGTATTAGACTCTTATCCATTCTTACTTTGTAGGCTATTAATTCAGTTGTCTTACAGTCCAGGTTCTTACTCTGGAGGAGGAAAATCCTTGACATCCCTTCATATATTGGCAGACTACGCTGGTCCATACCTCAATTCAATCCCAATGGAAAGAGCTGGTCTGTCAGTGACATAGCAGCTTTCTCTGCAACAGGCAATTAGGAGGATTTCAAGAGAAAGGTAGTGTCAAAATCAGGCAGGCTGCCACTAAATTACAGCTGTACAGTCATCACGGCAGGGACAGCAGATGTCACTTTGGCTAATAGGATGGCAAACAAGGATGCTGTCCAGGACAAATCAGCTCAACAATAATAATACACTGAGAGCACAGATGCCCATGTCTTCCCTGATACTATCAAGAGCAGTATAAGGAAGATGGGTCTTGAAATAGTGGTCTTATGACCACAATCATTTGAATGGAAGTCAAACATCAACCAAAGTATATATAACCAGTCAGTTAGGACAATGCTTCTCAAATTTTCATTCTCCAGATACCTCATTCTTCATTTCCCAAAAGCCCCAGAGAGCATGGTCATTTCTCAGGGATTCTAGATGGCAAAACCCAAAACACCTGGAGGATCAAAAGCTGAGAAGCACCGGATGAGCGAATGGAAAAAGAGAGCAGCATGACTGACTTGAAGTGACATTTAGACACAGCCTTTTGTATTTTAATATTGTTCAGTATAGTTGACCTAAATATCCTAGAGACACAGATTCTGTTTGATCTTGGAAGCTAAGCAGGGTCAGCCTTGGTTAGTAGTTGGATGAGAGACCACCAATAAATACCAGATGCTGTAGACTGTATTTTAGAGAAAGGAACTGGCAAAAACACCTCTGAGTATTTCTTGCCTGAGAAACCTCTGTGAAATTCATGGGGTCGCCGTAAGTCAAGTTAATAGGTGACTTGAACACGCATACACACATATCCGAGTCACTCCCTGCATGGATCTTAAAGCATGTCAGTGTCTTAAATGATCCATCTCCACATCTTATTTTTTTACCAGTTACTTTACGGTCTTTAACACAATCTGTTCTGGCCTGAGGCTATGAGACTGAGCAACCAGATCTGCAAGCCTGGCCTCTGAGATGAGGCAAGTGGAGAAATATCCCACCAAAGTCATTTTCAAGAGTTTGGGAAAGCTTGTAGGTAGTATGGATCTAGCCTGTAAGCTCAGCCAGCCACCTGAAGGGGTAATGGAAGCCCTTTCTTGAAGCTTCCCCACTATGATTTAGATTCTCTTTTTTAATACTACAGAGGCAATAAATATTCTCCTCTTTACTGCTCCTGCTGCTAAGAGAACTTTCTAAAGGCCTGCAGAGCGCTGATTAACGGGATCCAGAGACAAAATTTACAGCAATGACTACACAGATTGAAGAAGCCAGTGAGGAGAACAAGTGGGGCCACAATCGCACAGAAGGATATATTAAGAACCAGCACTTCCATGCAGCATAGCTGAAAGAGCACACATGCAATGGGACACCAGAGAATGGGAGAGCACATATGTCAACATGAGTTCAGGGTTGATTTCTGCATTGTTCTGGGTGGGCACTTGCAAGTTAATTCATAGTTTTTATATAAAATATACCTGTGGACATCCATGATACAGAGCATATACAGCCCTGTATAGGCTTTTTAGTGCTAGCGTTGCACATGCAACTGAGTGCCTATCTGTGTGTGTCATCGTAGTGGTTTAATTTTTTTTTCCAGCTATGTAGGTGTAAAGAAATGGATCATATTCCAGGAAAATGCACTGCAGTGTGGCTTCTGTCAGTCCACTGGGGCCCATTAGACTAACAGCATGTCCATTCAGTCTGATATATAAATTACTAATGTAAATTAATGGATAATTGAAGCCCTTTAGTCCTAAATATTTAAATAATTTAACGGGCAATTAAGCGAAGGGCGGGCAGGAACAAGGGAGAAAGGGAACCTTTAACTCCATGAGTGAGAGAGATTGTCTTGAGGGGAAGGGAAGGAAAACAGCTGACACATTTCTTAAGCTGGCACTGTCAGTTGGCATGCTCATCACCTGTTTTGGACAAAACATCTTGCATCAGACTCAGGGGGTAGGGGAAGTATTTTCAATACCTGGAAGCCATCCTGCCACAGCATTGAAAACAAATTAGCACGGCATCCTTGTGAGCAATCGCTGAGTTTTCACGAGCCACTGGGATAGCAGGAAGCAACTATGGAGAGTGAGGGCCACATTGTTGCACCATAGCCCCCAGCCCATTTTTTTTCCTGATCAACTTTTCACTTCCCCAATGGCTTAAGACTCCTTCAAAATGGAGCAATTTTGCTTCCTCAGTCACCCCAAATTACTTCTGTGTGTGTGTACATTCCTTCAATTCCCCTGTAGACTTTTGATGAATTTCCCATAACTTTTGTGGGGTTTTCATAGGCAAAGAATACTCAGAGGTGGATTTGCCCGTTCCTTCCTCTGAAACATGGCCTACAGCACCAGGTATTCGTTGGTGGTCTCTCATCTAAGTACTAACCACAGCTGGCCCTACTTAGCTTCCAAGACCAGCTGGATCTGGTGCCTTTAGAGTATTTAGGCCCTATTCCTACGTTTCTTAAAAACCTGCCAGAACCAACCAAAATTGAAACAGGAAGTGAGTGATATTTCACTTGTTTTCAATGTCAGTTGTTTTTCAACTAATTTTGGAGGGGAGCATTAGCCATATCTTTAGGTATGGAGGTTTGTCAGCCTGGGGGAGGAAAAGTGCTACATTTTGCAGCACTTTTAAGACTTGGGGGGTCTTGGGTCAAAAATCACCTAGATTTTTTTAAAAATGGGGGCAGGGGTTGGGGGCTGTACTTTGGACCCTCAAAAGCTGCATGAGGCTTGTGGCAACACGCTGACCTTCCCTGCCTTAGGCTTTCCCAAATACACAGGACACAGTGGCTTCAGCACTGGAGCCTTATCCTATCTAGGCAGTTTTTAATCAACTGAAGTTACTTCCGTATAATTTTTGCCCTCTTCCCTTTGACTGTTAGTTAAGATTTGAAGGTTCCATTCTGCAAGGGCAGGGTTTGGAATCAACGAGTTCCAAGGAGCTAGTTACTTGTAATTAAGTTATTAGTATGTTAAGTGGAATTAAATCCTTCCCTGAATAACAAAATATATAACTCAGTCACATTATGACTGCGTAAAAAGGAGGGATAACACCACTTCTTTGGTGGTGTAACTCAACTTTAGTTACCTTTCTAATTACAGGGGTGAATAAATGGTGGAAGAGGAATACCACATACTTCAAGTACTGGCCAGTGCTGCTCCCCTTCTTCTCTGTTGTGGAGGTTCAGAGACTACGAAGTAGATGGAAGGAATGATTCAGTATCATAGGCCTGTAGCCTGTAACATTCAAGAGTTGTTTTTTTAAAATGAAGTGACTAAAAGTAACTATTTTCATTAATTTTGAGAATCAGGGCAAGAAAGAGTCACTTTTTCGAAGAAAAAATACACTGGTTACTTGGGAGATAGGTGGGCATAGGACTACGGGCAGTGAGTGATTATTACTATTATTTGTTCAAAAAAGTAATTTCCCAAGCTCTGTGCAAGGGCCACTGTCTCTTGAATTGGTGTGTGCCAAAGGGGGCTTTGGCAAATGTAGCTTTTCTCACAATGGCAGAAGCATACTCTGAGAAATGGTGGCTGTGGCATTGTTCCTGCCCCATCCACAGAATTCATAACAAAACAAGAACATTTTCCTGGATGGAACTGGAAAGTTTCCTTGTGACAAACTTACACATACATATAATAAGGCAGAGGATGCAGTTCTTTCCCACATAATGCATTTCTCATGTTGTTTGTGCCTTTTTATTACATAATGTTTTCCCCCTCCTTCTTCCATCTTCACCTAAATCAAAATAAATAGACTGTGTATCATATTCAAAGTGTCACCGTGACTCACCATCCATTTTCCGTATTATTTTTCTTTCTCTGTGTGCAACGCACACATTCACCACCATGTCGATGGCAATACAGGGGCCTGTTCTGCAAACCATTAAGCAAGCCATTTATCAGAACGTTTTGATATCCCGGGAACATATTTGGATATATAGGACTGTGCTAAATATTGTATATGCTCATAATTGCATAAGCACACAGTAATAAATCACAGTAAATATATGGTTCTTATACAATGTTTTCCATCTAGAAACTTGGAAGTACATTCTAAAAGGAGAGTTTCTGTGTGTGTGTTTGTGTGCTCTGCACATTGCTCCATTCCAAAATGAAGGATTAAAGCTGAAATAACAGCATAGATGCAAATACTACAGAATGATCTTCAAATCCTGCCATAACATTAGAATTTGTTGCTTCTTGTTGTGTGCCTTCAAGTCATATCTGACTTAAGGTGATGCTAAGATGAACCTGTCATGGGGTTTTCTGCAGGCTGTATGTGTGAGAGATCCTCAAAGTCACCCAATGGCTTTCCACTGCTAATCAGGGAACTGAATCCTGGTCTCCACAGTTGTAATCTAATGCTCAAACCACTACATCATGCTGGTTAACACTTTATTGGTTCAGTAACTCACATGATCAAGCATACAAGAACAGCTTTCCAAAACATCTGCTGCTCTTCTATGCTACCTGAGGATGAAGGAGTTGTAGTCTAACACCTCTGGAGGGCACCAGGTTGGAGAAGGCTGCCCTAGATAATGCTTTTCAAATCGGGTAAGGTGATTATTTATAAAGCAATTTCTCTGTTCATATCACAGCCTGTAGCATCCAGTACTGACTTATCCCCACTATTTAACAAAAATTGATAAAGCAATGTATTCCATCAGAAGTTATCAGTACCATCACCTCTACCATCTTGAAAGTAGGAGGACATTATGGTCCTATGGGCCTGAAGCTGGGGAAAGATTTGTGCAGACTGCCAGAAGTTAAATTGTGACTATCTCTGTTCCTCACTATTGGTTGTATTGATTCAGACTGCTGGGCTATGCAGTTTGACAACATCGTGATCCCTCCCTTTCATGTCTAGAAGTAAGACAGCTGCCAGAAATCAAGCACAAGTTGCTAAAATCAGCTACTAAACTTCTACACTCAGAGTTGCTTACCAGTGAAAGAGTTGCATTCACAATAAATCTGGACATTATTAGTAAGTATCTTTTTAAGATACCTAGCATCAAGGCACTGACACGCCTGGGGTGTTGAGGTGGAACAAAGCAGCTTAAAGCTGCTGCACCCCCCACTGCAGGCAGCATTTGAGAAAGGCAACACTAAGACATTCCCAGCATTTCCCTGATCCCAGCAAATGTCTGGTGACACAATATGAAAACATGTGGGGGGGGCGGTAGTTGTGAGAATATAAAACATTAAACAAAGAGGAGGGAGAAAACAATAGTTTCTCAATAGTACACAATAGTGAATAGAGTTCGGATTGCATCCTGAACTACCTTCTCTAGGGAAAAGGGTTAGAAAGACACCCCTCCTTTTTTGTTTTGTTTTGATTTCCGTGTGTTTGTCATCCAAAGCAAACATGTTCCTTTATTTTAGGTGGCCTTTTTTTTTTAAAGGCTAAATATGGAGGAGCCAGACAGGAAACAAAAACCATCTGGGAAACATCTGGCGCTGCTTTGCTGCAAGCCATACAACAGCATGGAGCTCTCCAGGTACCTGCTGCTGTCTCTACAAATTAGTGGGAGGGGGAACAGCATAGTCAAATGTTTGTACTGCCTCTCCCCCTCTCCCCCTTGTTTACTGATCCTTTCCCCTCTTATTTTATAGGTTCTGGAAAATGCTATTTATATGGGTCGCCTGGCTATTTTTTCCCCTTTCTCCACAAGGGCCGTGCCTTCAAATCCATATTATCCATATTATGAACTAGGCAGCACAGCAATTTCCAAGCAAGCCCTAGGATTGTTTAAGATCTCCCTTCCCATCCAACCTTTTAAAATCCTCTGTTCACTGTGCTACACTGGAAAGCCTTTCTGTGCAATAAGCATACATTTTTCCACACCTGCAGAAACATTTACATGCACAAAACAGAAAGCGAGGTAAATGGCAATGTTGCCCTCAGTTTCTGGCTTTCTGCTTTTGGCTTGGTAGCATCTGTGTTGCTGAGGGAGCCAACGCTAATGGATCCAAAAACATATTTCTCAAATAACTCATCCCAGCTACAGCCCACAAGAGACAGACATGAAAGACTCCGGGTATATCTGTAGCAACCAGAGGGACCCCACAGGACATTTGAGGCAATTGCAACAGCTCTGTCATGGCCCAGATGAGAGAGGCATACAGGCATGAACTACTTTGACAAGTCTGTCTTTAAAATCCTCACAGTGGTTTTGGGTAATAGGATGCAAGAAACATGTGGCCTCGGTGATAAACCAAGCTAGCTCTGCTGTCCCTTCTGGAGAAGGGACCAGTGGCTTTGTATTAGAGCCATTCATATGCACACACTTAAGCGCTGATAGTCTGCTCAGAAAACCTATTCTTTTCTACATTCCCTGAGGTGAGGCACACCAGGTACTGAGGAGGGAAATCAGAGTTGAAAAGAAAGCAAATGAAAGAATTAGTTCAGAATTTGTTCAGAGATTAGCGAATGGGCTATAACTTGTGAAGGAAGGAACTGATAGGGCCGGCTCTATCCTTACACAAGGTGAGGCAACTGCATCAAAGGGCAGGTGTTGGGAGACAACAGTAAAACCCTTCCTCTATTCTTCCCTTCTGTTGGATAAGAGCACTGTCTGTGCCACACCACACGTGGATCCACAATGTTGTGGGATCTGTTTTCCTATGATACAATCAACCATTGGTACAACACATATGTGAATACAGAGAGCATCTGAGTATGACCAATTGCAGTTAATCCAGTTCATCCTCCACAGGGAACCTAAGGAAGAGAAAGGAGCCTCCACTGTCACCTAAAGAAAGGAGATTATCCAGTGTGTGGGTGAGAATTTAGGAAAACAAGCAGTCAAACAGGATGAAGGTTTAAATCTATCCCTACCCACTTGTTGTTGTTGTGTGCCTTTCAGTTGTTCTGACTTATGGTAACCCTAAAGCAAACCTATCACAGGATTTTCTGGAGCTAGGAGTGTGTAACGTGCCCAAGGTCATGCAATGCATTTCCATGGCTTCCAAGGTCAAAGTCCAATGCTCAAACCAGTACACCACACTGGCTCTCCCACATGCTCACCTGTGAGTCAAAGAAGGTACTTCTGCATGCTATCTATGGTGTAGCTGGAGCATGAGCACAATATCTGGAGGAATGTAGCCCTCCCCCAACTTAGTTTTAAGGGAAAAGGAAGGGATTGGGAATGGGGCTTAGTTAACCCAGAGTAAGATTTCTCTTCACTGGGTAACATCTGAAAGGTTTCTGAAGTCCAGAGCTTTGAATGGTTCCTTTATGCATAGCTCTGCTTCAACTACAGGAGTTTCCTCTGTAAAACAGAGCACACAGCTACCTTACATTCATAAGGGGGAATTACTCTCCCAGAAGAGACAGAATGAACATTGAAAAGTACCCTCCCACTCTCAGGTCTGCTAGGGAGGACAAATGGCACATGTTGGCCCAATGTTCACCCAGCTTTGATTTCTCCCAGCTTCCTTCTCTGAAGGATTCATAGAAAAGATCCTGCCCAGAAGGTTTGGGGGCAGAGGTTTAGGGTTTTATTTGCTTGTTTCTGCTAATCTCCATTAGCTCTTAACATTCAGAAACACAATCAGAAATCTCTGGCTGCTTTGAGGGAGATTATGGGCCTGGTTCCTGGGGCTGTCCCCAGTGAGCAAAGCATCCAGAAAGCTGGTTTATCCGGCTTGCAAAGGATTCCCTTTCAGCAGGGGAATCCCCAGGTGGCGAAGAGCCAAACTCACCATCAGCCAACAACGCCTACACAGGGTTCAGAATACACAAGTTGCTTCAAAGAGAGGGAGAGATGGCTGAGCTGCTTCATGAACTAGGTCCAGAATTGGGAAATGTTACCATTTTTTTTTTTTTTTACTGTGATTCCTACAGTCCCCCAGCCCATGCTGGCTATGGGATTCCTAGAACCAGATATCCAAAAAAGTAACTTTCCCTAAGTTCTAGCTAACGCTGATATAATTTTTTTCTCAAATCTTCAGATTCAGACACAAACTAGTTTCTTCTAAATTTCACACAAAAGGTATGAAACAAGTTTGTATATACTTTATTTCCTATGGAAAAGTATAATAGATCATCTATGGACATAATGGTTCATCTAACCATTCAGCCCTAGATTTCACAATAGTTCTGAGGGGGAAGAGAACTAGTGTTGAGGGTAGGGTTGGAAAAGAATTACAGATGTTTTGAAATTCTCACTGAAATTATTCATTCTGGACCTCTTGAGATTCATCACAAGACAAAGTCCACTTATGGTATATTTTGTACATATGGGATTGTCCATGTTTTAAAACTATAAATGGCTAAAAATAAACAACCATACTTTAATGCATGTGGGAAATGGTACAAATATGCATGCATACTTGTGAAAAAGTGCATAAATAATAATGACAAGATCTGAAATAACAGATGCATTGTGAAATGACATACACATTTCAATGTGGAACAAAAAAAAAGTAAAACACCCTCATACAAATGCAGAATGGATCAGAGGGCAGGTGAGACATAGAGAAAACTCAAAACTTAAGGTAGAGTTTTTCAAAACACCAACTAAAAGCACAATGTGGATTCTATGCAGACACAGGACCCAAAGAAATCCCATGATTTGTGCATTTGTGTTTGGCAAATAATGAGTCACTGGACCAGTACATAAATTTAGAAAATAGGAACTCAATAGAACAAAAGGGCTTTGCATTCCTCCCCTCCAAAAAAAAAGAAAAGAAAAGAAAAGAAAAGAAAAGAAAGAAAGCACTCTATGTCATGCAACAAACCATTTTTGAAACTAGATTGACTTTCAAAAGCAATTTGTGATCCATCATTGTGGCCTAGTGTTTGGAAACAACAGCAGCAATACCTCCTCTTACTAAATGCACATTACGGGTGTAATTCTTCACTAATTTTCTTCTTCAACGAAGCAAGGAGTAATGTTGGTAATTTTCTGCCCCCTGCAAGGAGTTTTAAAAAACTATGTAGTTTTTGAAACCTATTTGCAATTTGAGACTTATTCTGTGCAAAATGTACACTTAGTTGTTTTATGCACAAAACAGCACTTTCTGCATAGGAAATAGTAGAAAATGCAATTTCCTATTTAAAAAAAAAAGCTCTTTTCTGATCCAAATGACAACATGCAATTTCTCTGTGGGAGAAGCTCAAAACAGTAGGAGAGGCTGCATTTTTTCTCCTTCTGCCCTTTGTGTTCATTTTTTGAAACTTAGTAGATGTACTTTGATGTTATTTTCTGCTTAGCTCTGTTGTTATATAGCTTAATATTTGTTCAAAACTTTTAATCAAATATTTTTAAAAAACAGCAAAATAGTGAAGATTCTTATCAGTCTCAGGATTTTTCTTGTCAGTGTTTCTTGATACTTGAAAAGCATGCTTTTGACCAGTTTTGAATGTTTTCAAATATTCCTTCTACCTCTAAGTGGCTATCTGGATTCTGGCCTAAGCCAACACCTATGAATGGTGCCACCCAGAGTACTTCCTTATTCTGTATTACTATTTTCACTTGTGGTGGAGAACATCACAGGAAATTAAATCAGTCTTGAGATTACTATCTTGCCAAGTATGGATAGCTTGTGATTTCGGATGCACTCCAATTGCAGCCATCTTCTTCCATGATATTGAAAAGGCAATTGCAATAGATGAGATTTAACCCATTTCACATACGAATTGATGTTGAAACAGTATATGAGTGTAATCAATTTAACTAAACCCTGAGGTATACTGAAACTCTGTTTAATTTGGTCTAGTTGGAGACAGGAATAATTAAGATTAAACCCAGTATTTTCTTATTCTCTTCAGAATTAATGCATTCCAATAGTCAAACAAACTGCTAAAGTGAAGGGGAAGGAGGGAGAGAAGAGAGCCCAAGGCTCATCTTGCTGACCATTTGCATTTGTTCACTTCGCAGTGCCTTTTGCATTCCTCTGGTGACTGTTCCTTCTTGGCAGCATTCTCTTCTCTTCTGACCTCACTTTCCTTCTGCAAGGATTTGCACACTGCCATTTAATACTGCTGGCTGAAGAAACCCACATTGTTTTGGTTATGCCATTCCCAGGCCATTTCCGCACTAGGCTGTTATAGCGCTATGATTCCACTTTCAACATCCTATGGAATCCTGGCGTTTGCAGTTTCGGGAGGGGCCAGCCAAGTGAGGGTGAAGACAGCGAGGGCAGCAAAAAAGAAGGAGAATGGCACAGAGAACAACATCACTGGTGAACCACAGCTATCTTGGCAAAGAGGGCTGAAAAGAACTGAAAAGAGGAATGAGCTTTCCAGCACTTGAGGAATTTAGAACAAAGGAAGTGGCTGTCACTCATTGCCTGAGCTCAGAATAGTTCCTTTATCAGAATCCCCCTGCCAGCATACTTAACTCTGTTGTTGTTATTGTTGCTGTTGCTGTTGTGTGCCTTCAAGTTGTTTCCAACTTATGGCAACCCTAAGGCTTTTCTGGGGGCTGACTCACCCAAGATCACCCAGAGGGTTTCCATGGCCAAGCAGGGAATTGAACCCTGGTCTTCAGGGTTGTAGTCCAACACTCAGACCACTACAATACACTGGCTCTCTTAACTCTAATATTTAGAGCTATTTGTGCGGTTTCCTAACATGCATGTATTACAAGTACATTCTCATGATATAATCTATGGCAAAGGAGAAAGCAGGAGAAAACTTTTAATTAACTCAGCTTCATTTAGATTGGAGATTAAATTACATAACAACTCTGCAAATCAAACCAGGATGAGATTATTTCAAATCAGCCTTGTTGGACAAAATCCTTAAAGGCGTTTTAAAAAAAAAAAGACCCCTTCCCCCGCATTTACGTCTCTACTATTCGGGAGGGAAAGGAGGTTTCCACCCACTCTTGGATCTTGGAATTAGGGCTCTGCATGCTGCAACAGTGAGGATTAAAACAAAGAAAAAGACAGAGGTAGTCTGCTGATCCTTCAGCCACAGCTTTACTGGTCTAAACAGGTGTCAAACTGAGCAGAGCTCTTTGGGACAGTAGAACATCTGGTGTCCTGCTGTTCACTTGTTAATGCCTCACAGATGTGTGAATCCAATGGCTACTTTAGGCTTCTGTTTACTCTACTGGGCGTTAGTTAGTACCATGGGCCAGCTTGAAGCTTCAAGAAAAAAGGAAATTTGGTAATCTTTGCTATAGAGGTAGCTCCAGTCACAGCACTTAGGAAATCAAAGGATTCACACTATTAATATGTGTGCACATCCCTGTGTATACACAAAGATACACCAGGCTGGCCCTACCATTGGGCAAGATGACTTGGCCAGGTGGCTGATGCTGACAGCTTAGGTGGAAAGGGGGCAGTGAGATGCTGGGGAACAGATCTGTGGACAATATGGTGCCTGTTCTTCACCCTTTAAACTAGCTTCCTGTTCTCAGATATGATGGAAGACACAGTGCCACAGGCACAGTTGCCACAAGGTTCAATGGTTATTGAGTGAGTTTCTGTACGTGGAACAGAAAAAGCAATCATTTTATCCTCTGCCTCAGGCAGCAAACTATCTTGACACGGAGCAATTTTCCTTTGAAGGGATTAGTATCACAACTCCTAACCAAGTACTATGATGACATAGTTGGGTATGATCTTACATGGCTTCCCCCTACATTATCTTGCACGAAGTCTTTGCAACATTCTTTTCAAAGATTAAGAGCAGCACCTCCAAACCACTGTCCAGTTCCAGAAAGTGCTGTCTGCTCCTCCCCCATCATCATCTTAGAGGTGTTTCACTGTATTCTGCTCCATACTCTACATCTAATACAATATTAGGACTTGCTGAGCTCAGATCAAACACTTGGCTTCATCCCACTAGACATACACCACCAAGCTACTTTCACAGAAAAGCTCAGTCCTGCAAAAAGTGCTTTACTTTAGCTTGGTCTTCAATCTGATGTAATAAGAGCTTCAAGTAAAATACTTACAAGCAAGAATTCCACATATGGAAACAGTTTGGTTATATAGCCCACACGAGTCCTATCACCTCTAAAAAACTGCATGCTTGAAGTAGCTGTTGAATGTGTTCAAACTTTGGACTCAAGAAAGAGAAGGTCATGCAGTAACCTGACTTGCTGCCTGTATGTAGATATATTTTGCACTGGTATATCCCTCAAAAATCTATGTCCATGCTTCAAGAACTCACAATCCAATTAGGTAACGCAGACATGCTTGAAGCAGTAGGAAAAAAGAAAACAACTCTGTATCAAGTCAGACCATAGGATAATCTATAGTTGGCCCTCCACATCTGCAGGTGGGGAACCTTCCCTCTTAGCATCCCTCTTAAAAAACCATCCATGGTCCTCCTCTTCCTCTACCAGCTTGTGCCTGGCCAGCTAAGAACAGCTTGCAGCCCAATTTCTCAGCATCATAAACTCTTTCCTAATGCTTCCACAGACACCCAAAGAAGGAGATGGGCAAGAGTGAGGAAATATAAGGCCACCATGCCAAACCATCCCCTTTCCCTCTCCATTGACCTCGTTTGGACCCTTGGTGACCACTCTCTCCACCATGCCTTGGCCCTTCCCACAGACAGACACCCCAATTTTGATATTTCCAATTTTGCCACTTTTCTAGGGGTTCTGCACCCCTAAACCTAGCAAATATGGAGGGCTGACTGTAGTTATTTATCAGTTAATGGTTTCAGAGAGGTTTCCTGAGCCCTAACTGAGCACACCAGGAATTCAACCTAGGACCTTCTGCCTACAAAGCATATGTTCTAGGACTGAGCTATGGCTTTTTTCCATATATATGTGTCCATTATTAAGAATCACATCTGTCCACAGTGGGAAACACCAGTGCTTACTGACGTACCTTCAAATATGATTTTTCACAGAAAGTGTCACTCTGAGCAGAATGTGGAAGTCAAAGTAATAATGGAAGGAAAAGACAAGGGCACAAGAAAGACAGAGAGAGAGAGAGAGAGAGAATTTTTTCTTCTTTGTTCTTAAATAAAGAGAATAGAGGCAGCAGGCTATAGTTTGACAAAACAAAACAAACCCAAACAGTGGCCACTGAGACGTGATCAAAAGAACAGCTAGATTACTGATGTTGCTTTTAAAGATTTAAACATCAACATTTTTTTCCTGGAGAAACCGAAGGGAGTAGGACACTATTTGAATGGGATTTCAGTGTCTAAAGTCTCCAGGAGCTTTGTAAATCCCTGACTAAATATATGCATAAAATATGAAATGCCAAGCTGATTATCAAGAACAATGCAAGCTAGGAGGGGGAAGCTGTTTCTTTTTAGCTCCCATCACGGAGAACCTTTCAATTTATTAGGTCACACATGTCTGTCAATGCACAATGAAACAGTCTCCACAGGAAGTGGTGCAAGCTCCTGGGATATGTAAAGCTAGATGGGACAAAGCACTAGAACAAATGTATAATCCCACCAGGGGCAAAGGAAACTCTAACAGGTCTTTTCTGACCCACTTCCACCCTTTTGAAAACACAGGCTTCCTAGCCAGTGGCCCTTTCAAAGCCCCCAAACAAAAATTGCATTAGACTGATGACAGCTGCTTGTTCAAAGGCTGGTTTTGACAACACAATTCCTTGGTGCTTCTGGTGGAATGATAAATTATGGAATTCATGTCATAACTTGAAATCAACATGAATTTCAGTTGGGTGCAGAAATAGATAGATGGATGATAGATAGATAGATAGATAGATAGATAGATAGATAGATAGATAGATAGATAGATAGATTTTAAAAAGTCCGGTTTTCCAGCTCTTCCTTAGGAGATGTTTTCTCCCTGAAAAATCTCTGTGGCTTTGCAGTTCCATCTCAAATCTAACTGTCTATATTGCTCCACAGGAAATATTCTAAAAGCATCACATTGTAGGGATTCTTGATAGCATCTATAGCTATAAGTAAAGCCCTAAAGCAAATCCATATATGCAGGCTGCTGAATGGCAGTAGCTTAAAGCGGCAAGTCACATATTCTTAAATTGATTTGAGGAACTGCTTTGGCAGCAGCTACTTACGAGCATATACTCCTACAAACATCTTTATTTAAACAACTAAGTCTTCAACCTTCCATGCTATCTTCTCTGGCTGGTGCTGTACATATGAGTGAACTCTCCACAAAACTGCAGCCCCATCACCAAATTGGATTAGCAACTAGATTAAGGGGTAAGGCAGAGCTTTCCAAACTCTGTGTTGCGACACGTTAGTGTGTCAGACGCAGTGTGTAGGTGTGTTGTGCGAACATGATGAGTGGAGGGGCTACCTGTCCCACCGTCATGGTGGGCCAGGGCCAGGTGAAGGGGCTGCCTCTGCCACTGCTGCCACCCCAGGTCAAGGAAGACCCTGGTAAGGGCGGGTGGGTCAGGTCTGGATAGAGGGGCAGCCTCCACTTACTGAATTACTGTATCGCAAAATGATGCAAAAGTGTCACCAACATGAAAAGTTTGGAAACCTCTGGCCTATGGGTATCCAATTCCCTGGCACAGATGTCAACAACAACAACATTCTGTCCTTTTCCCAATCTGGGATTCAAATCAACTTACAAAGGTTGTAACAAATACAGCTTTAAAATTCATATCATGCAGAGACTGAAACTATAAGTAATTATATAATTAGAAGCAGTTATGTGCAAGGGCATTAAAAAAGAAAACAATAAGTAAATAGTAAAGCACATTCTGAATGGCCCTTTTTCCCTTGAGCCATCAGCCACCAAAGGCCTGGCGGGGGGAAAAAGGGGTCTTCATCTGCCTATAAAAAGATAGCAGAGAACATGTCATTTTAACCACTCTCAGAAGGGAGCTCCTCAGCCTCAGATCAGCTACCAAGCGAAGCCTCTCCCATGTTCTGCCAGATGTTCCTGTGAGGGTGGTGAGAGAAAAAGGGAACATGACCTGGAAGAACTCTGCCAGGCTGCTGCTCAAGGACATGACAGAGGAAGCAAAATGAGCCTTTACACTTCCTTCAGAACCACGTGACAAGGGCTATCACACCCACTCAGATGTGTACAATCAGTTATACATCTTCTGTCTCTTCTGCCCATCTGACCATCATTCGGCACACTTCATCGCTCTGTGCTGTCTGGAAAAAGGATGGCTTTCAGTGCATGCATGCACATGCACTATTTTTGTGTGTGCTTATAGCAACATCAGAGCAGGAAAAGCAAAAACTCCCTACGAGTTCATGCTGCCATTGGACATCTCCTGCGACTGCATTAAAGGAAACCAGAGAAGTCTTGTGTTCTCTGCTGTTAGGAGTTAACTCCATCTTTCCTTTATAGCCATCTGCCAATTACAGCATCCTAACTCAACAGCTGCCTTCTGTTTCTGCCCCAATATGCCTCCTGTGGGCCACTCAAAAAAGCTACTGTTCAGCGCTTCCCTTTTGAAGGGAACAGCAGAGAAAGGAAGCTACAGAACAGCTGTGCAAAGCAATAATTGCTGACCTTCCTGGGGGAAAGAGGGGGGTGGTGGAGGAGACCACACTGCAGAGACACCCTCTCCAAGCACATCTTCCTTAATTAAGTCCTTTTACCTTTTCATTGCCATACATAAAATCTGCCTCCTCTCCCCCCTCTGCCCCACCTAATTTCTCCTTCAGGTCCATAAAACAAGAGAAGCTTCAATTTCTTTAGTTAGTTATTTTAATGCGATGCACATGATGGCCATTATTTGCTTAAGTGGTGCTGAGGAGTTACTCATGCACTTCCTGCTGCAACACTTCTGTCTTGTCACCTCGGGAATCCAATTACATTCAAGGAGTTGCCCTGGCTTCCTTCTAATCATTCTTTCAATATTACTTTATTCCAAAATTAGCCTATGATGTGGCTACTAATGGCCCAAAAAGGCTCACTGAGAATATTTACAACATGCAGGTCAAACACAGAGAACAGCTGAGGCATAGTCATGAAATACCCAAGGTTTCCTTCTCCAGTTTGACAACACCTTACAAACACAGATGTCAGGGGGCAGTTTTGAAGTGTGAGAGCTTCTCACTACTACCACACCTCAAAACCTATCCAGAGGCTGCAGTCACAAGAAGAACTTCAAATGTCAGGGTGTTCTGCTTATCCACAGGAAGCTGTATGCATCACAGTGATGATATTCCCTGAGTGATCTTATGCCAGTCACTCTCTGAGCCTAGCTTCTCTGACAAAAGGTTCATGTGCCATACCAAGTAGCATTCCTACTCCTACTGTAGAGAAAGTATCAGAGATACACTTTCCTCACTTCTGTTACAGTGGTTCTCAACCTTCGGACTTCCAGTGGTTTTGGATTTCAACTCCCAGACGCTCCAGCCAGCATGGGCAATGGCCAAAGAATTGGGAGTTAAAGTCCAAAGCATCTGAAGATCAATGGCTGACAACGCTTAGAGTATGCCACTCTGCTTGCAGGCCTGTCATGGAACCCCAACTGTCCTGCAGATGCTCCAGAGGAAAGCCCAGAACATCCTCAAAGCTAATTTGGAATGCATTTTCCCCACAAAGATGGGGCCTGAAAATGCAGTGTTTGTGCTTATTTCACAACTACAACCCCACCATGACCAAAAGCAGGCCAAAAATGAAACTGGAAGTGATGTCACATCACTTCCAGGTCACTGAAAGTATACCAATGCAGCCTAACAGGATTGCCACTAGGATAAAAACTGCCCACTGCCCTGACACAGTTGCCCACTCCTAGTGGGGTGTATATTCAGTTCACGCAAAACATTGCCTGGGCCTAACAAGTGGTACTGCCATCCTCCTTGAACTGCAAGCATGCTTGGGAACATGTCCCAGGACATGGTTACAGGGAAGAATGGTACATGGAGACAGGCTCTCTATCAAAAGAACCTTATTCATCATAACTTCTGTTCTCATTCAGGCACCTCTAGAAAGGCTTCATGGAAACTCAGCCTCTTCTAGAGCACAATCTGAATATCATAATTTCATGGGGAGTGTTCAGCAAAACCTGGAGCAATTAACCTACTGGTCTCCGTAGCAGCATATTTCATACCATGGTGCACATGCAACTGCATGGGAAAACGGATCATCTGGGTGGAAAATTTTTACTATTCTACCAGTCTTTAACACTTCTGATTGCTATACAAGTAAAAGTTCTTCTCATCATTTGTCAGCATGATGCAGATGGTTACTATGCAGATATAAATATAATATGGTACGTTTGTTGTTGTATGCCTTCAAGTTGTTTCTGACTTATAGTGACCCTAGGCAAACCTATCATGGGCTTTTCTGGGGCTGAGAGTGTGTTATGCACGCAAAGTCACCCAGTGGGTTTCCACTGATGAGTGATGAATCGAACTTTGGTCTCCAGAGTCATAGTCCAATGCTCAAATCACTTCACTACACATTTATCCTACAGTATGTGATTTTCTCCAAAACTATTCCTGATTTGCACTTGGATCATTGCGCAAATTGTTTGCAGTGTTTCTTGAACAACCAGCCTTGCCCATACCTGCACCATATTCCTCCCAAACTGGCCACTTGCTACTGCATGGATACAGTCCTTCTTCCACATTCACAGGCTTGACCTTCAAGAATCTGATTATTCGCAAGGTGCCCATTTGGCTTCTCCCCCATTCTGTCCCTCCCATTCTCTTGCCTTTTGCCCAGGCACGCTGCCTTCCTTCACTGCGTCCAAGCAAAAGGCAAGCGAATGGGAGGAGGAAAAGCTTTCATGTGCAGCCCTTGAAGGGAATTAGAAGAGGAGCACTCATTCAGGTGAGGGGGGAGTTATTTTTGTTTTTACTTTCATGAGAGTTCTGTGACCTGAACCCTCATGAAAGTCTAGGCTTTAGAATCTGAAAGTGTGATGCTTATGTCTAACCACTCTGTCATGATCCAAACTCAGGAGCAAATTTTGACAGCATGGATGTAACCTTGAGTCCTTCTCACAGAGGTAAACTGAAAAGCTTTAGTGAAGGATAACTAAATCAGTCTTCTCCAGCCTGACATTTTGCAGATGTATTAGCTTCCCCAGCCACCGCAGATGGGTAGGACGATGAGATTTGTCATCTAACACATCTGGAAGGTACCAGGAAAGTAGTCAGTAACCATATGAAGTAACCATTAACTACAGACCCACTCCGTCCAAACCCTGCCACAGACAAGAGGCAGCAAGCCAAAACTTCATGAGAAGTTCTCCTTTAAGACAAACACTTCACCTTTTTTTCCCTGTGTATTTGAATGGTGCCCTAATTTTCACATGTCTGAAAGTTACGAGCAGGAAAGTCAAGTTATTAGTAATAAACTTAATGAAGTGACATGATGCCAAGTTTCTGTGCCCTTGCTTTTGGTTCCCTCCACTCCTCATGCAGAAGTAAATGAAGGCTGCCTGCTGTAATTACCTACAAGACCATAAAAACCCCAAACACATTCAGATATCAGGTTCCCATTAAATGTTCCATCTTCTCAGTCTCTCCTCCCCCTATATGCAGACGCATAACCTAGAGCTCCGAACTCACTATAATTAGGAAGAACTAATCTAATTTCAGATTTTAGTATCCCTTATCACTCTAATGCAGGCATTAAAAACTTTATTAAGAAAGCCATCATTAGACAGTGCAGAGAGGCTACAGCAGCCACAGAAATTTCTCAACTATTCCTGAAACAAAGCATTCATGGGCTGAAGATGCTCGAAGATGTATCTCCTTTCAAGGTATAAGGCAAGCTGACACTCACTAAAGGGATACAGTGCTGGACACAACCACACCCTTGTGAGCAAACCCATTCCAACTCAGTAGGGCATACTTCTGGGAAACCCCTCCTAGCCCATTTATCTACATAGCTGACACTGCAGCCCATATGATTCGAACAGAGAATCTGAGCCTATTGTACGGCCCTTGGGTAATATGAAATAAGTGGCAACAGTGACGTGAGTCACAGTGAATTTCTTAGTTTACTAAGGAGAGAGTAAGTAGACGCTTGATGCATTATTCCCCCTATTTTCATACAAGATGTGCTGCATGAAGACACACACTGGACAGGAAAACAAGGGGCTGTATGAGATTCCTGCTTGCCAAGAGAACCCCAAGAATTATAAGTACATCATGATTAAAACCTCCCCCTCCATGGGCATGTGTATGAGAAGGAATCAGTTAGCAATGATGTGTGTTTTCCAAGCACAGCTCCCCTTATCACAAAAAGCCTCTTTTAAACTGTGACAGGGAATGCCCCTCACTGGACTTAGAAGACTCAAGCGCTTCCTCCTATGCACTGGTGACAATGAAATGCACACTTCCACTTGCATGCTCATTTTGCTGCACAGCATATACTACTGATGCCAATGTGATATACAGAGAGACCAATTACACTGATGTGCATGTGGATACACCCCCATATAAACTGGGAGGGTTATACTACAGATGAACAAAACATAGCTGAGACCTATGACGCAGACTAGTATTAACCATGGGTCCCAGAATGGAAAACCATTAAACACTCATATGGAGGAAGTTTAGAAAATTCATCCCTTTTTGCTCCCAATGAAATCTGAACAGCACTACTCTGACTCATACTGAATCAGTAGAGTAAAGGGCAGGCATCCTCTTGGTAGCAGCAAAATGGCAGAGATCATTCATGGTTTTGCATTCACACACAGACTCAAATCATTCTTCTGTGGAGCTCCCACATTTGCCATCCTAAGTCACTTCAGTACTTACTACTCTTAACAGATTCCGTGCTCTTTTATACTTTGATTTTTGCCAGCCAATTGGCCTGTCTCTTCCTCCCAGATAACCATCACTCAAAGTTCATTTGTCAAAGCCAGCAGCTTCTTCTGGCCCCTGCACTGATGTTCCTCATTAGTATCAGACTCCAGTTTATACAAGAGGCCTTGATCTCATGGAGGAACACAGACTCAGAACTAAAGGTCACCCAATTGCAGAGTCTCCCTTGGGCTAAGGAAACTTTTTTTTTTCCTGTCAGGAAATCTAGTGGAGAAAAACATAGCTACTGTCTGCAAGCAATGCTTGAAGTCAGTCTGAATTTCCACTCTTCATCTACCCTAAGATTCTGTTCCTGATGCACTGGTGCCAGAAGCTCCATTACTGAAAGTCATGAAATGCCATAGTCAAAGAAACTGTAGTCATTCTTATAAATATCGAAACATGAACAAGTAAGGAAAGTTTTTGGAACTCTTTCATTGTTGCAACTCACATCAATATTCAATTTTTCCTTCACTTTCTGCAAAACATGAGACTTTAAGTGGTCTATAAACCCAATTGAGAGCCAGTGTGCCGTAGTGGTTTGAACACTGGACTACAACCCTGGAGACTAGGGTTCGAATCTCCACTCAGTCACGGAAACCCACCTTGGGCGCATCACACAGCCTCAGCCTCCCCCCAAAAAACCCAATAAGTCAGGAACAACTTGAAAGCAGATAACAGCAAAGAACAACAACATCAACAGGCCTAATTTGCCTGTGGTCCTATTTGCTCTTAATTTAGTCATGCTCTTTTGCCAGATTGTTTATGATCAAAGAATTGATTGTCCTTACAACACTTCTAGGAGATTGTTCTTTGTCTCCAATAGGATGGGAAGCAGAGAGAAAGACAAAATGGTTATAATAGGACAAAAAGATAAGCAAGGGAAATGTAGGACCACGGGCCATTTCTGCACTACACTGTTATAGTGCTATTATTCCACTTTGAACATCCTGTGGAATTCTGGGGTTTGTAGTTTACTGGGGCCAAAGAGCTCTCTGGCTGAGAGTTCTAAATGCCCCTTCCTGAAACTGCAAGTCCCAGGATTCCATAGGATGTTGAAAGTGGAATAATAGCACTATAACAGTGTAGTGTGGAAATGGCCATGGTCAAATAAGTATAGCTGGTACCCCTGCCTTTACTGTGTCCAAATGTGGCTACTGTATGGTTTTGGGTAACATGTAGAGTTCAGATCTTATAGGTGAGGGATGGGGAACCTCAGGTCCTTGGTCCAATCCAGCCCTCTGAGCATCCCTAGATAGTCTCTTCCTCATAATACAATCCTTCGGTGCTCTCCACCTTTTGAGTCAGCTTAGGATGTCAGCAGCAAGAACTTTAAGCTCAAATTATGCTAGCATTTTTGGTCCCACTCTTTTGCCTTAGGAATACAGGTCCTATCCTTGAGCTGAAAGAGGTCCCACCCTTGTGGCAGGTGAATCTTCTACGCTCACACACTTGGTCTCAAATAATAGAAAATGGGGGAGGGGTTGCCTTCCTTCCTGGACACAGGACACCTAAGGCCAGGGCCAAGGCAGAATTGCTACTTAGGAGAAACATTTACGATCTTCCAGCAGGATCCTGCTGAAGGCTTAATGACCTTTCTGTTTTTCAAGTAGTGGTTTTATATTTACGACCTAAAAGGGGAAAGAGATGTGGAGGCAGACAATCAGGAGAGCCATCACCCCTTTCTGCTCCTGACCCACTGCTGTCCAAACAGCATCCCAGCCTCAACTCCAGGAAGCCATAAAAAACGATTTCATTTCAACCTGTTTTTTTCTAAACTTTTTGGGGAGGTGGGGAGGATGGAGGGGCCGTATATCTTCGATGCCCACCCTAAGGAACCAAATTAAATATTAATGTCAGGAAGCCTTAAAGAAAACACACACTGAAAACCAGAGGCCAAAGTGTGTTTGCAGCCTGTCTCAAAGGAGGAAGAGATCCTTTCCCCCGACTCCTGCTGCCCAGTTCTTCTGTTTGGATATCAGAGAGGATTTTCAAGACGGATAAAAGGAAAGGGTTCTGACAAGGGATACAAGATGCCCTGGGGCAACATGTCAAAGCTGAGGGTTAATTTCGAAGGCCTTTGGAGCTCCAAAGGAAAGATTGCCTCTTTAAGAGCAGCAAGCAATAACAAGGAAGAAAACAAATTCTATAGAATGTAAGCTGTTTTCAGTTTCTGCTGCATGGGGACCCCCCACATGCAGTGAAAACTATATGAGTGGGTCTCTCAATCTTCCCTCTTCTCTTTCTACTGCTAAATAAGAGTGTTTGGAAATGACACCCTGGTCTCAACTGCAATTTCTTTTGCCCAGTCCTGACAGAACTCAGCCCATATTATCACACAGTGGGAAAGTGGAACAACTTGGTTTAGGGAAGAGGAAGTATCATGCTCAGCTGTTGACACTAAACAAAGCATACACAAACACAGACCTTGTACTTGTGAAGTCATATTTAGGCATCCGCGTGAAAATGGTATTACCAGTTACAAATCAAATGCATTGTAAAGTGCATTTTTTTACATTTCACTACTGATTCTTATCATTATCTACTATATGCATACCTTATGTAACGTAATGAACATTCTAATCCTGCAAAATATAATAGAAATAAATAATAAAAGCTACATACGATGCAACATAAAACAACCTTAGTCTTTAAAAGCAATTACAAAACTAAACTAAAAAACAAATGGCAGTCCACAAATGGAACAAGACAATCGTTCTTAACCTGGGATCCACAGCCCCCTGGGGGTTTGCAGAGACCTCATGGGGGTCTGCGAAGCCCTGCTGCTGGACACCAACAGCAGCATCAGCCACAGGGATGCAGCAGCAAGGGCTGGGGTTGCGGATGCCAAAACTGTCCCCTCCTTTCCCCTTGGCAAAGTGTCATACATCTGGCTGGAGTGTTGCTTCATGGTGCGCAACACTGACACCACTTCTCCACTTGTGTCACCTTCTCCTCTGGACTGCTTAATGGCACTGTATGGGAAATGAAAACAGCCCCCACCTCTCTCACACAGACCCATGCAAGCATATACCCCCTGCAAGATTCCAGGTGTGAGGCTGTGGCCACAAAAAGTGCACCAGTGATGGGCGGAGCCTGGAGGTGAACACAGGCTCTTCCACTGGTCCTCACAGTATCCCTGTTAACTGCAAAAATCTTCCCACCCTGCTCTTCTCACCCTGTTCTTTCCACACTCCTCCCCCAAGCTCCTCTCCAAAATGCTGCAGCATTTCAGCAATGCTCTGCTAGCAGATCAATTGTTTGGTGAATCCTCCTCTGTCTGCCCCAGCCCCCTTTTAGTATGATTCACTATAATTATATGGGTGAAGGATTCAGTTGTCTACATGAGGAGACTGGGAGACCACTTGATTTTTTAGCCCAAACCATGGTGTGCTGACCCACCTGCAAATGTGGAGGCTGTGCATCTTTTCTTTCTTCTCTCCCCTCTCAAGTTACCTGTTTTGGAGACCACTCCAAAATCAAACAATTGATCCTTTGCAAATCAGGGAGCAGTTTGTGTACAAGCACACACCTGCCACCTTGTTCCTTTTGTCAGGGACGTGGCAGCAAGGGGTGCGGGCACTGGGGAACATGATGGAAGGCATGTGTACACACCCAAACTGCTCCTTCATTGTAAATGGGGGAGCAGTTTTGGAACCTGCATCCCTTAACCATGTCCCTGAAGAAAGGGACATGGCAGCATACATATGTACATACCCACATCATGACTCTGGAGATGAGGATTTGAATCCCCACACAAACCCTGGAAACCCACTGGGTGACCTCTGGCAAGTCACATTATCTCAGCCTCAAAGGTAAAAGCACATATCTGGCCAAGAAAAAAAACCCATGGTAGGGTCAACTTAGGGTCACCACAACTCAGGCCCTTTCTGCACCTTACTTTTTTTTGGTGCTGGGGTGAAAGGATCACGTGAGCAGCCTCTGGCAAGAGGCTCTCACATCCCTGCTGCTTCAGCTCCACACGTCCTGCCTGCTCGCACGAGAGCCCCACCTCTTCCTTCCGCAGTGCAGTCTGGGGGTTTCCCAGGCTGCGCTGGGGCAGGAAGCGTGACCAGCGCAGCTCTGGAGGCTCTGCATGCCAGGTAAGTGCACGCGGGGCCTGGGAGCAATGCGTGATCACGCACCATTTTCGGCTTCCAGCCAAAAATGAAAAGGTGTGCTATCAGCACCTGCCGGCCCCTGGAGCGTCACGTGATTGTGAGTGCATCGTGCAGATCGTTCCTCACAATTGTGCGATGCTCCAGGCGCCCTTTCGCATGGCAAATGCCGTGCAGAAAGGGCCCCCGTTTACAAAGATGAGAGACATGATGGCTGCAACGAATCTCCCCCTGTCAGCAGCACTTTGTTATTGTATGCCTTCAAGTAACTTATTATGGCAACACTAAGCTGAACCTATCACAGGGTATGTTTCTTTGGGAGGGGGGCAAGATTTCTTGGGGGTGGGGTTGCCTTTGCCTTCCTCTGAGGCTGAGAGCATATGACCCAATGTCTGAGCTGGGATTCGAATTGTTGCCTCCAGAAGCTCTTAATAAATAAGAATAGATATTTAAATATTTATATCTAAATTTAAATATTCAACTGTTAAGTTTTGGAGTCCCCAGCAACAAATTATATTTACAGGCTGTCCCTGGTAATGAAAAGGTTAAGAACCACTGGAATAAGGGAAATACTTAGCTAGGGATAACCTGCTTAAATAAATATACCTTAAGAGGCATCTAAGAGAAATGTTGTGAGGGTTTCTGCCTCTCAGATTATCTGGATGTGATTGTTCTGAAGGGCAAGGGCTGCTACTTATTAGGCTAACCCCTGGCAATGTTAACTGATGGCATTTAGTTAGTTTCAGGATACCCATTATGACTTCCTGTGAAGATCTCAATTAAATGGGCATACACAGGGGAAGACGAGTATCTTGACTGAAGCCAGTAGCTGATTAGACCACATAAACAATATTAATTTACAAAAGCACCTAAGCAAAAGAATTTCTGCCCCAAAGAGCTTCCTTAAAAAAGGAATAAACCAAGAAAAGATGGGAGGTGGGGGAAATTATGAAAAGAAATGAGACAAACAAACATGCACAGGTCTCATTTCTAGTTGGATATGCTGTTTTGAATGCCCAAAAGAGATTTGTACAATTTTAAAAAAAAAGTTTTAAAACTCATGGAGGACAAAGCTATTTATGACTGCTAGGCATGATACCTATCCATACCTCTATGATCATAAACAGTATGCCTCTCAGTACAAGATACTGACAAGAGCAAATGGGGCAGAAGTATTCCATTCATCTTCTATTTGCACGTCTCCCAGAGGCATCTGGGTTGCCCCTCTGAAAACCAAGTGTCAGATTACACAAACCTCTGCTCTGACTCAGCAAAGCTCTTCTTCTGTTCTAAGGAACTGTTGTTGTATATGGAAATCCTAAGTTGAACCTATCACAAGGTTTTCTGAGGCTGAGAATGTGTAATGCATCCAAGGTCATCCAGCGGGTTTGCATGGATGATCAGAGAATCAAACCCTGGTTTTCAGGGTCATAGTCCAATGTCCAAATCACACCACGCTGCCTGTAGTAGTACCTGGTTCCATATGTTCTGGAAGGGACAGAAAGTAAGGTTGGGTAGAGTCATTTAAACACACAGAAGACTAGTGGCTGAGGTTGGTGGAACTGGAAGAGCGAAGGTCATAACAGCAGACATGTGGTACTAAAAGCTTTCAAGGAAAAAGGACAAAAGGTGTATTTGATGGGTTTGGAGGAAGACAGGGAAACCAGAAGAATGATCTGGTTGGATGTTTACAATATGGTCTGAGAGACCAAAGATCCTGGCAAAAGGAAAACAATAAAGATACTGAGTATGTGGGGTGTATCCCTAAACCTTGGGTTCCCATGGTAAACTGTTAAGTAGAAGGCTGTTTTGTGCATCTGTGGAAAGACAACAATTTATGCAGAAATATGTTTCTGTAGCACATAAGCATTTTGCAAACTGCCTGAAGACTTCACTGAGTAGTGCTGTGTTGAGGGTGAATTTCAAAAATAAAATATAGGAAAAGCTCAAGGCATTATTTTATCAAGGGTTACATAAATATTCATTTGGAGTAAAGCGCTAATTAAGAATCAAAATTAACAAACATTAAAAAGGTATACCCAGTATTTCTTCACAGTACATGGCTCTAATGCAAGTTGTTTTTTTCAGACGTTGCAGCCTTCTCTAGGAAGTAACTATTTAAAAAAACAACAACCCATAAATGGCTCTTATAAAACCACAGGTTTGGGGGTGGGGGTGGGGGTGGGGAAGGGACCTAAATTTTGTGCCTAGGCAGTCATGTCAGAGATGAAGATAGATGGTCTTCAAACACCCACATCCTCTAAGATCTAACGTGTCTACAAAGAGCATCCATTGCCCCTCTTATCTACACACACCCACACAGATTTCGAAATGTGAGCTGGACTTTGTCCATCTGCCACATCAGAAATGGACAAGGCGGAAAAATGGTGTGTTCTCCCTGACTGCTCAATCCTTCTTCTTTGAGGGGAAAAGTCTGAGAAAGGGTAGCACACTGTCTTTACTATAAAAAGGGGAAATATGTACTGTGTTACATTATATTATATTGCGTTACACATATGTGAGACAGCAGCCTTCTCCAACCTGTTGTCCTCTAGGTGTATCAGACTGCAGTTTTCACCATTCACAGGCAGGTGCTTGGGGATAATGGGAGCCTTAGTTGAACATACCTGGAGGGAGGAACGCTGGTGAAGTGTGTTCTTGGTGAAAGCAAAACTGTAGAGGATTTAGGCCACGGATGGCAGCTTACTGCCCTCAATTCCATGACTTAGAATTTAAAAAAAAAAGTTTCTAACTTCTGCAATATTTAATTTGAATAAGCAGTGGAATGAAATATATTTTCAGTGTTTCTTTCAGTGTTTTTTAAGCATCCACCTCATTTATTCCCACCTTTTAAATCAAGAAATCTCCACTCACAGAAAGAGATTTAACAAGAACAACCTGACACTATTTGACAGGTACGTATATAAGTGAGGGGGTTGGGGCAAGGTCAAAACGGGACAGTGATTTAACCTGAAAGCTCCAGTTTCTTCCACTGCAATGAAGCCATTCCAAGCTGAGTAAAAGCACTACTGGCGTTAATGTGTGAATGAAGAAGGAGACAGGGGCTCCATCTGCTGCAACAAGAAAACCATACTGCAGAAACAGAACCACAGCAAATGTGGGGCTACCATCACAGCCAGCATGCTGTTAAGGGAACTCTGAGCACAGACAGGGCAAGGCTGGTGACGGCCTTGCCAGGTTGCCTCAGCAGTTTGCCCTGCAGCTGATGACACAGTGGGAATAGACAGACGGGCCTAGACTTGCAGGTGCCTAGTGCCTTATATTTATTTACACAGAGTGAAGACGCATTTTTTAATTTTACAGCTTCTGGATGCTGAATCACAACAACATTCTAAAACTGACTTCACTGTTGCTTTGAACACTGTCATTTTCCTTTTCCTTCTCTGCAACAGGTCCATACTTTCCCATACAAGCTGTTATTGCAAAAGCAAATTCCTTCCTCCATCTTTACCTTATATACGTATTTCTGTCAACACCATCAGGTATGCCAGCAGGCTGCAAGAGAAAGTGGGAAGTATGCCCATTCCACCAGCCCTGTCAAAAGACTGGTTGCTTTTTTCCTCACTCCTCCCCATCCCTTTTTCCTTCTGTCATGCTACTTCCTGTTGGGAAAAGCTTTCTATCCTTCCTTCCTTCCTCTTAGGTCAAGCGTAGGGAACTTTTTTCCAATCTGAGAGCCTCCTCATAGATCCCTTCAGGGACCATGTGCCAAAGGTGGCCGTAGCAAAAAGAAAATATGGTGCGGCTAAACCAAAAACAGGCAGAGTCAAAGCAATGCCTAGACACAGACACACCCACACAAACACACACACACTTTTACTTCTCTCTGATTTCTCTATATTTTCTCTCTGAACGCTGAAGACAGGGGCTGCCCATTTCTTGGCAAATGGACTGCACTCGTTCTTTGATCACCAAGTTTCTGCAGAAAAGGGACCAGTGAGTGGTTTGTAGCCTGTTTCCCCAGAGCTGCCTCCCCTCGATGTTCACTCCATCTGCAAAGCCCTGTACTACTCAGTAAAGCAAAACTGCCAACTCTTTGTATCCTTCCCACGTGAGCTGTGTGCGATAGTGAGCAGTGACTGCCTCAACATCTGTCTCTTTGCTGTCGAAACTGACTTGTCAGCCTTCCTCCCTGAGATACCCATGCAAAGGAGGGGTGGGGAGGCAAGGGCCACATGCCAAAAGGCCAGTTTCAGCCTGAGAGGCCTGAAATGCCTACAAGGAGTCCAGCAGCTGTCTCTCATTAGCACCTCGCCTTCCTCAATCCTAACATGGAAGGAACGGCTCAGCAGGGGAAAAACAGACAGCATTACATGTTTCCTTTCCTTTGATTCCATCTTTTTATTTGAGTCAGTAGAGAAAGCTTCTAGAACTCACACAACTCTGAAATGCACAGACTTTGCCAGGCATCTCACTGGCCACATGCCTACTCTTCCACCCAGAACACAAAGAAGTTCCTTTGGGGTGGGGTGGGGCTTCAAACTCCCAGAGTTTCCTAACCAGCATGTCTATTGAAAAATAGATTGATCATACTACCTAGGGGATTCTGGGAATTGTACCTACCCTAAAACAACATTTCCAATCTCTGCTTCCAGCCCCACTCTCAAGACTTTCAATACCTCCTCCTCCTGTCACCTGTAGTGAAAGCAGTCAGCAGGACTCTTCTTAGCTGAGGTTAACTCCCTACCCCTCAGCACAGTGGCAGTGTTAATATATTCCAGTAGGGTTTTGCCCTGCCCTGGTGAGCAGAGCAGACAGGCCACAGGCAGGGAAAGAGACTGGCTGCGGCTGTGGGCTGAAGAATGCCTTCCTTCTCTCTTTATCTGTTGCCTCCGGGCTCTCCTACTGGGGCGTCTGCAGATAATCAAGGACCACATTTGAAACCAGGCGCCAGACAGGATCTTTATCTCCCTCTAAAGAGGAATGTGGATCAAGGCAATGAGTGCAACCTTTTCAGAGGAGAGGGAGGAACACACCCGTACACCAAACAAATAAATAACAAAAGACAAAAAAGCTGCATTTTCTTCAATGGCAGAAAACCAGACAAACTCCCTATGCTACTGGATGGAGCACCAGGAGAACAAACTGAGCAAAGTTAACTGCAAGCCGATCAGGAAGGCAGTCGTGAAAAACAAAGTCCACTCCCTTTTGGAAATCAGATAGTGTCTTCTTCCATGAATTTAGCTGTGCAGCCAAAAGTTGTGATACTTATTATATCCAGAACATCTCTGCACAGGAGTTTTTTCCTCATCTGCACCAAACTGAATAGATCCACCTTCCTTTTAAACCATATCTCAGTACAACTACCTTGTGGAATCTGTTTGATTCAATTAAACAACATTGTATTGGGAAGACATAAAGATGGCCAGGAAACTTGTAGCCTTCAAGGTGCAGCTGAATTGCAACTCCCACCAACCCTACCCAGAATAGCCATGGGATCATGGGAGTGGCAGACTAACAGTATCTAGAGGGCCACCTGTCTCCCTCCCTAACAATGTATATGTATGCATATTATGTATGTGTATTATTTCATTTACCTACATGGTCTGAGAAGTTTCCATGTCCTATTTGGCTTACTCATTGTTCTTCCCCTCTCATACCTATCAGCTACTTAGCTTCAATACACAACCAAATCTCCTGGAGCCATGCATATGGCCCAGACTTATAAGTCCTCTTACAGTTGTACAGATCCTCTAAACTAGTGCTTCTTGGGCTATCTGATCTCAAGGATGAGCCTTTTTTTTTCAGTGCGCCAGATGCCAATACCATATTTGTTTCCAACTAATATATGAAAGTCAAAGTTTGTTTGTCTGTGGCCATTTCCGCACGAGTCCATTATAGCGCGATGATTCCACTGTCAACCTCCTATGGAATCCTGGGGTTTGCAGTTTCAGGAGGGGCCGGCTGAAAGTGGAATCATCCCGCTATAACAGACTAGTGTGGAAATGGCCTGTGTCAGGCAAAGACCTCATATGATTGACTGCCTAAGAAGATTCTATGGAATCCTGCGGCTTGTAGTTTAGGGAAGAGCTTTTAGAATTCTCAGCCATAGAGCTCTTGGGCTCAGTCAATTGTTTCTGTCTTGAATAGGCTTGTTGCTATGGAGACAAGGCCTAGCAGCAAGGAGGAGGAAGGCAGTGTATTCCCTTAGGAACCCAACCTCTGTATGTTAATAACTCTGAATACAGATTGGATTGGGGAAAACAGGGAAAAGTTACAGGTACTGGACAAGACAGTTTGCGGAATTAGAGACATAGGATCTCAAATCTTTCTAACAAGTATCACCTAGGAAAAAATAAAATCCCAGAATGCCAGGTATATATGCTAGTTAGCTATAATTGTTTCTTTCTTCTCTGGAAACTTGTCAGGGACCTGCAACCAATGGCTCAGAGATCAGTACTGGTTGTTACTCTAAATCAGTGGTTCTCAACCTTCCTAATGCCGCGACCCCTTAATACAGTTCCTCATGTTGTGGTGACCTCCAACCATAAAATCATTTTCTTTATTTATTTATTATTTGTTTATTATTTAGTTAGTTAGTTAGTTAGTTATTTCCAACATCAAATAGATTGGAAACACTGCCGTAAATCACTGCTCTGGATAGACTTCTAATGCCTAAAAACTGGTAACCCTCCCCCCCCATTTTTTAAGCACAGAAAGCATCCATCCATGCCAGAATTAAGGCAGTAGTTCTAGTTCTGAATGTTGGGTTTCCACAGTTCAAAAAGCCAATCACTCCCAAAGGCAATGCTGAAACAGCCCACATTTTACACGAGGCGCAGGGAAGCAAGGACGGGAGAGAGGAAAGATGGCAGCGGCATAAGCAGATGCGCTTTGTTTCCCTCCCTCCCTCCGTCCCTTAATGGGAGTGCGGACGCTGAACATACAAAAAGCGAGGAATGCAAGACAGTCAGGGCGAAGAACATAACACGTGCGTGTGGCAAGCGCCAAGGGTCCACGCACAACAAAAGCGAGAGGAGAAAGTCATCCTGGCTATTTCTGCACTAGACTGTTATAGCGCTATTATTCCATTTTCACCATCCTATGGAATCCTGGGGTTTGCAGTTTGAACCCCAGCGCAGGGGTCTCAGAAGCACTGCTCCCATTGGCTGTGAGGCCACCTTCTTTTAAAAGGGGGGCAGGATTGAGGAGCGGCGACCCCTGTGAAATGGTCGTTCGACCCCCAAAGGGGTCCCGACCCCCAGGTTGAGAACCACTGCTCTAAATGAAAGTGTGTGTTTTATGCAGTTTTTTGGATATATTTTATCCAACACAAATGATTCATCTTTTTCCTACGTTGAAAGTATAGACACCCCTAGTCACGAATGAGGGTAAAGAAAAAACTCTCTAGCAAGTACAGACAGAACAAATTATTATGTGTAATCATATAATATACAGCACAAGTGAGGGTAGCTTAAAAGGGCATAAAATTCACAGTGAAATCCCTCATGCATGCAGCGTTATGCATATTTACCTGGGAATAAATCTAAACTGAGCATAAATGAGTAGTGGATTACAGAAGGCTGCAGTCTGAAGAAGTAAGCCCCACTGAACACACTATGGCTTATGTATGAGTAAACAACACATTAGATCTCCTGTTAAGAATACAATCTACCAAGATTAAAGAAGGCAACCATTTCAGAGAAGCCATAAATCAGAGATCGAGCACATGTTTTATACCCAAAAGATCCCACATTCAAACTGCTGGCATCTCCAGTCAGGGATGGGACTCCTGTCTGAAACCCTGGAAAGCCTTTGCCAAGCCAGTGCAAGAAATTCTGGCAAGTAAACCATACAAATTGGCAATTATATCTGATGTAACTTAGCTTGCCCTTTGCTGATTTGTCTTTAACTAAACAGCTGACTGGGGACAAGGGATCCCAATAAAGGATGAGAGCATTCTTCCCTCCTACTGTAACCTCTCTTGGAATCTCTCCCTGCAACATAATTTGTTCTTTAAAATGGGAGACAGTTCCCATAGGCAGCAAAGGGATTTTTTCGCCCCTTGCTAAAAGAAAGGGGGATTCAAGGGGGATTCAAATTGAGATTGTAGTAGGGACAAGCAGTTAAAACAATACACATGCATATACCATGGTTTCAATATGATTCAAAGCTAGCTATTTGTTGAAGCTAATTACACAAAGGGCAGCTACACAGTATGACATGCTATTTGGCTCTGAGCTAAATAGACCAATGATGTGACTCAGTAGAAGTTAGCCTTCTATGTTCTGTGTGTGTCTCTCATTGGGAATCTTTAATGCAGAGATGGCAATAACCAAAACCAAAAAGCTTAATGTGTTTTGGACAAGGAACATGCAACTGAGAGGTCAGAGACAGAAAATGTCATGGACTGTTCTGATATTCATGTTACTATATGCCCAACAAATATGAATTAGCAAACAGGGCATTTGGGATGCATGCAAAGTAACCTGAAGTGAAGGCAAGAAATGACACAATACCAGGAATAGGCAACTTGTGTCCCTTCAGATGTTGTTGTACTGTGTTATAGATCAGCCATAGTAAACATAGCCAAGTATGAGGGATGATGGAAGCTGCAGTCTACCAACAACTGGAGGATTACATATTGCCCATCCCTACTATACAGAGCCACTTTGGTGTGAGTATAAAGTTTCAATCAGTTTGTGCAGCTTAGCCTTTTTTGCAACCCCTCGTCTTTATGCACTGAGAAGAGCCACAGATGCAGTCTTAACAAAACTAGAAAATATGCTATGCTTATTATTTTTAATTAGAAATCCAGACATTTAACCAGCTTCACAGGAGCCCATATCTTTAACATACCCAAGGCATATTTGCCTATGATTAACTCATTTCCATTGCTGTATGTACCCATCTAAAGATATTGCTCCCATTAACAGTGTCCATTGCCCAGACTCAGGCTGCACTAACAAATGGCTGCTTAATCTATTATTACTTTTTAAACAAACTATATTTCAGAAATGACAGTAGGCTGCATACAATTCATTCCTTCAAAAATAGGAAAAGGAATTCATAATTTGTGCTTTGAGTTTCAAAAGGATTTCTAACAGTCAATTAAAGGGGAATTTGTTAATATAATGGGAGAAAGATGAAATTTAGCAGCCCACTTTGCACAACAGCTAGCTCAAGCAATACTTAAGGTGTGGGACATGATAAAAACAGGAGTTTTCAAAATAATGTATAGCTTATTTTTGAAAACAATGAAGAGAAATACATTTCTGATTTGCAATTTTGCAACAAGATTCCAAGAACTCTCCCAAATAAACTAAAAAAGGAAAATGAAACATTACTGTAGAATAACAATTTCAAAAACCCACCAAGAATTTAACAGAAGGCACTGGCCCAAATGCAATGAACAACACACAAGTCACAAACTGAGAATCCCTTTTCCCCACATTTAGGCCTAGTCTCAACTTGCCATGATGTTTCAGAGGTTGAATAAAAGGAACAAGAAAGCCTCTCCTCACATGCCTTGTTCCTTCTTTATTTTTGTAAATTAAGCACTGTGTTAATGCTTCTGTATCACTGACTCCTGGAGAGGTCCAGAGATAATATAATACATCCCGTAAGCAAGGGAGGAATAGTTTCATAAAACAAACTGAATCTGCAATCCTTGATGCATTTACCTGGGAGTGAGTCCCACTAAACTCAACAGGTTTGACTGAATAGGCATTTTTAGGATGGTACTGCAGAAGACTTAAGGAAGTGAGTCAAGTGGTACAGTAATGCAGGGGCAGGGATTATGTTATCTTCAAAAAGTTGGACTGCAATTTCCAATACCCTTCCCATTGGCTGTTCTGGCTAGGTATGATTGAAGATGTAGTCCAACAACATCTGGAGAAACTCGCAGCTCTCCACCCCTGCAGGAAAGGGGAACAAACTCAGTTCATTAGTGTGGCCTGTTGCTTCCCAACATTAAACGCAGTTATTTGGATCTAGACTTAGCCATGCATAGAAGAGACCTTCTGAAACTGGTGGATCCACTCTCACGAATTCTGTCTCCAATCCAGTAATCAGATATGAAGTATCTGATCTAGTCTATTTTGCAAAATTACCCTCACTGCCTTCGGTCACCCTAGTATCTGATGCTCAAACAAAATATAGTCTTGCAATAATGCAAGAAGCCTTTAATTTCTTTAAAATATAGATGATCTCTTCCCTCCTGTCATTTGGAAGATCTGATTAAGGGACACCAGTCTTTCCAACTCTTCTACCTCTTCCTGCATTAACCAACATCACTCCTATGGGCCAGCCAAAGGGTTGCTACTGAGTGGAACCTCAAATTCAAACTCTTTAACGCTGTCTAATAGAGCAGACCTTTGCTTAAATGCCTGAATAATTAAAATTATTGCAACATCCTTAGTCTCCTCTCTAGGGAGTGTTGGGTGCCTATGGCGTAACCAGGAGGTACAGATACAGGCATGGCAATTACCTTTTATCTATTCATTTCAGGATAGGACTCTGTCTGGACTCTTCTTGGGTGGCTGGGTGTTTCAGATAACACCCAGCACACTGAGACAGGTCTCTTGTCTCAACCTTGTGTGTGATTCCATCCCAATCGTGTAGTCATCCATTCAATTTATAATGAGTTACATTTATACACCACCTTTCCTCCAATGTGTTCATGGTGGCCTGCACAGTTCTCCTACCCACTTCATCTTCCCAATAAGAACTCTGTGAAGCAGCTGAGGCTGAAAGAAGGCAGCTGGCTCCATGTCAACCAGTGAGTTTCATGGCTCCCCAGCCCCAGATCAACACTCGATGACACCCTACTGGATCTTTCTTAGAAAGTGTTATTGTTGTTGTGTGTTCAAGTTGTTTCTGACTTACGGTGACCCTGAGGTGAACCTACCATGGGGTTTTCTTGGCAAGATTTGTTCAGAGGGGATTTATTGTCTTCTTCTGAGGCTAACAGAGTCTGACTTGCTCTCAAGGCCACCCAGTAGGTCTCTGTGGTTGAGTGGGGATTCAAATCCTGGTTTCTCAGAGTCCTAGTTCACCAGTTAAACCACTACACTATGCTGGCTCTCAAGGAAAAGTATATCTGTCCAAAACTTTCCTAGCTCACTCCTCTTCTGGTCACTTCTCAGATATAATTCCTCTCTCTTCCCCATCCTGAAGAAGAACAGTTGCACAGAAAATGTTTGAAAGATTTCAACATTTTAGAGTAGGATGGATGCACATCCAACACCACCAGTGGGTTTGTTCTCTAGCATGCTTCACCATAAAAATGTTCTGTCCCTCAAGCACCACCTATCTTGAATAGCCCTTTTAAAACGAACTCCAAACAGGCAAAGTAAGATCCCACAAAGCCCTCATACAGCCAACTGTCCATAAAGCAGATTGGTTTTGACTATACGACTAGGTGGCACTACTCCTGCAAGTTGTATCAAATTGATTACTCAAGGATCATATCTACAAAATGTGGGTCAGGCCATTGCAGCATAAGAGCTAGTGGGTACCCTGGGAAAGAGATGCCACCCATGTCGACATTTATGCCCATGTGAGTTGGGCTGTGCCATGCAGGATCAATTCCAACCTGATAATATGGGTAGTAACATCATCGTATTGGAAGAAACAGCATTTGCGATTCAAAGACACAGCCCATATTATAGAAGACATGTGTGTGGGAATCTAAGAAGCAAGAAACACACTGTCTCATCTTTTAGCTGTAACCCAGTAGCAAGAGGGAAGGCAGATTCCTGGGAGGAAGCATTAACTAGGCCACCCAGTAGTTACAAGGGACATACCCTCCTATTATTCCAGACGATCAAGAAAGTATATATGTATCTTTCCAAATGCAGACATAAAGCATGCCTCCTTTTTTAATCTGGAAAAAACACTGTGCCACAGGTAATGCGTTTTTGGGAAAGTCTGCTTTGTCTTTTCACTAGATGCCATAGAAAGTTTTAACTGCTCTGGGAACATCCAACTTCCAGAATTAAAAGACAGGCTTATGATTGTTGCTGTTTGTCCTAATTCTTTGCTACTAAAATGGATCTAAAGGAACTGGGGTGGGTGGGAAAGGCAACCAAAGAGACAACAGGCCAGCAGGAGACAGCAGGCCTGCAGTGATTTTTTTCTGATGTGTTTATTGAAATGCTGTTTACAGATTAGCTTTCTTTCCTCTGCATTTATTATCATCCCACCAGCCTTCAAAATAGGCACTGAAGGTACTGTGATTAATGAAATCAAAGTCTGCTTCATTTCTGCAGAAATCTTATTTTGAACCAATGCCTCTCAAAATCAAAACAGTTATCCCTCTGACCTCCAAAGTAATAGTTTACCACCAGTAGAGTCACAGGCAGTGTCAGGCATGTATGTTTTTCCTGTGTGTGCACAACAAATCTGTCTGACACACCATTTCCAGCTTCGCTCATTACTATGCTACATTTTTTTCTTTTTAAATCTCAAAAAAGTATTCTTCCATGAACTTTTCCACATACATGCTTAATTTTTCTATCTTGTTTTCTCAGACTGTTGTTTTAAAACTCATTTTCTTTTTTTTCATGTCTCCTTTACAGTGTCTTTCTCACTGTCCCTCCCCTCTATTTTAAAATTTGTCTTTGCAATAATTCATTGCCTTTAACTAACTTTTGTTCAGCACAGTGGACATCTGATTGAATATTCCCAATGTCAATTTTTAAAAATGAGTATTGAAATGTGATGCCAGGGAAGAGTTCTACAGATACCCCGAACTGCTAAAAAGACCAATAAATGCATCCTAGAGAAATCAAGCCTGAAGTCTCCCTAAAAGCAGAGATGACTAAACTGAAGCTATCGTACCTTGGCCATAAAACCAGAAGACATGGCTTCCTAGAAACAACAATAATTGGTAAGGTAGAAGGCAGCAGGAAAAGTAGAAGACTACACATGGATTGACTTAGTCTAGGAAGATACCTTCATTAATCTGTAAGACTTGATAAAGACAGTTGATGATATGATGATTTGAAGGTATTTCATCACCAATAAGCTGAGGCCAACTTGATGTCAGTTAACAAAACACAACAGAAAAGGCATGTGTGTGTGGTTTTTTTATGACAGCTCCTAGACTCCCATCCCAGGAGAAATAATAACCATGTTGGCTGGAGGGCCCTAGGAGTTTTCTTATTTTTGTCAATTCATGTAATCTATGCTTTTAACACCACTCCTTTGGACCAGAATGACTGCTCTACCTTCACATCAGATGGCTGTGACATTAACCTGGACATAAAAGCTTACAGTTAGCCCTGCATATCCACAGATTCTGTATCCATGGACCCTCTGAACTGAATCTCCCAACCACAGCCTGTATGTACGTATGTATGTATGTTTATGTGCGTGTGTATGTGTGTGTGTGTGTACATGTATGTGTGCATATCTATCTATCTATAAAAGAAATCCTAAAAGGAAACTTCAAATTTGCCATTTTATATAAGGGACATCATTTTACTACACGATTGTACACAATGGGACTTCAGCATCCACAGATTTTGGTATCCATGGGAGTAGAGTCTTGGAACGAAATCCTAGTAGATACTGAGGGACTACTGTATATGTTGCTGTCAGAACTTTCCAAAAAGCACAAGATGAACAACAGCTTGCAAGAGGCAGCTATTTTCATTCACACCCTCTGAACTGAATCTCCCACTACAGCTGAATCTTACTAGGAAAAGTTTCCTGTGCTAAAATCTGTAGTTAAGAAAATGGAGGGAGAAAGAGAGACAGGAAAACACACCACTTTGCAGTACTTTCCAGTCATGCAATGGATTCTCTGGACTCAAGCTGCAACATTTCATCATATGAAAGAATTAAAGGAAAGTAAGTCAATACATGATGTTAAGCTGTGCTGGCCTCATACTCCTGAAACTTTAAATTATTACTCTAGAGTTCAGCAATTCCATTTCAGCACATAGCATGCACTTGGGAAAGTACTTGTCACTCATACTGGCTTCATTTCCCCATTAACAACTTCAGGCTGCAAGGCTGTATTATCATTGGTGTTACCACTGGTCAGTGAACAGTGGAGACCAATTTTCTTGGTAATTCTACAACGATTATCATTCTGATTTTCTCTGCCACTTCCTGAGCTCTAAGTAACAATTTTGTTTTTTCACTACTTCTTCATTTACCATAACTATGCAAGCTATCACATTTTATGAGCTGATCCTACCAGCTTTCCTCCCCTATCCTTGCAATTTCAGCACTCAGTCTTTGCTTAGAAACATCAAAGGAATCTGAAAATTTCACAAAGTGCTTTCCTTGCTTTCTCTAGTTGCTGTAGTTATTTCTGGGCTAAACAAATCAAATTGGTTGTTATACTTAAGAAACAGCAGTATTGGGGGGGGGTTAATTCATACCTCTAAGCCAGGTGAAAAGCACATGCTCAGTCAGATAGACATGTTTTCTAGCTTCTGTGCACTGGGTTAATCCATGTACAGTCGAGAAAGGCTAGCATTTTAATATTTCTTAATTTTACAAAATTTCTATAATCCAGAACTGCCTTTCAGTACAAAACCACCAAGATAATTTTATAGTTCACTCATACATATTTCAGTCATATTTCCAAAGGGCAGGAACTCCAGTTTTGCATCTGTCTGCTTGATGGCCCCAAGGAACCAAGTAAATGCTTATTTGCGGATGATCTGTACAAATGAAAAACTTGTAAGCAGGCCCTATTGAACTTAGTGAGAAAAAGTATTCCACTGCATGGTAAGATATATGACACAGCCTACCACTTCATAAAGCAGAGCTGGATGAAGGACATTTTATATGATATGCAATAATTGTTCTCATAAAATAACTTTAACCCAAAGAACAGCCAATCTCTTTTTCTTTTAACTTCAGGTACCAGAGACTGGAGAGCCAATGTAATATTTGAGAGTTAGACAAGGAATCTGGTCTAGACCATAGTTTAAACCCCACTTGACCATGAAAACCTACTGGTTGACCTTGAGTAAGTCATACTGTCTCATCCTCAGAGGAAGATCCAATTGTGATCTAATAGCAAACCCAATGACAAACCCTCTCTGAACAAATCTTGCTAAGAAAACTCAGTGATAGTCTCACCTTTGGGTTGCTGTAAGTCAGAAATGACTTGAAGGTGCACACGACAACAACAACAACAACAACAACAACAGCAGCAGCAGCAGCAATCCAGAGACTACTGGAAATCAAAGTTAGTGGGGCAAAGCCTTCGGCCAACTAGCATGGGGAAAAGAGACTCAGATAAGTAACCTCTGATAAGAGAATATGATGGCCACTTTTATACATTACATGGCATATTGGAGAATATGGATCTGTCCCATTTGAACACCCATGAATCTATATGAGGACTTGTATTATCATGAAGTGGTATGAAATCACTTTTTCAATGTAGCAGATTCCAGAGGTGGCACTATCTTTCTGTCTCTGATCACTCGTTAGCTATGTGTAAATATTACTATGGAGTTCAAATCTACAGCATATAAACTGCTAAACAAGCAACAGGGTTGCATATCTTTGGATCTGGCATCGGTCTAGGTTATCTAAAGGAACATACATTCTCTCAAGTCCTGCCAACTTCACAGGCAGATTTGGTGGGAATGAGGGAAAGGACTTCCTCAGTGGCTACTTCCAGGTTGCGGAACTCCCTTCCTAAGGTGACTAGAATGGCATCCTCCTTGTTGTCCTTCTGCCATGAGATGAAGACTTTTTTATTTCAACTGGCTATTGGGACCAGTCTGTTTACAACAAAATGTATTTCAATAGTGTGATGTACTCTTGCCTTTTTAATGGATGTGCTTTGTTTCACTATATAAATAGTTTAACTACTCTTTAACAGTAACATTTTGCACATTTTGTCCTACCTTGAATCCTGCTACTCAGGCAAACAAGTTAAGAGAATAACAACAGAATAGAAAGTGCGGCAGAAGTTGGTACATAAAGGATGATACGTTGGTTTACCTTGCACTCTATCTGAGGTGGAGTGGTCTGGAATTACAAACTATGAAAGATGCATTAAGTAGCAGGAGGTTGTTTGTGTGAGAGGTCTTCCTTTTTAGGCAACTGCATTTGGGATGTTTGGAATGTGGCTTGGTTTTCTAAAGATGGTTCTACCTCCAAAACGCCCACGTTGTTGTTATGTACCTTCAGGCTGACTCCAATTTAACCACTATCCTATCACAGAGTTTTCCTAGCAAGATTTATCATTCATTGGAAATTTGCCACTGCTTTCCTCTAAGGTTGAGAGTGTGCAACTTGTTCAAGGTCACCTGGTGGGTTTCCATAGCTGAGCAGGGATTTGAGCTCTCATCTCATCATGTCCTTGTCCAACACCCAAACCATTATACCACATCCGATCTCACGGAAGACCTATATTATTCCTTCATAATTAACTCCCTTCTAGGAAGAAAAAGAACAGAAGCTGAGCCTGAAGAGGGAAGACAATGGGCAGGCTAAGTCAAGAGGGGCTTTCTGTCAGCTCACCTAATGAGCAACAAACTGGCATTCTGACCTTGAAATGGCTCCAGATTACAGTTCTGGGTTGCACTCTCAAGCACAGCCCAGATTGGCTGATGCCCTACTGAAAAATATAAGAGTACCCAGGCTGCAGAGCTACAGTTACCACCTGGATTGCTGCAGCTGTTCACTCATAAGAAGCAGAGCACTCAGGGACACCCGGTGAGAAATAAATTGTTCTTATAACGCTAATTCATTTTCCTCTGCTTAATGAAGTTAAGATATGGGGTTGATATTATACCCTCCTGGCATGAGAAAATTGTGTCGCAAGCCACCCAGTTAAAATTGGTTTCTAAATTTGTGAGTATGTGTGTTTCAATGCATGCTCAAACTCTTGGGAATAAAAATCACAATTTATGAACCCAGACCTTAGATGACCCAAGGGTCACATTTCAGAAAAATATGTAACAGCAGATGATTAACTGAATTAGAATCTCTGTTAAGAGTCATTGTTTACTTTGCAACAGCTACAGAAAGAACCTCTAACGAAGACGTCCTTTTTGTTATGTTTCCAGGCTTAACAAAAAGACACACAAAAGTTTTTAAAATACATGTTTAAGATTTTTAGCTTGCCCCTTTCTGGGTCAAGTAACAACCTAAACAGAACACACACAGAACACACACAGAAAACATAATCCTTCAAGAAGCAAAAAATGAATGAATCGAATTCGGTTTCTTCTGCAGTGCTCTGTTCTTGCTAAGCAGACTGTTTCTTTCAGCAAGCTTTTATGAAATGTAACTCCCCCACCCCACCCCAAATGACATCAAGTGTTTCTTCAAACAGGAGCATAATTCTTTCCAACCTTACCTAATATTCTAAAGCTTGTGAGTTCTTCTGTTTTCTTCCATACGTGCATGGGGGACAGGGTACAAGTTATTCTCCTAATCCAGAATCACTAACTCACTGATAAGAGGAAATAGTGGTGGCAGAAGAACGGGTCTTAGGGGAAAAACAGCAGAATCTCACTTGTATAACCCCCAATTCTTCCATTTTTACAGTGTCAGTCCAAATTATTCCTCTCCCCCGCTACTTTTACAGCTTCTCAGTTTCTCTCTCCTCCTCCCATTTCCTCCTTTCATTCTCAGCTTACTTCAGTTACTGGAAACTGAATACAAAGTGCAAAGGTAGTTTGCACTCCATTAGGGGAGAAAGGGGAAGCAGAGATGACATACTCTTGCCCTTCCCAGTTGGCTCTGGCAAAAGCAAACTGCTGCAACCTTCCCTATTTCATGTGTTCTTCCTCATTAACAACTTCTGCCATCTTGACCACACTCTGATCTGGCTTGGCCATGTCTGTCCCAGTTTTCATTTGTAAAATGTTGTATACCCCAAAGGGATCAGACCCTGTCTGATCTTGGAAGCTAGGTAGAGCCAGTTTAGGTTAACACCTGCGCTGGAGACCAATGAATACTAGGTGCTATAGACTATATTTAAGAGGAGGGGACTGGCAGAACTATTTCTTAGTATTCTTGTCTCAGAAAACCCTATGAAATTAATGAAGTCATCATAAGTTGACAGGTGACTTGAAGACACATACACGCACTCATGTACTTAGCAAAATGAACAGGAGGACTATCAAACACAGCAAGACTAGTTTACTACATTTTGATTAACTTTCCATGTGCTTGCTACGTATTATATGAGGTGATCATTCAACTGTCCTACTCCAAACTCTCTCTCTCTCATGCACACATATACACAAAATTTTGTTCCAAGTTTCTTATAAGCTTCTTTCTTCCGCACAAAAAAGGCCCAAATTCATGTCACCTTTCTCATTCTTTAAAGAGACAGCAGAAACAGAATATCTTCACAGAAATTTTAAGGCAGCCAGATAAAATGGTTATAAAATATTTTGAGGTGCAGATACACTTTCACAATTTACTGACCATTCCCACTTCCCTGGCTCTATACCTTGTACTAAATAAATAGCATTTTAAGAATCTTTCCTGCTGACTTCATATTTTGGCACCCTTTTAAAAGAAATTCTTCAAAGTTTCTCAGGAATGGTAGCACAGAGCTATGGACATGTCATTTGAACCAGATGATAAGTTGTAATTTAAGAGACTCTGATATGCTCAGTTTTATACTATGGCAAGGACACAAGGTTCATTGTATGGGGGGAAAAATCTATCTCAGCACATGAACATTTATATTTTTTTCTAGTTTTAAAGCTTTTCACCACTCCACACACCACTGTATTTGAGAGTTAGTTTTTGTAAACTTAACCGGCAGGCAGCCCAGTACCTCACTACCAAAAGAGGTGAAAATAAAAAATAAGAGTGTGGAAATATAGCTTTTGAACTGCAACTCCTAAATTCCCTCCAACACCACAGCCACTGGCAACTCTGTCAAAGTTCCAGTCCATCTTTGCCCACTTACGCAAGTATTTTATCCCCTATCACAAATTCACCCACTCAAGTGATGCCCTCCTGCTGTTCTTTTTGCTGACCCAGTATTTATATATTTAACACATTTCAATATTGCTTTTCATCAAATCAAAATCAATACAGTGACCCCTCCACTTTTACAAAGGTTTAGGGCACAGAACCCTCATGAAAGTGGAAAAGCTGCAAATAACTCCCCCCCCCACAATCCCTTCTCATTCTCTTGTCTTTTGTGCACCAGAGCCAGAGGGAAAAGAATGGGAGGGGGAGCTCTAGAGCGGAGCAGGAAGGCATGCATGTGCCTCCCCTTCCAATTTCCTTGCCTTTTACCTAGCTACTTTCCTTCCTTCTCGACATCCACCAAAATGCAAGGGAATGAGAGGAGGGGCATGCAGGAGGGAAGGCATGTGTGTGCCCCACAAATAATCAGATTTGCAAAAGACAAACCCCTGCTTGTAGAGGGACGACCATAATACATTATGAACAAAACAAAAATAGTAAAAATGTCTTTGTCTGTGAGAAAAGTATGTAGAAGAAAATTAAGCTTATTTGTTTACAAGAAGGAAAGGGTTTAAGAGTCTTTTCCCACTTAAAAAATGGGAATTAGGTAGCTGAAAGATCTGACTTGAAACATACTCAACAGTGACAACATGAATTCTACAAAAATGTCTATCTTATACTCCCAACATTTGTTGCTCATTCTAGCCCAGTTGTTCTCACCCTTTTGCCCTCCAGAGGTTTTGTTCTGGAAATCAGCTCTCATAATCTCTTGATACTGCCCATGGCAGCAAAACATTTGGAGGACCAATAGCCAAGAAGCAGCCTATCTAAGATCTTTCCAAAAACACCCAACCTGTGGCCCCTCTAATCTCTTTTGTTATCTTTAGTAGAATTAAAGGTGTTATGTTTCGAGCTGTAACACTGGAACTAATGCTGATAAAAGACTGAAACATGGGCAAGCAGAAGACAGCTGAGGACAAATTAGATTCTATACAGGTGAAATGTCATCATTTTGATTAAAAATACAGAAAGAGGTTGTGCAGAGATAATATAGGTTAGGTAACAAGGTTGAGAAAGAATTATAATTTGCCAAATGTATCAGAACAGAATGAAGAATTAGACAATAAATTGAGGAGAAAGTGGTTTGACACAAAAGTGAATGAATGGAGAAAAAGATCTCATGAGGTTTCTTGTTTGTTTTTTCTTCTAAAACGTGGTTTGCATCCTTTTGAAATACAGGCTGCAAAAGAGGCAAGTCATCAGCTCAGACCTAGGTTAGATTAATGGCCTCAGGTAATTCTGCTTATAGTTATACATCAAGAGGAGGAGACTTTTTGAACATCAGCCATTCATACTTGCATGTTAAATCCCCAGACAAATTAGAAGGAGATAATTCCAATGTTTTACTTACTTCCTTCAGCAATAAGCAATAGGGCATTATTTTGGAAGGGCGGAATAGAGAATCTTTGCTAAAGTTTGTTTCCAGAAAGTTAACAGCCTGATCTTTATTTGCTGTTTTCTCAAGTTAGTCAGCAAATGATTGTCCTAATATGCAGTTTAACTTTCTTTCAGAGCCTTAAGAATCTCATTATGGGTTATTTCTATGCCTTTTTAAAATACAAGAATATATTAATTCCACTGGTATATATTGCTATGTTCCTACAATGACACTTATCTTAATATGTAGTTTTTCTCCCACTGGAAAAGTACAACTTGGCTGGTTTTGAATTGTGTTCTAGCCCAGATATTATGCATTTCTTTTATATTCAAAATACTAATTTGATATGTGTAAAAATGTTTCTGATTGAATATTTTTGTACCAATGTTCAGTAAGGGGGCATAAATAATTCTACTTGAGTACATCCACAGAAAGGAGCAATCATTCCCAGTCTATTTGCAAAGCTTGCATTAAAGATGCAACAACATTGCTAAGGAGGACCTAGCCAGAGGCGACCAATGACTTTCTGCACTGTCACCAAATACATGCATGGCATAACATATCTGAATAAAACCAGTCCCCCAGACTGTTTAAAACAGACCAACAAGGTTATCGAAGAGAGAATCTCTAATAGCCATCTTAGGTTCTTCAGAGAACAGTAGAGAATACTGCTGTTAAAATTTCCTGAAAAACTGAGTACCATCTGGTTGGTGATCCTATCTATTGTGACAAGACTAGAGCCTGGTGTAGAAAAGAAAAGAGTGAGAAAGGGAATGAAAAAGATAATTCTGACAAGTGAGAGAGAAAGAGAGAGGAGGGCAATAGAATCACACTGTCTCATGAAAAAAATATGCCAAAGAAGAAAAACCTACCACATTCAGCTGTCCTAGCCTGGGGATTCTGTGAGCTGTAATCCAAAGAAAGCATTTTACCATGGGTGGGCCGCAGGGTCAGATTGCACATGCAAGACCCCTCCAACAGCTAAATTCTGGCCTTGTGCCTATGGCTCTTTAAATGCGTTGGAGGTACCTTCACCTCCTGGCTTCTTCCTCAGACCTGCCTAACCCATAGCAGTCTTCCCAAAGCCCCAGTCCTACCATTCATTGGCTGAACTGACCATGATGGGCAAAAGCCACCTGAACAGACACTTGGCCAGCTAAAAGCTTTTCTGAAACTATGTCTCTTCCAACAGAGAGATGACAGAAATGGTTTTGGACTATCTTCACCCTGGACTAACAGGTGTGTCCCTGAACTAGAGGAAGTCTGGATCTGGCATATATTTGCTCCTTCCTCACCTGATCCCCTTAGATTCTTCTGTTGGTATTAATATAAAGGTTCTGCTGTCAGATCACTGAGATTTGCTAATAAAAGAGGGTTCTGCCAGCAGAAGAGAATTTCTGAGAGCAGAAAGGGTTTGTGCCTAATCCCGTTGTTGGTACATCTTTGAGTTAGGCTAGCAATCACAGTTTGCTAGATTCTTACAGTTTTGGTTGCTGATTTGAAATCCAATGGTTTGAAACCATTGTAATATTCATGCTTGCAGAGGGCTTGATTGTGTTTTTCTAAGTACTGTGCACAAGTTTCAGCCTTAGTTCATCTTAACGGCTGGATATATGTAAGATGCAAAGTGGTTATTCTATACATTAAAAAGAATCAACCTGATAACTTTCTCAGCATATTTTTCCAGATTCCCTCCACTTAATATTGACAACATTTTTTTGTACTTAGTATTGGCAATATTTTGATTGCACATTTCTTCAGAAATGAGAGAGACAGCAGCATATACATCAATATTTATGCTTACTTTTACAATAAACCAGCATAAAGCAAGAGTGCATGCACCATTGATTTTTTATCTATAAGTGGGTTTAAGAAATGTGCGTTACAGTGTTTCCAAGTGTGGAGGAGTCTTCGAAAACACTTACCTGACGTCAGTAGTATTATTACCTAAGAAAACAATCTCTCATTAGTTGAATTACTACTTTTGTTCAATATTACTATAAAACTACTACTTTATTTGAGTGCTCTCAGCTCTGAACAGTGCCTTCTTGCATTCTGAGTCATCCCTTCAAGCTGTTACCTTTTCAACAAATAAGACAGTCAGGTTCTAAATGCTAGTCTGGGCCTACTGTGCATATTCACATCTCTGATACCTTATACAGGCATACCTCAATTTACAAAGCCTCTGACAGCAAGGCCCCTTTTTACTTTCATATGTCTTCTGTCTAGCTGAAAGGTTTTGTACATTACAAGAACTAAGGCCATAAACCTTAATAGCTATTCTCAGAAACAAGCCCTTATTAAAAATGGGTAGAATTAAAACCGTGGCATATTTAAAACTGACTTTTAACCCATATTAACATATTACTCTGGTTTAATAAATCACAAATGTATGCGCTGTCTGCTGGTGCAGGCATTGATTTGCTTTCACTTTGCTCCTCCCTTCTCAGAAGGAGGTGGGCTAAATAAGGCACAGATAGCTTAATTTGACAGCCAAAACCAGGATTGCGGTAAAGTATTGCCAAGCAAGCCAGGACTGTGGACCCATGGTTTGCTTAGGCACCCTTAAACATAATCTCAAATTCAAACATCACGCAAAGCTACTCTGCCTGATCTGTTAACCTGCTCCCACAAAGAAGGGAATAAAAAGGACGAACGTTCCAGAACACAACTACTTCACAAGGTGTTTCATGATACAATGGTCCTCAAAGGGCAACTTAGATCCTGCCATTATGAAAACCGTGGCAGTGTAACACTGGATTGCCAATAGTGGTAGCAGACATTAGCTTTAAAGAGAGCAAGTGAGAGAAAGTCTCTCCTGAACTAGCACATATTTCTGTTTTCTCATTCTTTTTAGGAAAGAGATGACAGAAGACAGACTGACAAATAGACACATAGCAGAGGAAAGTTCTAAACAGGCTTTCAGCACCAAGCACATAATACTGGAATTTTTGTGGGATCTGGTTAAACAGGGCCAACAGAGAATCATCACATGAGCAGACACACAGGAAAGAGAGAGACAAGCAGACGGGCTGACAAGCTAGAAGGAACAGCCAAATGGCTTCCCTCCATAACCTGTTAGGCAGAAGGAAGAGTAGCAGGAGCCCTGGAGAGAAAATACAAGAAAAGGGGAAGCATTTCTTTCCCCTAAATGCCCAGGTCCCTGGCTACAAAAAGATGCTGGCCAGAGATTTCTGCCTGTTGGCTAGTTTTTCTCATCCCCACCTCCAAGCAGCTGTCTTGGTGGTTTAGTCAGTTAGGAGCCAGTGCATGTCTCCAGAATGTCTAACAAGTCATGCCACTTTGCTTGAAGATCCACATAGCTCCAAGAATACTGGTATTTCCACCAGGCAGACTTAATAACTTAGTTAATTAGAACGTGAAATGTATATAATGCCAATGTATCATGGCGAAAGGCAGATGAGGCAGGCAAGTCTAGCTAGCCAAACAGAAAGCCAATCTCTCTCACACACACTCACTGTAGAAAGCTGAGACTCTAGGGAGCCCATTTTGCATCCCCATCTTTGAACCTATGTACACACCAATATATTTCTTCACAGAGAAAATCCTACACTCATCTTTTTATATCACTCTCTGAAGGCATGAGACAGACTAAGGCAGAATTAGATGGAGAGGCTGGCAATAAAACTCCTCAGCTGAGACTACTAAGTGGTCTTGGCTGTTGCATGGAGGGGTCATTAGCAGTCAAGCTGGAAGTGCTGCATTCCCTTACAGCTAGTACATAAATAGTAATGAAAACCAATTCAATATGTCATTTGTATAAAGAGAAACAGACAACGACAGTAAGTGAACAGTCAAGGAAACAGATGCTGAACCAAGATTTTCCCAGGACAATATATTCACAAGCCCCAAGTCCCCTTATTTACAAGTTCACTGAAAGTAATGTTCAGTTTGTGAAAGTAATGATGTTACCTCAGTGGTGGCTTCTGTCTTGAGTTTTAATCTGTTTTATTCAAGGTGCTAAACTTATTTGTGGATAGCTGTCAGCACCATGGATAATTCCTTTAAATCTGGACTAAAAATTAGAACAGGATCACCATCTCACTAACAATGGAAGCTACCAACCGCCACTGCGTTCTTTGTAATGCATTGCTTTTGGGGATAATGAGGGCCAAACAACATTTTGCATCACACAATGATTGATAATGATGTTAATCTTCCCTATGCAGTAAGTAATGTTGACCTGTTACTTTTTCTTATCGCTTTCTGGTGACTGAAATGCTTTCTTGGGGGTATTTTCAGAAAATTCCCTCCCCTTGCAAAAAAAAATATTTAGGCCATCTTCTTACTTATTTAGGGTTTTTTTTCCCCTAAAAAGAAATGAAGAAACAACAGCAATGTAAAAAGTTGGTAAAATGGAGGAGACATTAATGGTAATGAGTTGCATACATGCCCTTAGGCTTTGCAGAGAGTTACATAACAAATTACATTTAAAAAGCAACTTTCCAAGCTTGGATCATGCTGTGTTTTTAAAAATATTTGTACAGCAATACCATTCTGCCTATACAAAAAGGCACAGCTCTGATTGCTACCAACCTAAGCCATCACTCTCCTCATCATACTCACCTATGAAATAACAGGGATGAATGTTGCATGTCAACATATGAAGTTAAAGACAGCATCATTTGGCAATAAAGTCCTGGCTCCACATTCACGGGTTTGACCTTTGCAAATCTGATTATTCACAGCACACACATGTGCCTTCGTCACCACATTCTTCTCGTCCTCCCATTCCCTTTCTTTTTTCCCAGGCGCAGAGAAAGTAAGGACACCTACCACCTCCCTAGGCAAAAGGCAAAGGAATAGAAGGGGGGACCCCAGAAGGGAATAGGAGGAGGAGTGCATGAGGGAGTTACTCATGGTTTTTCCACTTTCATAAAGGTTCTGCACCTCAAACTCTCATGAAAGCTGAGAGACCACTGTATTGGAACTTTCAGGATATCTAGACTTAATAAAGGAGCTGTTTGTCCAGTGGAGGTACCATTAGTGAGCATGTACAAGCAAGCAGAAGCATGCCGTGCATCCAGTCACTCATGAACATGAGCACTCATTGAATTGCTGTGGTGGAAGGGGCAGCCCAGACTATCACAGGCTGATGTTACAGCTATTGAGTACAGAGCAATCAAGCACACAGCAATCAAGTAGGGACAGAAATAACATTCAAAACTGGTTGAAAAACCATGATGAGAAAAATCCTCAACTGACAATAATCTTCACAGTTCAGGATTATTCTGTGCAAAATCTGACCGAAATTCTATGCAGAAATGTTATTTTCTGCATAGAAAATGTTGTTTTCTGTGCAAAGCAGCCACATGTGAATTTTGCACAAAATACATCCTGAATTATGAAAAGGTTTGAAAACTGCATGATTTTCAAAGACTTTCTTTCAGCAGGAAGAAAATTGCTAAAATTACTTGTTGTTTCCTTCAGGAAGAAAATGAGTGAACAATTATGTGTCCCTGCAATTGACATTTATATAAAACACATGAACCAATCTCTCTATAATAGGAACTCAAAGGGATTTAGAAGAATCACGGATGCACCATGACTACTTTCCACGTTAAGCTCCAAGCATACTGGAAAGTATTTTGACTGCCACAGAAAGAGGCTAAAAAGCTTCACCACACTCAAAACATTTTAAAACATTCATCATCAAGGAATTCATGAACTGACAGACCTCTGAAGAGCTACCTGAATATAATCTCCTCTAATGGATGAAATGGAGAATTATGCTAGACCAGTCATTTGAATGCAGCAGCCGAAATCAGAGGAGGTATGTCCTTACTGATGCTCATTATTAGGAGCAGAAGCTAGGAGGAAGAAAAGGACAGGAACAGCCTCTGTATTGTGCCAGATTTACACAAAAACTAAGCAAATTACTGTTTAGGAATGTAGATTACACAGGGCCTTTACCAAAGAAACGCTTCTCTAAATTTCATGTTTTACACAATACACTATTTTTTATGCTTTGCGCCTTCTCTAATTTGATCTAAGGGCCCTTGAGAGCCAGTCTGAGTGCTGGACTATGGCCCTGGAGACCAGGGGTCAATTCCCCACTCAGTCATGGAAACCCACTGGGTGGCTTTGGGCACATCATACACTCTCAATCCCCAGAAAACCCTGGGATAGGTTCACCTTAAGGTCGCTATAAGTTGGAAATGACTTGAAGGCACACAACAACTGTAACACGGGCCCTCATTCTGATTTAATTGATTCTAGCCTCTACGCCATTCTAGGCTTCTCCTCACAGCAGCCATGAAATGAAGTGCTGGTGATCAAGTTGTTTTGATACCTGTGTGTGATTTTTCCATGCTAATATTACACTTACCAGCTGGGTGATAGCCCATGCTAGCTTTAAAAAAATGCTCTGTTATCAGGCACTGGAAAGACACAGTGGTCTGTAGTACATGTTATGACCACCACCACACAAGGAAAGATATCAGACACAGTCTGAACATGATGTTCACAAAATATTCTCTGGCTGTCACTCACAACAGAGTATTAGTCAGAACTAAGGCAGCTAGGCAGATAGGGGTTTAGAAGAGAAAAAGGAAAATGTAAACATGAGATGCCAGCAGTTACTTAGGTAGGGTTGCCAAGTTGGAAACAGGACAGGGCTCTTTAACTCTGAAGAGATGGCAGAGCAAGATAACATGCTTTAAAGCTCCATCAGGTTGGGTAACGGTATCTGTCCTCTCCTACTTTCCAAACTCCGAATTTCAACTGCAGTTTTCCTCTCTCAACAGGGTTCTTACTTTCTTGCTGGAGAGCAAGAGGGAGGAGACACAAAAGAGTGCTCAGTTCTATCTATGTTTTTGGCAACCCATGCCCACTCGCACAGGGAGGCAAGAACTGTGTTCTAAGAGGGTGGCTGTGGCTCAAAGTTAGAGTTTGGAAAGTAAGAGAGGATGACTACTTTCGTCTAGCTTAATAGAGTTTTAGGGCACCTTGTCTTGCTCCACAGCCCCTTCAGAATTAAGGAGCCCTGCCCCACACCCAACCTAGCAACCTTGTCATTACATAAAAATCCATGTGCACATCTTTGTGCATAGGAATTCTATTCTTCAGAAACTGTTGTTTTCCATATCTGAAAAATCAACAGAATGACAAATTGTCAATATAACAGAACAGAGGTGAGAATCCCATTATTTTCCAGTTGTTGCTGGTCTGCAATTCCCTGCATTCCTCAGCATTGGCTATCCTGGCTAGGCCTGATGGTTCTTGCAGTGCAACAATATCTGGAATAGAACCACCACTGTGAACCTCAGAAAATGCACATTGAAGTTCCCTTGTTGCTCCCAAATATCCATGCCTCCCCAGTGAAGTATGGCATTAACAGAGCCAAAGGCAGACAGAAAGGAAAAGGAGAGTTAAATTAAGAAAGATAAACACTAATGAGAACTGCAACATAAGTACGGTTCATTCTCCTAAGTCAGCAAACTCCAAACTTACATCCAAATCCAGTGCTAATGCACGGTTGCTTAGCTACACGGAGTGTTTTATTTTATTCCTGGAACTAACATGACCTCAGATGTTCATCCCACTACTACTGACCAGTACTGTGATAATATATTTAGCCACCAGAATCTCTTTTGGCTATAATCCTATTGTACTCTGAAAGGTCATCCCACAATAGTTAGGATCTCCTAATCTGAGGGCAGAAAGAGTCCACCCCTACAGAGAAATGATCTGATCCCAGTTGCCCATTTGCAGCTCCCTCGGAAATATCACAGGCCTTGCTGCTCTGACATAAGAGGGAAAATAGGGAGAGCATGATGTGGACAGATCAGAAAGACTTTGGATCCAAAGCTTCTCCAGCCCTGTCACTTTCCAGTTGGTATGCATGCCTCAGACAAGGGGTCGGAGGAGATGTACCACAAGGGCACTTCTTTTTTTTAATGGAACAGGAAAGGGGAAAATATTCCATTGCCTTCCCTTTTCTCTGCCACAAGTCTGGCAGATCTGTGGATACAGCGTTTCTCAACCTTTGGGTCTCTGACCTGTAGGACTGCTCCACCCCCAAATATAGTCTTTATTGTATGTTGAAAGGTCCTACCGACATTTCAGGAGTATAGCAGAAAATGAAAATGTTGAAGGAGGAATTTATGAGGCACATTGACAGAACCAGGCTAAACATAAAAAAAGATTATGTCACAATGTCATAATCTGAGAGCAGAGCCAAAATAGATATACCTGGCTGCTTTATGGTGCATTAACTCTACAGTACTGATGACTGTCAATAATTCCGCATGTAAAAAATCTAGTAGGATGTCAGTATGAACTAAATATTATCTGTTGTTGGATTAATTCCAGTGTAAGATCTACTGCTGCATTTTTTAATGTGAACTCCACCACTGATAACCATTTCTAAAATCATTTTTAAACTTCTAAATGGACTGGCCAATTGATTAAAGGTTTTTGAATTTAAATAGCTAAAGACTGTTTCATAGTCCTGTCTCTATCTCATGCCTTAATATCAAGCCATTCTGTTCAAGTCGTGACTATTAATGAAAGGAGGAAATGTGGTATTTCTTTGCTTTATAGTCTGTTGTGTGCCTTCAAGTCATTTCCAACTTATGGCCACTCATAGGTGAACCTATCACTGGGTGTTCTTGACAAGACTTGTTCAGAGGGGGTTTGCCTTTGCCTTCCTCTGAAGCTGCGAGAGTGTGATTTGCCCAAGGTCAGCCAATGGGTTTCTATGGCTGAGCAGGGATTCAAACTCTGATCACCAGAATCAAACACTCTGACCACTATACCACACTGCCTCTGTACCATGGTATTTCTTTCACTATCTAGTATTACCTTAGAAGGAAACCTTCAAAGCACTTGTATAAATTACGAAGCCTCATGGACTTTAGCAGTCTATATTAAGCTGATGGTTTCCTCAGGTTCTTACAGATCAATATTCTATGTACACAAACAGTGAAATAAGCAGGAACTTGCAGGTTTTTGTCTGCTGGCCCTGCTAACTAGTTGCTTCTGGAATTGTAGCCTAAGGGCACAATCTTATTGCCACATTATGCTAGCAATTCCAGAGTGGTGCAGTGTAGTAGCCAGAAAAGACCGTCAGAATCAGCCGGCTTTGAGCAGCCTGTCTCTTCAATGCCTTTCTTCCTTCCTTTTTCATTCTGTCACCATAGGCTACACCAGTACGGTTATGCTGACACAGTTCACCAATAGGATTCTGGTCCTCCAAAAGGGCCTTCCCCACCCCCAGACTCTGAATATAAATAGGAGACAAAATGTTTATTAAGAATAAGGAGAATAACTCAAAATGCTTCTACTGGGTGAAAAGGGTGATATTACCAGCTACCCACAGGCCAGCTCCCAGAAGGTTCTTTGCCCAACATTAGTGAACTTACCATCCTAATGGGAGTTAATTAGTAAGCTAATTGACAGATTTTCCAAGAAGTAGTCTACCTCTAACCCTACAGGTTGCCGCTCCTCCAGAAGTTCACACCAAAGGTTGCTTATGGTGTATTCCTCCATTTGCCCACAGGAGAAACGCAGTCTCCTCTTTTCATGGGGAAAACACACACCCTTTAGTTACTGTTTAGGTGAAGCACACATTCTTGTGTGTTGTCTTAGTCACTCCTGATGCTTAACCTAAGCAAGAAACAACTCTCTCCTACCGAGCAGCTCTTTATAACAACTGTTCACCCCATTTTGCATCATAGAGGGTAAGAGATGGAATGACCCGGAAAAAAATTAAAACCTGGAAAAATTTGGAGGAAAAAAATGTAGGATTTCCCCCCAATGTTTTTTTTTTCTGGAGACAACCCTCCCCTAAGAGTATTTTTTTTTAAGGACTATGGAGTATTTTCTTTCTTACAATTTATTACTGTAAGATTAACAACATGTTTAAGGCAAGGTGTTCACATATTTGCTGCCCCCTATCATTTCTAGAAAGTAAGAGGAAGTCTTAGTAAGACTCTGTGCAGTATAAGATCATTAGTATTCCTGGATGTGATTTCTTCTTTTCAGTTCTTTTCATAGAAAAGACTGCATCATCATCATCATCATCATCATCATCATCATCATCATCACCACCACCACCACCACCACCATTTTCATTTTTATCCCACTTTTCTCCACTTTGAGAGGGGATTCAAAGTGGCTTAAAGCCATTAAAAGAAACATAATTAAAAACTGTCCTATACAAAAGTTAAAACAAAAATTAAGTCACAATAATAACTAAAACATGTTAAAATATGTATAAAAACAGCATTAAAATATCAATTAAATAACAATTAAAATGACCAGCACCAATAGAAATTACATATAAAATGCCTGCTGGAAGAGGAATGTTTTTAGCTGTTTCCTGAAGGTAGGCAGGGAGGGTGCCAGTCTAACCTCTTTGGGCAGGGAGTTCCAGAGCCTGGGAGCAGCCACTGAGAAGGCCCTCTCCTGTGTTCCCACCAAACGGACCTGTGAGAATGGTGGGACTAAGAGAAGGGCCTCTCCCACAGATCTCAACACCCGGGCTGGTTCACAGGGGAGGATACGTTTCTTCAAATAACCTGGACCTGAGCTGTGTAGGACTTTAAAGGTCATCATCAGCACTTTGAATTGTGCCCAGAAACAGATCGGAAGCCAGTGGAGCTGTTGCAGCAAGGGTGTTGTGTGCTCCCTGTAACCAGCTCCAGTTAACAACCTGGCCGCAGCTCTTTGGACCAGCTGAGTTTCCGAGCACTCTTCAAAGGCAGCCCCATGTAGAGCGCATTACAATAATCCAGCCAGGATGTAACCAAGGCATGTGTCACCATGGCCAATTCTGACATCTCAAGGAACAGGTGCAGCTGGTGCACAAGCCTTAATTGTGCAAATGCACTCTTGGCCATCGCTGAGACCTGGGCTTCCAGGCTTATATCAGTTTGACACCATGAAGAAGTAGTGGAGACAAAATAATTGTCTGTTCTACCAATGTTGTTGTTGTTGTTGGTTATTATTATTATTACTGTGCAGTTACCTTGCTCATCAAACTGGCAAAATTGGGAAAGTTCATTATAACTCTGATGTTCCTTACACTTCTGGACCTTGTAGCTCCATTTATAATCAATTCTTTAAAAAAAGTCTGTCAATAAATGCACCATATATCTGCAAGTGTACTTTAATATGTTAAATGTGATAATTTATCCTAAGCCAATTTACCTATAATACAGTTTATGTTCATAAAGTTACCAATTGACCAACCTGTAAAGGATGTTAATGGTGTATTTTTCATCCTTTTCTGAAAACTTCTCTTTAAAAAAAAAAACAGGGAAAAAATAGTTTTTTCCCCCCATGGCTGCAAAATTGCTGGACATTTTACATCTCTCACAGGCAATACACAGGTTGTCAAAGCTTTTTACATACTCATTCAAATGTTTTCACAATGACAAAGTATTACCACTACCAGCTAAGTCAACCTTTTCCCCCCTTTCTGTCTTCTTGTGACATTTGAGCTAAGCACAAGTTTGCAATAAAACCAAGCTGAAACAGAAGTGGCAACATCAATTATATTTTTGTTCAATCCATCAGATATGTACTCTACCTCAAAAGAGCAATATACATGAATACTTCCTTTTATCCACACAACAAACATGCTTAAGTATTGTAGAGATGCAAAGAATATTGGCATATGCTCTCATCCTTGATGAAAAGGGTTAACTTTACACATCAAGACACTCTGCAGAGGAAAACTGTCAACTCTTGTGTGATTTTTCACTTCTGTACAAGATGACAAAGACCACTGTTTCCCTGCACAAGTTACAGAATATTTGTTGTAGAAGCTTTTCTGCTGAAAAACTCCTGGTTTTCAACAAAAAATATTTTGTGCATAATATTTTTATATATAAAAAACCTTTGTGATATTTTCACAATACGTCCTGAAATATAAAAATAAATTTCAAAAAATACACATAAACTCGCAGAATTTCAGTGACACAAAAACTTTTGAAATTTTGAAAACTGAAATCTCACATGCAAGAATAAAATAAGCAAAGATTTACATCACTGTTGTGTTGTCAGGGGCGATATCTAGAGATTACCTTCTCATATGAACATTTGCAGTAGGAGACTGGCACAGCCAGTACTTTGGTTCAGAGTTTGGAAAAGTTACTTTACACTACAACTCTCAAAATCTCCCAGCCAGCATGTCCATTGTATGGAGGATTGTTGGAGGTTTAGTCCTAAAACATCTTCTCTGTTCCATTCTGTTGCTTCCGTGCTCAATCTGTGGAAACTTTCTACCTGATTTGCTTGCTAATGAAGTAAGATTTCAGATTACCCTAGGATAGTTAGTATGGTGAGTGGGAGGACAGGTTCTCCAAGGTTCAACCTAGTTGTTAAGTACATTTGTTACCCTGAGCAACAGTGACTTGCCCAAGGCCACCTGTTGGACTTCATACCTGTGCAGGAATTAGAAGTGAGGTTTCAAAAAATCCAAATGAACACTCCGAAATGCAGCCTTCCATAGCCTGCTCTTCTTGCAATGTGCTGAACTACAGCCTCCATATTCCCCAGCCAGTAATATCAATGGCCATCCTCAGTCAAGATAGCAGGAACTGTAGTACAACACTTAGAGGAAACCAGGCTTTCCACAATTGTTTAGCTACTACTTCATACTATCTTTATCTGGATTCAGCTCCAGTGTTAGCAAATGCAGGAGCGAGAATGCTTGGGTCTCTAGATATTTTGGACCTTAACTCTCACGATCCCTCAGAGTTGATATTTACTTACCTACTTACAAGAAATGAGATCCAAAACACCTAGAGACCCAATGATTTCCCCATCCTGGAGCTAATAATGTGTGTTCACATGTTCTCCTATATTTAATTGAATTGCTAGCATGTTAAATATGAAACATTTGTGAAATCTGTCAAACATTTAATACATACATTGACAGTCAATATGTTAAACTGGATGTTGAGTATGCAGGTATACCCCAGTTAACAAAGCAGAAGTGCTCCTAGGCCTCACTTCTTTAACAGAAAATGTAATACCAGAGGCAGAAATGGCATGGAAGGAATAAGAATATGAACATACATTTAAAAGGGGGAAAACAATTTAACATGTTTCAGCAAGCATTATTCAAAACTAATAATAGCCACATATTAAATGATCAGGTAAGCCTTGAATAAGTAAACAAAAAAAGTTTTGAACCTTGTAGGAACTACTTGAAGGCATCTGCTAAAACTTTTCAAAGGATGAATTTTGTTTTTACCAACATTCACCTTTCTTACAATTTCCATTTCAGTGGTGAAACTTTAAAATCTATGCTTCTTTAACATGACAGGGGAGCTGATGAGAGAGCCTTATCTCTTCTCTTTTTCTGTTTTGCTGTTCACACACGATCAGAAAAGGATTCTGGAGGCAGCTCCTGTTTACTTTTCCTATATCAGACAGGTATATACAGCTACAGTAGGATCAGCCAGAATAGCACCCTGCTCTTTCCCAGCTGAAGCTGTGTTTTTATTGCATTGTTTACTGCAGATACATTATTTACTGCAGACACAATGCCACAACTTGACACTGAAAGTCTGTGTTTCTCCATCCCTCTTTCACCATTCTCCTACTGCTAATGCTGTTAAAAAATCATCCAACCAGACAGAGGATAAAGAGAAATGAAGCCCTGTGCAGGTATAGAAAGAATTTGTAAAATCGAGTCTTACTCTAACAGGTTTGCTAATTGAGACATTTCTATACGTACAACCATACATGGACGAATACATTAAGTCCCTCTGCTATGGAGAAGGAAGCATGGAACTCCATCAACAACCATCTTTCTTGCCCCAGGAAATACTGGCTCAAGATATTGAAAAGCTCCTTGGACAATTTGTTTTCTGCAGGTCCCCTCCCCGAGTAGGCCTTACTTGTTTTGTCCCCACCACCAATTCATTTGTTTAGCTCCTCTCAGTCCAAACTCTAACAGACACAAGTCAAATCACAGGTGCTTTGGCATTTCTTTTCTCTTGCAGTAGCTTGCATGTTCAGAGAGGTCAAATGAACAGGCAACATGAGAAAGCTAAGGACTGGATGTGGTCACCCTGCAGAAGTCTTTGGGTCTTGGCATGTGCCCAACTGCACCTGTCTCTGTTGCCCACACTGACTTCTATAATACTGTTTCACATCAGTTGTGCTGCTTTAGTTCATCTTTATAAACAGATGTTGATGCCTCCAGCTGCCATTAGATACAATGGAATAAAAGTCCAGAACAGAACAAAGCCGCAGGATTTCTGTCTCCTGCTTTAATAATAAAGGCACAATTCTTGGCTCAGACCAAGACCCTCCACCTCCCTTCACCTGCACCCTGAAGTTTAACACAATAGTCCATTGACATGATCCATGGGGAATACAGGCAGGGAAGATGGAGGCATTATTTTATGACATCCAAGTCCTTTGTTTTCTGCATTGCTTGGTGATTTTTAAAAAAAGCACTTGACATGCAAGAGTTTGGTTATCCACTGTAGCTGAATAAAAAAAAAAGAGTAGGTTGCTCTTCTGTTTGGTGGTGGTAGGAATAATGTCATTTAACCCTCTGATTCCTGTGAAATTCTTTTTCTTGAATACAGTCCCCAGACCCATAAGTATTCACCATGCCTATTCTGATCTTATGACCCATTGATGCTCTTTCAGACTAGTGATTACCTCTTCACCTGTTAAGGGGGTAGGATTCTACTTCTCAAAATCTGTTTGTACCTAGGGAGTTTCATCTTAACTTCTATGTAAATGGAGCAGGATCAGAAAATATTTGTTCTTTGATCTCACATTTCACCATATCTTTAATTGAATGATGGTGTAATACAATACGCTTACTCTTGAGTAAGACCAAAACTCACGAATAGGTGCAATATAATCCTCTCATGTATAATTAAGTCTTGAGTCTTCAATTAATTGATAATGCCATAAAATCTACTTCTTCAAGAACTGATATGCTTAACATTCATTACTCCTTGATTCTATTTTTGTAGAGCAAGCCGGTATAACAAACTAACTCCAATATGGAATGGTCATAGTTATCTCATGCTTTTAAAAATCAGTACTAGAAAACTCAGCCTTAAATAGTTTAATAAAATACCTACCTACATCCAGTGACTAACAAAGTTAATTAAAAAGTCTACTTACTATAATAGATTGTCACCATTACATATTAGAAAGTTCATAAATCAACAGTTCTCTTGCAAGGAAGTGATCAGCCTTACAAACTCATCAGAGATACCCCTACTCACCTATTACAATACAGATAAATTAGTCTCAATGCATATGCATTCATTAAGCAGGCATTTAGTTCAGAGCATTATATACCTCAGTTATAAAATACAAACCATGAGCAATTTCTTTCTATTTGTTCTTTGTAAGATGTGCATGTATATTTATGGTCTATCTTTCTTTCTCAGCTTCCCTGTGTGTGTGTGTGTGTGTGCACGCGCGCGTGCAAGCAGATGCATAGGTTTGCATACTATCTTTCAGGTGGCAACTGAAGCCATGTTTCCAGTTATCATGAGAAAAGCAAGTTGCTGTTCAAAGCTCACAACCCATTTTCCAAGATGTCTTCACATATCACTGTGCTTATTGTGCTGAAGTCTGCCAGGTTCATTAAGAAAAACTGAGCAACAAATACAATGTAATTCTGTACATGCTTACTTAGAAGTTAATGCTACCGTGCTCTTTAGGGATTACTCCCAGGTAAGTGGATGGCAGTCTAAAGGCAACAATGGGTAGCCTTTGGTTCTCAAGATATCTCAGCCTGAAACTTTCATCACCCCCACGTAGGATGATCAACAGCAAGGAACTGTTGGAGCTATCGTCCTCTCTCCTGGTTTTAGGTAGTATTCAGCACTGTTAATTCACTTTGCACCTTTTCTGTTTGCATAGAAACACCTGCTGTAGGATCATTAGTGTAGATTTGAAAGACATCTTCCAACATCTCACTAGCTTCACAATTACAATTGTTCACATCTATGGCCATTTCTGCACTAGAATGTTATAGCATTATTATCCCACTTCCAATATCCTATGGAATCCTGGGGTTTGCAGTTTCAGGAGGGGCCACCTGGCCCCTCCCGAAACTGCAAACCCCAGGATTCCATAGGATTGTTGAAAGTGGAATAATAGCCCTATAACACTCTAGCGTGGGAATAGCTTATGTTATATGAAAAGCCAGCATGGTGTGGCGGTATGAATGTTGGACTTCAGCTCTGGAGATCAGAGTTCAAATTCCTACTCAGCCATGTAAATCCACAGGGAGACCTTGGGCAAGTCACATTCTCAGCCTCAGAGGAAAGCAAAGGCAACCTCCCCGCAACAAGTCTTGCTAAGAAAACCCTATGATAGGTTTGCCTTAGGGCTCCTGTAAGTTGGAAAATTATTTGAAGGCACACAACAACAACAACAACAACAACAACAACAACAACAACAACAGCAGCAGCAGCAGCAGCAGCAGCAGCAGCAGCAGCAGCAGCAAGCTGCATATATCTGGAGGGCAATGGGTTTCAGCACCTTGGGTAAATAATGTAGAAGGCTAAATATTCTAAGATCTGTCTTAGATATTGCAGCATCCTGTTTCCCTGTGTCCCAGTGCCCTGGTTTGTCCCTGCTCAGACATGGAAGCCCACTGGCTGATCTTGGGCAAGTCACACCCTCTCAGCCTCAGAGAAGGCAAACCTCCATCTGAACAAATCTTGCCAAGAGAACCCTGTGATAGTTTCACATTAGGGTCGCCATAAGTTGGAAACCACTTGAAGGCACACAACAGCAACAATCTGTGTTACAAGATATTTTTCCTATATCAAGGAGGAGTAACACATATCAAACACATCTTCTGTCACCATCTCAGCTCTGTGCATTTGCCTGTCGATAGTTCTCGCTAAGGAGGTTTCTGCTTCTCTTTTGGTGGCCTCAGTGGGGGGTGGGGTGGGGAGAGAGAAGGAACTCACTCTGTAGGCAGATGGGTCTAATAGGCATTAAACTTCTCCAAATGAGATTTTTCACGCTCTTTCAGAAAGAAACAATCCCCTTAGCTTTTGGTTTTATTGTATGTATGAGAGAAGAAGAGGATGAAGGACCCTTAAAGAAGAGAGAGAGAGAGAGAAACGTTCCTTTCCCCAGTGCCCCCCAATACTACATTGAAAATCTGGCCTTTTTTGTTCCTGGATTGATGATGATTTTGTAATGACCAAGGCACTCCATCTCTCCTGCAGGCATTGGGATGTGTTCCCTGCTTTAAGAATCAAAGAAGGGACAGGAATGCCAACAAACAACCTCTCTGTGTGTTCCAGCACTGAAGCCTTTTAGAGGAGAACAGGGTGGGATGATGCCATCTCCAGGAGACAAGCAAGCTATTGCTTCCTGACAGGGCTTTTGAGAATAAAGCTGCCACTAATTCTGGAACAAATCCCTTTTCCCTTTGCCATGTGTAGCCTGAGGAAAAGGAATAATTCTGCATTGAATGGCAGCTTTTCTAATGTATAAAATAAAAAATAGAATAGAATAGAATAGAATATATTGAATGACATGGACTTGGGAGGAAGGAGGGAAGATGGTGTTTTTAAGAATGAAAAAAAAACCCTGGGGAAAGGAAGAGAATCAATACTCCCCTTTCCCACTACTAGCCTCTCTGTGGCCTGTTGCACCTACCGCATTTTGCCTTGAAAGCTTGTATCAGAGACTGGCTGATATACAAACAGAATACTAGGAATAGATTCTAGAAAAGGAAGCTGTGAGTCCTCCTACTGGCACATCCAACTCATTTTAAAACTGGGCCCTGCTCATGGCTGTGAGTGTGATAGGCACATCTGGTTTTAAAGATTGGGGGGGGACAACTTGTTGGGACTTCAGCTTCTTCATCCAAAAACCCAACCAATAAGGCCAGTGACTGGAGATTCTGGGGACTGTAACCCCAAAAAAAGGAATTTTCCAAGCTTCTTTTTACAATAAAAGGTCTGCCAGGGTTTTTTATACTTTGCACCTTTCTCAGCACATTCAGAGGAAAACTGACATTACTCAATGATTAAGATTCATTGATTATATAGTTCTTTATTTTAGTCTGCCTTAGATCAGGTGAAGAGCAGCAGAGATGGGAGTGAGAGGTTGTTTCTTCCTTAAAAAAAGAAAAAAGAAAAAAAGCATATCCGAGGCTTTATTTGCTGACAAAAGAAGTAGAACTTCTCCGAACAAGACAGGGATGGCACAGACATGCTGTCAAACTTATTTCACAACTTACAGAATCAAACATGCCAGAGGCATTTTAGAGTTATATTGCTAGTATGGAACATGTTATGTTACCTTCAAATGTGCTTCAGCTCACAAATCCCACTGGCATTCAAAGTTCTACCCACCTCAACAACCAGGGTTTAATTCTGCTCTTGATACTGTTTTAGTGGACAGAAATAAATTTAGCTGCCTCCAGAAAGGACGGAAAGGAACGAGTTCAGGCTTTTTGCTTTTGTTTATGCCAATGACTTAAGTGGGGTAAATTATCCCACTGCATTTTTAACTAGCATTCCCAGATCCTTTTCAGGAAACTGGCTAATGATCCAGGAGTACATTTTCTAAACAACCGCATTCTGTCTTCAAACTGCAGTTTCCTTGACCTCCAAGAAGTCTGAGCATTTGGTCAAATCATTCTGACAACTGTGGGCACATCAAAACCAGTCTGGCCCTCTCCTGGCTTAATGGCTGTGGGGCCATGAAAAGGCCAAGCTAGTTTGGGCTAGGTGCCAAGCACAGGAACTGCTGGGCACCTGCTGGGGCTCACACCACTTCAGGGAGCCACTGTCAACCTGTCTCCCTTCTGGCAAGATGCTGAGCGGACGCAAAGGAGCTACACAATCAAACTATTCATTTGTATGGGACAGAGCCATGAGCTACTGACTGTGAAAGGGGCCCTAGATACCCTCTTCTGCATCCTGTTTCTACACTTGCCAGCCATTCATAAAGTTCATGGATTGCCATCTTTTAATCTGTTTCCTCCATAAATCTCCTATGTAGGGGGAAAATATTGTATAGTCATTTCTCCAAACAACAAAAACAAAAACCTACCCAGTTGATGTATCTATGCAAAAATAGTATAAACAATCCCCTTCCATTTCCGTGTAATATGCAAACAAGAGACATTTCCTACCTTATTATTAGAGTAATCCAAATAAGGCAACATTTCCCAAACTTCGTCTTCCAGATGTTTGGACTTCAGCTCCCAGAATTCCTGACTGTTGGCCAAGCTGGCTGGGGCTTCTGGGAGTTGAAGTCCAGAACAGCTATAGGACCAGTTTGGGAACTACTGAAATAAGGCAACTGGATACTCACTCTATTATTGTTGTAAAAAGAACTGATGGGACCCCTAACCACTTTTGACCTTCTGATCTGGTGAAGTGCTGGACTTCTCTGAACAGCTATGTCTATTGAGACACTCTCTCTGGAGTGAATTTTGAGAACCTCAAGTTGATTAAATACCCTAAAGGCACCAGATCTTGTCTGATCTTGGATGCTATGGGACACCACCAACAAATACCAGGTACTGTAGGAGAAAGACCTGGAGAAACCAGTGCTGAGTATTCCTTGCCTAAGAAAACCCTGTGATAAATTCATGCGGTTGTTGTATGTCCACAGATGACTTGAAGGCACACGTGGAAAAACATATACAAATAAATGTTATTACTGAAGCCTACATATGTGTCCAGTGGATCCCACAAATCTGTGCCCCCTACAACCCCCTCCAACTTCTAAATTGCCCTGAACAACAGAAAGTAAGTTGTCCAAAATTAACAAATCACACCTACAGAAGCCTTATTTAAAGCATTATTTAAAGAAGGAGTGGACCACTTTCACAGTTCCTGAAGGCCTTCCATACAATTTGTTTTTTTGAAAATTCCCACTAATTTTTTGGAGGTTGTTTACCCCCAAAGCAGCCAAATCAACTATACCTTGATCTGTAGAGGAACTCAAGTTTATACAGTTCACAAATTAACTTTGCATACTCTCTAGGAAACAACAGTGCTTCTCTCTTGTCTTCTCTTTTCCTGTAACTCACTTTTGTACTTCATCAATATTCAAAAAAGTAAAAAAAGAAAAAAGAAAAAAAGACATCAATGTTTTATTTTTGCTGTTTTTCTTGGCCTTATGAGTTCACTGTTGGCCTATCAGGGCATCATTTGGGAGAAGATTAGCCTCCAGGCAGAACACCCAGGAAGTTGAGTAACCCAACAGAAGGATGCTGGATTTCCAGGCTATAATACTGAACTCAATGGACATTTGTCACACTTAATGAGAGGGTGTGGATTTCTGAGGGCTGAGGGGAAAAATGTTTATAGGAAGGACTGAATAGAACAGGGCAGAGATCATGCAATGAAGGTTTCTCTTATCGCTTTCTTTAAAGGAAAAAAAAGACTTGCCCAAACTTTGAATCTGTTGCTTTCTTTCTCTGAACATTCTACCAATTACCTCTGTTTCTGCTTCTTTAAGAACTGCAAACACAGGGAAGTCCAATAAATTCTTTGGTACAATCCTCAGAGATTTCACAACACCCAGTTTCCCTGCATAACTGGATTCACCTTTCCCAACTTTCCTCTGAAGACTTACTCACTTTATATTACCCTTCTAATATGTATTCTTGCCCTAAGCTCTTTGAGAAATGTCGGGCAAGGGGAGAGGGAGGAATATGTCATAAAAGTGCCTATTGGTCCATTTGTAATTAATCCTGCTAATAATAGGGAGCCGAAGTGACCTAATGGTAGGGCTGAGCATCCTGAAGCACCTGTCGAGGCAGGAAGCCAATCTGTCTGGCAGAAAGCTCACCCGATTCTTACACAGCAAGGGGTGTAGGCTGCAGAGGTGAGAAAGGAAACCAGGGCAGAAGCAGGGAGGGATTCTACAAGGCTTGACAATAGCAGATGACGAAAGGGTGGGGTTCAGTGGGGAGGACAGCACGGAGAAGTAATGTGACTGAGCAAAGCAGGGTAATGCGGGACACTCTGCAACAAACCTGGAATTAAAGGCTTAGTTTTATTCCTCCTCTCCCCTACCATTACTGTTATCCCACCCACCCACTCTCCCTGTTTAATCTTTTAGCTTCACACACAGGATCTTTTGACAGCAACAAGGACTGCCCACGCTAGTCCCCTTTAGATGCAGGCTTGTGCCCAGACCATGTCCTATATCCCTTGATGGAGGACAAGTGGCTCAGTATTTGGCCTGCAGGGTGCAGACATGAGACATGTAGACTGTCGCAGACAACAAGGATTCCACATTAGGGCTGGGTTAGCCAAAAGCAACAGAGCCAGAACCAGTGGCAAGGGAGACTCCAACACAGCAGCAAGACTTTGGAAATGCCACTCTTTTGGATTACACTTTCCAGAATCCCCCAGCCAGCTTGCCCAGTGTCTCTCTTCCACGTTCTCTCAGCAATAAGGAAAGCATACAAGGGACACATCCTCTGTCAACAAAGAGTGCCTCTGGAGCAAATGGGTCCAGCCCTGCTGTATACAATATATAAAATGGATATTAGATTGGGAAAAGGGGAGAATTGGTTTCTCAAGTCTTCTCCCAGCAAGAGTATGCAAGGCATGGGGAGAATAGGATGGGAGACACAGTATTTGTCTTAAGCATGCACCTCCCTTTTCCTTAGCAATTCCATGTAACTTGAAGCTCTCATTAATATAAGGCTAGATAAGGTCATGCCACTCCTCACCACCACCTTTGCAAGTTTCTAACACTTACAATTCTAGGTATCATCTTAGACACCCCTACGGCACCAACAAACAGACAGAAAGTAATCAAACATCTCAGTTTTCTTTTTTCACATCTAAAGGGATGTGCTGGAGGAAGACTGACCAACACAACATTTTCATGACTTAAATAGTGACAGATTACCACTCTTCTTACTATCCACTGTATTCATGCAAATTATATGTAAGCAAGTCGTGCAGATGACAGCTAGTGTTGCCATCCTGGAAACACAACAGGCAGGAATTCAACAGGTATCACTACTTCTGCCTCTTTGTATCAGAAAGAGCTCATGCTGTTACTAAGTCCAAGAAGTTGACTGGGAAGTTTACAAAAGGACAAATGAAGAGAGCAGCCTAAACCAGGAACACGTTCTGAGTTTAAAATGTGCCTCTTTTCAGATGAAGGACTGCAGATTCCCTACCACCACTACACAAGTAAAACTAAATTTATCCACACCTAATTAAAAAGCAAGGCTTCAGGTAAGATAATTTACTAAAGCCAATGAGAATTGCAAGGAAAGAAACTGCTGAAAAAGCTTCCTAACAGCATTGGACCTGAAAGACAAATAAAGCAAAAGAAACTCATTTGTTTCATTCCATCCACCTATGTGTACATTACTCTGCTTTCTTGTTACATTTTAAGGTGAGGGGAAAGAAGGAAGAGAGAAAATTACATGTTGATTTCTCTTTTGGCAAAGACCGAAGTGTGTATGCATAGTCTCCCCTCCCTAGGCAGCCGGCAGAGGGGAGTCAGTTTAATCAGGATGGAACCTAGAAAAGCCTGGAGGCAAACACAACCTTTTTTGGGGACACAAAACGCAGGTTTTCATTAACAATCAAATCAATGCAATAGGTCGGCCTAGAACTGGCAAAATGAACTGAAATCAAGGTCGAGCAATGAGGCCAAGGCAAGAGTTGCTCTCCAGCTCCCTCAATATCAATATCTCATTTTCTGAAGAACGCAGTCTTCAGAGCGTGACCCAGCCTAAAAAAAGAACCAACCAACCCCAGAGGCCAGAGGAGTTCATTAATTTTTGTTTCTGTTAGTTAATTCTGTTAGTTGTGTGCAATAAAAGAGTCACTCCCTTGATGGTTCCAGTGAACAAGATCTATGAGAGTCAGATAAGGTGGAATCTTTTAATGGGCTCATTTCTGTTGGGCTACTAGCCTCCATGCTGTTGGGTTAGGCAGAAGCCTTAATGAAGAATTACATAAATAATCATGTGGATTAAAGCTAGGATTGCCACTCTGGAAACATAATAGGCAGAAATTCAACAGGTGCCTGCCTTTTTCTGCCTTTTTACATTATAAAAAGCCCCACCAGTAGAATGCTACATATTCAAATTTGTATACTACACACACACACACACAGCCTCAACAGTTTCTTAGTTTTCTCTCTGGCGCCTGTGTTACATCCAATGATTACGACGTAGAGACTGACACAAGGCAACCTTACAGTATAATTAAAGATCAGAGCTTAACATACTGTTGACACTAAATAATTAGTGAGGAGTAGCAGAGTACAAAGAGGTATGATCATATAGGGAAGGATTTTCACACTAACGTTTTGTAACTTGTTGCTTGTCCAGCTACTGCTGGAAGAGACAATGGTGATTCTCTGCATATCAAAAGTACTTGTATGATAAGAACTTGTATGATAAGAACAATGCTTCTAGTATTTGGAGAAACCACATTCACATATTGCAAATTCCATATTGCAGAAACCCCTCTAACAGACTAACAAAACAGGAAATATCAATTTTGGAATTAGTGTTTGGTAAGCTTTCTGCTCAGTCACTTATAACACTCTTATGCAACACAATGATCTAGTCCAGGGTCCAAAACAGTAACTCATTATTAATGGAGTTTTTAATTAATTGCTTTAGCTTTGGGAAAGAAAAGGTAGAGAGAATTATGGGCCAAATAATAATAGCACCACCACCACCACCACTGATACTCCACTTCTTCCAGAAAAAAAAATCATGCACATGGGATTCAATGGAATGCAGTTGCATGGCTCCTCTTCTAATCATTTTGTTGCTACTCTAGGTTGGAGTGGATGAACTCTAGGGACCAATGACGCCTTTACCACCAGAAATGCTTATAGGCATCACCATAGGCCACATCCCTCCCAATATATGAAGCTAGAAGTGGTTGGAAATCTCCTCATTCTGTAAAAACCATTAGCTGGGGGGATAAGACATAGGGCATGTATATATTATTTTAAAGAAGACTCATTGCTTTGCAGAATTGTTTTTTCAGGACGACCCACCAAAAAGAGAGGCCATGCAGCCCATGGCCTGGTTATCCCTGTTCTAAATGCAAATATACCTTATTTACTAAGCTGGGAATGACTGCTCAGTACTCCATCTTCTACTCCACTTTAAACAAGGGAGAAAATCCCAAAGAAGTTATTTTACATCTGCTGGGGGCCTGGGTGCAGCAGCAGAAGTTGCCTAGGGGGCCGTCTACACTGTAACATCCCTTCATTTGCATGTGTATCTGCATACACAAAGTATAAGTGTAGTATAAACAGATTTTGACTTTATATTCATGCAATTTTTGTGATTTCAAAATTCAAGCAGCACAAATTTTCATTGAAATTGGATGAGCTTGCATTTATATCTTCTTTTAGGCGTTTTAGGGGTTTAGGGATTACTTGATATACCTGATTAATTCCTAACACTGCCCTTCAGCTCCTCTGTGATAATCCCAATGTGGACAGTACAGAGATGGAGTTCCCAATCCTTTCAAGGTCAAATCAAGATTTCTGGTCTACACCAGAGAATACAATTGCAGACACAATCCACAATCCAACTCCCCTAGTTAGCTGAGCAAATCCTGTTTTGCATCTTCTAGATTTCAAGGAGACCTGTGCGGCTTTCCAGAGCTTAAATGTTACAAATAATAAAGTACTCAAGAGCTAGCATGATGTAGTGATTTGAATATTAGACAAAGATTCTGAGAAAACAGGGTTCAAATCCCCACTTGGCTAAGGTGATCCACTGGGTGACCTTGGGAAAGTCACACTTTTTCAGATTTGCAATGGCAAACCTCCTCCGAATAAATCTTGCCAAGAAAACTCAATTATAGTGTTGCCATAAGTCATAAATTACTTAAAGGTAAACAACACATAATAATAATGGGGTAGGTAGAATAATTCTTTTTCTAATAATAGAGTGTAACTGTGACATAATTTGAGTCTTAAGTTTTTAGACACTTTTACAGTTAAGGAAGTGAAGCCACACTAAATGAAGGAGAAAGGATATCAAACAGTTCAAACGCTGGCTCATGCTGTGTTCTGATGAGCTTGGTTTGTTTTCTTAAAAAAGATTAAATCATTTAGTTATTTACAAATACAGTATAACTTATGTGGTTACTGATGTAACAAGGGGAATTGGAAGAGAGAGTGTTTTATACCACAGGCCAGTAGTTTATGTTATTCACATTTTAAAAGTAACTGAAAGTAACTGTGGTTTGGGAAATTGGAAAGTAAAGAGAAAAAGGACCGTAATTTTTAAAAGAAAATTGTAATAGTAACCAACTACCCTTTGAGGCCTTGGAACTAAAACTAATTCTTCTCCGAAAGTAACTTTTGAGTTGTCACATGAAGAAAAAAACACAATTGTTATTCTTCCTCCTACCCCAAACCTCCAGGCTGTATTCCTCAATCTAAACACATTTCCGCGTTAGACTGTTATAACGTTATTATTCCACTTTCAACAGTCTATGGAATCCTGGGGTTTGCAAACCCCAGGATTCTATAGGATGTTGAAAGTGGAATAATAACTGTATAAAAGTCTAGTGCGGAAATGGCCTAAGAGAAGGGAACAAGGAAGCAAAGGGAAGGTTTTACATGGGCCCAGCAAGTCTGTCTGGGAAGGCCAGTCAGTAAGACAGAAACAAAAGAGAAGTGTGGCAAAGTATAAGAAACTAGCATTTGCTGATCACCCGCTGAGTTATATCCACACTACTAAAGAGATGCTAATAAGGCATCTTTTGTTGCAAAAAAATAAAAAGGAGCAGGAAAAAAAGAAGAAAAGAGTTGCTGAGTTGTCAGTGACATCTAAATGCTGGTTTGGAGGAGCAAAGAAAACAAACAAACAAGAGTGAAAGGCAGATAAGAGAAGACAGACAAAGCACACAGGTAGACAAGAGGGAGGGAGGCTGTGATTTATGTCTCCACTTCAGCAAATGTTTTCACCAACATTAGCATTGCTAAAGCCTAAAGGATGTAAGTGAATAAGAAACAGCAGGAACTTGTGGCTTTATGGTGCTAACATCTGCTGTAATGCACTTCTCCCAGGCTGTATACAGCCCTCTTCATCAGTGCCTCAGAGCTCCCTTCTTCCTGCCAGCTCCCCAGACTTCCAACCAATCACAGAACCCACAGGTTACTAAAGCAGGCCTTCACCCTACCCAAAGGCATCAGTCCACCTAGAGACCATAAGACAGAGAGGTGCTCGTTGCCATACTGCTTCTAAAAGCTACAGGCAAGACACCTGATTTCTTGACTTTCTGGGTTTTTTAATCGCTCTCAGTACACACAAACCTAAATCAGAATTTTGTAACAAAGACTGGAACAGCTGTTTTGAGGACTGCAACTCCCAGAATTCACATAATTGTAGAGATGTGACCCAAAGGAGTAACACAGCCCTGCTGTCAACATGTAGAGAGCACTTCCTTGCATGCAATGGTCCATGTCAGTTGCATTCACCAGGAGAAACAGGGAAATTCATCATGGGCAAACTGGAGAAAATTATATAGTAACAAACAGTTTGCAGGATAAATGAATCATCTAGAACACCTCTTAGCATAACCTGGTGCCCTTCAGATATATGGAGTCTACGGTTTATGTTTTGTGCCTTCAAGTCATTTATGGCTTATGGCAACTCTAAGGCTGATGGGGTTTTCTTGGCAAGATTTGTTCAGAGGACTACCATGGCCTTCCTTGAGGCTGAGAGAATGTGACTTGCCCAAGGCCACCCAGTGGGTTTCTATGGCTGGGTAGGGACTCAAATCCTGGTCCTAGTCAAAACCCAAACTATTACCCTATGCTGGCTCTCTGAGTGCAGCTACAAACCCCATTATCCCCAGCTCATAAGGCTGTGCAAGGCAAAGTTATACCAAAACTTACCTAAAAAGGTACACTGAGGGCAGATTTCCCCTACTCCTTCCATGCAGACTGAGGGGCTGTTTTTAGGTCCCATGAGAGACTGGTGTCCAAACTGGTCAGGTTCCACATAGTGGGAGCTGACATGTCAGTGGGGCAAAATTCATCCCAGGCTTTAGTCCTAACTTTAAATAAGCCAGCCAAAGGTGCTAAAGCTGATAGGGGAGAAAGTTTAGAACCCGAGATAGCCATTTAAAAACTCAGAGTGAATTCACTGCCTCTCTGACATGGAAGCCACCAGCCCCCACTGGTTCCACCTTTCAAAATTCCAACAGTTAGAGGTATACAAGGAAAAGAAGAACCTGTTCATTTTTATTGCCATTAATTTTAGAAAGAAAGAGAAAGCATATTCCCAGAAGTAAGAAACAAGAAGGAAACTTTTTGAATGCTCTGGCAGTTTCCTTCTTGGACAGTTTCAGACCAAATGGATGAACAGGCTGTTCTAGTTTCTTCTGCCTGCAGTACAGTACAGGGACGTGACAGAGGGAGGCATCCCTCTGGGACTGACATGCCGAAATCTAAATTGCAAGAAAGTACTCTGCCCTCACAAACTAGTTGTTAGTGGAGCAAGGCTTGGGAAGTTCATCTGAAGGGAAATAAACACAATGACGAGCTTAAAGCCATCCATAACTGAGCCATCCATAACTCTGAAACCCAGAGCAACATCCTACCTCTGCTCAGTTATGAATGGTTTCATAGAACATATAGTCATTCTTCTTTAAAGCAACATTTCAAGTTTTGCATTTTTCTGCCACATGACATAGTCCTTGCTCACAGGCCACTGTTTACCCTGCCTTCCAGTGTGCTGCTCAAGACTGAAAGCAAATGGCTGGAAATATGGGCTAAAGAGAAAGAAGGCAGAACATCCTGCCTCTTCTCTCATGCATGAAACCATATCATTTCAAGTTCCCACTGCCCACCTGAATCCTCTTCCTCTGTCAAGGAAGTAAAACACAGGTATGCCTCCCCCTTCCTCACTTTCTAAAACACACACACCAGGCAGCCCCATATGTTCATCAAATACAAACTAGTGCACTGCCTTGCAGTCAACAATCACAGGTTCGCACTCCTGCTGACAAGCATGTGAGAACTGCGTTCACAGCATCCCAGCCCAGATTTTCACAGCCACTTAGGCAAACTGCATGACGTTGCCATGGTGGGGAGAGGAGGAGGAGGGAAAGCAAATGGACCCAAGGGAGGCTGTGATCCGTCTACTTCAATGCCACTCCTAATTCGAAACAAACATATAATCAAATTGGCAGCACGGCAGGATAGCCAGAGATTCGGCCTGCTTCCTGAAGGAAACATAGAAGGGTCCCTTCATTTACATCTCTGTATTGCCCCAAGAGACAAACAGCATCCTTACTACTGCCACAGCACAAATCAGGCAAAGCCAAGGAGACACTAAACTTAGAAATTTGAAATCTAAAGCTCAGTGTTTATCTAGCGATATACAGACTGCACATTACACCGAAACAAAACAGTCAAGGGACTAGGGTACTTGACAAAAATTGAAGAGTTTGCTGGTCTGAATTTCATGAAAAGGAGATAAGTGTGGGTGTTCACTACGTAGGATCATAATTCTTTGTTAACTGAGTTAGAACCCATTCCATTAGTGATATATTAATCAGATTTCACCTATTCTGTGAGAGCTGATGATGACACCTTCACATTTTGTCTGCTTAGCCCTTAGGTACTGATTTCTTTCTTTGCATGTTGTCTGAAGTTTTTAAAAACAAATACTAAGTGGCCCTCTTGCCAAAATGAGGATTAAAACATAAGTTGCCCAGTCTTGTGCTCTTGCCTATTCTGTCTTAAGTTCCAAGAACAGGGCAGGGAATACAGGAGTATTCCTCAGTAGATGGCAATACTCAGCTTCCTCCCCCTGATGGAGGTGTGGGGTGGTAAGCAGGACTCAGGGCTCCTGACCCCCCAAAAATGTGAAAGGAAGGTGTGGGCATTGCAACCAGATAGAAGAAACAGGAAAACCAGTTTGCAATTTGCACTGATTTGATTTCAAATCTAGCTGGGGGATTCTACGATCTGTAGTCTAAAAAAGTAACTTTACCAAGTTCTGGATAAAATATGATGTTACTGGCCACCAACATCCTTTCCCCTTTTAGAGCTCCCTCTCCTTCTGGACACCCATAACAGGCCACCCCAAAAGTTAAGAATCTGAAAGTAATTCAGAAACTGATACATTCAAAAAACAGAAAGCTGAAAAAAAATTATGGAGTCAAAATAAACAGAAATCGTGCAAGAGCTACTGGAAAGGAAGTGCTCAGAGCATACCAAAGCCATGCTGATCAAAGTCCAAAATTAATTGCCAAACCAGGTAGAAAATGTGAGGAGGGCCATATATATACTACCATTTAGACAAAGTTTGGGACAGTTACTTTTTTGGACTACATTCATCCATTACTTTATTTAAATACTGATTTTCCACAGAGTGGGATTCAAAGAGGCTCGCAAAAAAAAATAAAAGTATACCCAAAATTATCTAATCAGCATGGCCAGCAGAGCCCCAAAACACAGTTTCATTACTGGGGGAACAGAAACATCATCAATTCATTTAAAGGTTCTACTGTGGTTGGGACTAGTCATAAATCCAGTTGTTTGTCCCAACCAGGGTAGCCCTATTGAATCAGGACATATGGCCCCACCCCTTTTTTGTAGCCCCTGAAGTCCCTGCAAAATATTCCCCAAGCCAGATCCCTCCAGATAAAAAAAATCCATGTGATGTTCTTTGCTCCCAAATCATCACTAAATGTAACTGCTTTGTTCCTAAACCCTGAGCTCCCCAAAGACTCCAAAGCACTTCCCAAAATCCTTAAGACTTTGAGTTATCATCAGGAGAAGTCACTCTTTCCTATTAGCCAGGCTGTAAAATAAAAATTAACTATAACCACACTTGCAAGTTTGCTGAGAAAATAAAACACAATAAAGGGAGCAATCCAGAGAAAAAGAGTTAAGCCTTTAGATCTTAATTAAATCAATAGGGCTGAATCATATTGAATGCTTGAGCACTCTGTATGTTTAAAAAAACACCTATGTGAATATTCTGAGTGGACAGCAACTGACTGAGAGCCATATTTGATGCCTCCAGGAGCTGATAGTGGGAGGTAGGGAATAGCTGGGGAAGTGTTCTTAGTGGGAGATTAACAGAAAGGTGGCATCTTTATAGAAGAGTTCTGGACACATCTGGGTCCATGTGACTTTCTGGACAGTGTCACCAACCAGAACAGGGAGAAAGGTACCATCAGAAAGAGAGGAGGAGGGAAAGATGGAAAATGTTTAGAGAACCCTTTCAACTGGAGATGGGAGAGACGTATTCCCACTCCAAGTATGTCTAATTTAGGACAGAGGTCATGCCTTGGAGACCTGGAGTGTTCACAAGGTGGAGAGAACTGACTGTTCTGATTGTTTTGCTTCCTCTCCCCTCCCCAATTAATCAATCTGTTACACTTGCCTTGCACTTTGAGGTTCTGTAGCTCTACATGGCACAAGGTGGTTTGGAGGTTTAGGTTACCTCATAGTCCATGCTAAATGGAAGTGAAAAGAACTCAGACACTGACCAACAATTTTCTAATATCACTTCCCAGCACTCACTTTTAAGCTACATGTGAATTTTCCCGGGCACCTCTTCAAAAGGTCAGTGATGCATGGGGAATCTCCTGGCACCAGGGGTGAGGCTTCACCAAGACCCTTAGCAGGCCTGACAGGGAATGTTCACAGGCCAGCTTAAGCCCAGGATCTAGAGGTTTCCCTCCTCTGTCTTACTGGATATTAAAGACAGGAAAATAGATTTTAACTTTGGAAGGAGGGTTTCTTTCACAATGGGTTTTGCTGCAGGACACTTTCTCCTGTGGATAAAATAAAACTCTGTATCCATCGTTCGACACACAAACTTGGTATGTTCCAGGAAGGTTTATATAGATGGAATGTATCATGTGTGCATACAACACTGCTGTGGAATGAGAGTTCAGTGTGTCAGGCAAAATGGAGTCAGGCATGGAGAAGCAGGTTATGGAGGCTGCTATGAGTCTGGATTGAGGAGCGAGGAGTGGCTCCAATTAGGATGGAGATTAGAAAGGGAGCTGGCTGGCGGGTTTGGCAAAGTTCAAGACAGTTAAATAAAGATATAGAACATGCATGCAGGGAGGTGTCTGGAACTTTGTGAAACAGGACATCCATTCTTGATATTCTTTGCATGCATTTCTAATTGTTCAATCAAACTTTGGGAGGGCCAGGACCAGCTCAAGAGGTTTTGCTGCCTGTAGCACATAGGGATTCTAAGGTGGTGCCCCTTCCCTGTCCCAACAGACAACAGCCAATGGACTAGCAGCTTTCTTCAATGCTTTCTTCAGGACAATATCCTCTACCACAACTCAGATAGGTTTAGGAATCCCAGCAAAGATATGTGCCTTTTGTACCTCTGTTGCACCCCAGAGGAAAAGAGTGAAAAATTCAGAAAGAATACTGGTAACTTGGGAAGCTACCCCAACTGCTCTCTACTAGCTGCTCCTGAAGTGACTGTCTTACTATGCCCAGTAATTAGGCTGATTGTATGAAGGATCACTCAACCCCACTGTGAAAAGATCTTAAGATATTTTTTTAAGTACAAATGCCCAAAAGTGAGGAAATATTCGACACCAGGAACTACAGATTGCAGTCAAGAAGAAGGCAACTGATTTGTGCCAAAAGTAACACAGGAAGAGAAGATTTCACACTTGTCCATTTGCCCTGCATAAAAGATACAAACAAGCTGGAATACTACTGGATGAGAGTGGGGGGGTAGGGTGTGTGTGGAAAGTTCTTCCTCCTTTTTAATTGCACCGTAAATCCAAATGCTCCCCTTCAATGTTCTCTCAAGAAATGCAGGCCACAGGAGATTCCTGGCCATGATCAAACAAACTGCCAGAGACATGTCTGGTGACACATCTCTGCACCCCCACATTATGCAGGCTCCCTCTGGCTTTACAAGGTGGGAAGAAAATGACCAGTTAAGTTAAAGAGGCTTCGAAGCCTTTTTACAGGAGAGCTTACAAGCTGCCTAGCCCAAGCTCTGCCTGTCAGTGCACTCCAAGCACCTAACATTTATAGTGATGTTCTTTCCCAAACTCTGCAGCCATCAAACTTTATGGCTTCCTGACTTCTGAGATTCACAGCTCAGGACATCTTTTTATATCTGAACTTAAAAGGAAAAACATTATCCCACTGGCATGTTCCTGTCTCCCCTGCTGGAGGGTCATGGTGGATACTCAACATAGTATCCTTAACCAGTGGAAAACTGCCCACTGGGAAATCGATATGAGAAGCAATGTTTATTGCCACCGGTCTGCCTAGGCAGCATCAAAGTAAAGGCACTTTGCTTATGCTTAGAGGTACTACTACAATTCTGGGGCTCAGCTCTGACACTGACACAAGGTTACTGAGTCAAACTCTGCCAAGATCTTTCTATGATAATAATGAGGAGGAGGAGGATGACCATGATGATGATGTAGAAAGTACTGTGTCTGTCTATTAGTTGTTATTTGAAGCAGACTCTGTAATACAGAGCATCCTTCAGAAGCTGATGCTTTCCATACTTGTCAGACTACAACTCCTTTTATGTCCAGCCATGGCCCTACTGGTTGGGGGTGATGGAAGCGACAGTTTAAGAAACAAGGATACAAAGCCTGAAAAAGCTGTTTTTGGTCTATAACTCATAGAATTCCCCACTTGGGATTTTGGGAGCTGCAATTCAAAAATGTAACTTTTCCAAGTTTTGTATGGAGGGCACCAGATTAGGAAAGGACATGGTGGAGCCAAGAGGAGGTAAAATCAAGACAGTACCTCAGTTTAAAGGGTTGGAGCTTCCCTGTTTCACAATCTTGATAGAAGGGTAAATAGGGAGATTTCAAATGCCGAGAACAGGGGGTTGGGTCACTTTCTTCCACATCCCACTATAGTTTTTCAGCAGCCTGAGCTCTACAGAGCTGATGGCATCCATTTATCAGGGGAAGGTAATATGTTGTTCCTGGGGGATTTGCAACAGGTCATGAGGGCCCTGCTGACCATCATGGTGGGAGAAAGGGACTAAGCAGACACTTGCCCCTTGTCCATGGCAGATAGCTGGGGAAGAAATAACAGCATGGTGAACACCTTGGTGCCCTTGGTGAATGGGAAGGCTGTGGAACTGCCTTTTGAGGTCCTGAGAATTGGGGGTGGTAAAAAAAGACAAGACTATCCCTAGGGCTTGCCTGGTGCCTTTGCCCTCACTTTAGTTCCTGTGACTTGGGCGTGGGTTTCTTAGGTCTGTCTTCCAGCTGATGGCCAGATGGGGAGGAACCCAGCTGATGGGTTACATTTGGGACTCAGGTGGTTTGTTCAAGGAAAGGCTGAGGAGGAACTCATGGAATGACATCTGGCCTCAACTGATCTCACACTAGATGTCTCCCATTCTTGCTCCTTTCCAGGCTCAATGCAGTTAAACAGGCTCCAGGTTAAATAAAGTGGCCCCTTGCAACCCAAGTTTCTGTATCTGGTCTCATTATTCCATGGCTGGTCAGCAAAAGATTGTGAGAATTTAAAACCCTGCCCCTACATCAGCCAAACTCAGAAAAGTATATACAGCAGCATGGGGGTGAATATAATTCAAGTCAACATTTGAAGCAATAGTGGGGAGCCAGAGGCCTGAAATTAAAAGGCAATTCTTAAGAGATGAAATGATTATTACCTTCACTCATCCCATCATTCCCACAGTACGGAGCCCCATACCTGAGCGTCAAGCAGTACTTCCAGCTAGCACAATTATTAAATAAAAGAATGGAATCACGAACAGGGTTATCATTTGCTCAGCTAGCAAAAGAGAATGTCAATAAGATTCAAATGCAGCTCTGTGCTGGAGATAGCAGCAGGGGCAGCTAACAACTTGTTCCTACTCTCAGCTGCCTAACATCCTTGCTTGTCTTCATTTCCCATCATTAACTATCCCCCAGATCATCATATTTGAGGCAATACTAATTCTTAAAGAGGCCAAATCCTACTTCAAGTTGGGGTCTTGGCATATTTTTGTCACACACAGAAGCCTTCCTTGATTCTGACAGATGTTCAGAATGCTTAAGGAATGCAAAACAGAGCCTCGGCTTCAGAGAGCCCTGCCTCTTCAGCTCAGTCCTCTTTAATTTTATAGGAACGCATATCTATAAATGCACTCAGAGAAGTCCTTCAAGCACAGACTCCTATTTCACATTCCACAGTCCCTTTAAACAATGTCCTCTGTTCACTATGGCCCCCATCTCCCCTGTCATTAACTGTAACTTCAAAATACATCTTTAAAGCTCCAGACTCTGAGCAAATTATAATTTGATTCGAGTTAATTACAAGTGAGCTCTCTGGAACCAGAGCAGAGAGCAGCCTAAAAACAATGCACTCAGTGTACTTACTGAGTACAACATACATATTTACTATCAGCAGCTAGGAACATGCTGACCCATCATCAGCTTTCACCCCAACCATCTTTAGATACCTTGTCATAAGGGTTTGGTTTTACACTGAAAGGGCCACCCAAAAGAGATCTGTTATTAAACGACTGTCAAGAGAACCAGAAATAAACAGAAACATATAAAAGGTGCATACAAGTCCATTCATGCTGGAGATTAAAAGGGTTGGGAGGAAGGGAGTCTGGGAAGCTAAAAACTTTAAACCTTTCCTTCTGGCAAAGATCTTGCATCTGCTGATGAAGGAAAGAGGTACTGAAGAAGGATGGAGAACACAGAAATACAACAGCAGGTCAATAGACTGTTTAGCTTTCAGCACTCATTCAAATTCAACTGAATTCAAAGACATATCTGTGGTAGTCTGGATCAGTATGCAAAGGGATCTTCAGAGAAAGAAGTTGGTAGCATAAGCTTTCATAGACTCAACCAACTTCTTTCTTTCAGTCTCAAAAGTGCTACAAGAACTTTTTGTATACATTCAACTGAGACCAGACCCCACTCCCATGGAAGGTGGCTGTAGGAGTGTAGCTATGGGGGGAAGTAAAATGAGGGGACTGCCCCCAAATGAGAATTCTGCCCCCCATGAAATTTTCTTTCAGTGCTAAACATTTCTGACCCTAAAAAATCTGTATAAAACCAACAGTCTAGAGCTGTTGAAATTTTTTTTTTAAAGTTCAGATATTTTAAAGGAATCTCTGCACCAGCAAACACTGTATCATTTCTCTTAAACTTTAAGGCCCAACTTTGACAACTAGAAAGATTCTTCTTTGATTCCATGTTGCATCCTGAGGGAGAAGGAGGAATAGCCCAATAATTACTGTACACCCAGTTTGTTGCTTCTGTAACACACACACACACACACACACACACACACACAGTGTTCTTCTCAAATGTATCACCTAAAAGTACATTCCTCAGTGGAATGTATTTCTAAAATAAGTTGCTTAGGCAGATGACCTCCATCCTCCTCTTTGCTGTGATGGTCTATGTCATCAGCTCAGCCCCAGGTATATGCCAGGGAAAGAAACTCCACTGTAACCTGCAGGCCTGGCCTCCTAAACAACATACTTCCCTACAAAGCAATCCTCTGCATGCCTATTGGGATGTTAAGCGCCACTGAAGTCAAGAGGACTTAATTTTCATTTAGGTGGGTATGAGGCTTGTACCTCCTTGTTCCAGACCACAGCCCTATCTTTGTTGTACCAGAGACAGACGGAAAGGGGTCTTCCTTCTAAAGGGAAAAAGTGCATCAGAACCATAATTTACTCAAACAGTAACACTGTGGAAAATACATGTAGTAGTCAGCCTGATCTAAAGGAAGGTATTCAACTCCAATAAAAAGGCTAGCTTTTAAGATGGCAGTCAGTGATCCCAGACCATTTCCCTTGAGTGCAAGGAATCTAAGTTACTTCTGATTCTCTTCTACTCTTTTAAAAACAATGCCTTCATTTGGACAATGGATGCACAATAGCCAATCAGGATGGATAACCCACCCCAAAAGAATCAGGCCCATCATTCCATGGTTGTGAAAATTTCAGCAGGTTTCTGCAGCCAGCATTAGGTGATGAAAACTGGTAACATGCTTGAACTACTAGGGAAGTCACACACCTCTTTCATTACTAAGAGTTCTCTGCTTTGTAAAAGTGAACCAATCAGTTGGCACCATAGGAGATTCAGAGCAGGAGACCACCCTATTCCTTTAAAGAAAGACAACAATCTGATGATCCGATGGATGTTCATTCGGAAGTAAATCCCAGTACGGTTTATTCTCTGAAAAGCACACCTGAGGTCAAAGCCACAAACCTTTGTACAGGGCACTCACTCCCTTTGCGCACAGGATTGCGATTTTGAAACCAGGAAACTCACTCCCTTTGCGCACAGGATTGCGATTTTGAAACCAGGAGCCATGGAGCAAATGGGCATAGGATCGGGAGGGAAGCCACCTCTCCTCCTTTCCCTCCTTCTCCGGGAAAAGCCCCCATTCCAGTCCTAAGGAGACCTGGGAAGGGCCAGTGGAGGAGTATTTCTTTTCATCCACCTTTGGGAGGGAAGAGGGAACCCATCGACGGCACCAAAAGCAACTTTCTTCCAGGAGGAGTTTTAAAAACCGCAACCCGCGCCCCTTGTACCTCTTCCAAGCCCCCCTCTGAGGGCAGGCGGTGGCCCTTTAAACCTTTACCTGGAAGGAAGGAAGCCCTACTGAGCACAGCCACACGCGCTCCCCCGTAGATCCTCAACTCGGGCGGCGCGGAAAAACCCTCCGGGAGCCTGAAGCCTTCCACGCCAAAATGTCTTCCCCCGCTCCCCGCATTCCCTTCGGTCTTTTCCGCACTAGCCTGTTCTAGCGCGATGATTCCGCTTTCCACCTCCTCTGGAATCCTGGGGTTTGCAGTTTCGGGAGGGGCCGGCCGGCCCCTCCCGAAACTGCAAACCCCAGGATTCCAGAGGAGGTTGAAAGCGGAATCATCGCGCTATAACAGCCTAGTGCGGAAAAGGTCTCCCGGTTCCCGAAGCCCAGCCGCGGCCCTGAATCCACAACTGCGGCCGCCCTCCCTCCCGTCCCCCGAAACCGCGAGGTCCTTCCTTCCTTCCAGGGCGGGAGGGAAAACCGTCCCGTCGCACCGGAGCGAGTCCGCCCGCTTCCCTCTCCTCTCCCGGCTCCTCCGCCGATCAGCAACGCGGTTTGGGGTTTTCGGTTACCCCGAAGGGAGGGGGAGAAGCCGTCTTTGGCGCTGGGCTGGGAAAGGGAGCGAGCAAAGAAGGGCTCTCCCCGCTTCACTCGCTTTCTCTCCCCCGTCCCCGACGTCCGCGCCTACAAGCCTCTTCTTAAGGTCCGGCTCGCATTCCCAGCGCCGCCGAAAGAAGCCCCGGCACCGCCACGCTCCGGAAGGCAGGAGGGTGGACTCGGGATCTGGAAGCCCAGGCCATCTCCGCACTAGCCTGTTATAGCGCGATGATTCCGCTTTCCACCTCCTCTGGAATCCTGGGGTTTGCAGTTTCGGGAGGGGCCGGCCGGCCCCTCCCGAAACTGCAAACCCCAGGATTCCAGAGGAGGTGGAAAGCGGAATCATCGCGCTATAACAGGCTAGTGCGGAGATGGCCCAGGGTGAAACTTTTCCGATTTGGGAAAAGAATGGAGTCGGCGGGAAAGACGGGAGAGGAGAGCTTTTTCCCCCCTTCTCCACTCTCTGAGCCCAAGTCTCGTCCGGAGGTACGAGAACACCCAGCCTCCCCCTGCCCCCTCCCCACAACGGTCCTCGTCCCGCTTTCCTCCCGTCGGAGCCCCCGCGAAGCACGGCCGGCTCAGGCGGCGCGCTCACCTGCGCGGCAGACGCCGAGGTGGCCGATGCCCGCGAGGAGCAGGGCGAGCAGCGCGGGGCCCGACCCTCCCCGGCGGCGCCCGGCCAGGGGCGGCATCGCTCGCCGGCTCCTTCGGCGGCTGGGCTTCCCTCGCCTCTTCGCCTCCGTCGCCGCCGCCGCTTCCTCCTCTCCAGGCTCGGCGCCCTCGCCTTCTTGGGCTTCTTCTTCTTCCTCCGGGCGCTGCAACCCCGCCAAAGAAGCTCCAGCCTCGCCACCCGGGCGTCCCCCTCGCCGCCGCCTCTTCTTCTTCTTCTTCCTCCTCCTCCTCCTCCTCCTCCCCGTCCTCTGGCAGCCACGCTTTTGGGGACGTGGCTCTCTGGAACTCTGCTCGAGCCGGAGACGGGCCGGGGGAAGCGGGGCGCCTCTGCCGCTGCTGGAGCCCTCGACCAGGGCCAGGCTGCGGAGTCGCCCCCCAGTCGCGCGCTCTCCCGCTCTCCAAGTTGGGACCACGGCGCCGCCGCCGCCGCCAAGTCAACGAGGGAGCCGCCGCGGCCGGTGCTCCCCTGGCGGCGTCCTCATCGCGGCAGAGTCGCCGTCCTCGCCGTCGCCGCCGTCTCCGCTCCCGGGGGCCGGCGCGGCTGTCGCTCAGCGAGCCCCGCGCATCCTCCCCCTCGCCAGCCCCCGCCGACAATGCCAAGGTGTCCCGCGCGCCGGAGAGCCCAGGAGCGGCGCGCGCGAGAGAGGGACTGGCTCGGGAGCCGCTGGGGCTCCGCAAGGGGGGACCTCGACAACCGCCGCGGGAAGCCCGGAGAGAAGAAGGGGGGCTGCAGGGAGCCAGGGACGGTCGACAGCGGTGGCGGGCGGAGAAGGGCGAGGCAGGGCTGGGCGGAAAACGCGGCTGGACGCATCCGATCCGAGGCGCCGTCGTTTCGGGCCATTTCCGCAGGAGAGTTATTATACCACTTTCGAGATCCTATGGGATCCTAGGGTTTGCAGTTTAGGGAGGGGCCGGCCGGTAGCGCTATAACAGTCTGCTGTGTCTGCACTACACTCTTATAGCGCGATGGTTCCAGTTTCAACATCCTATGGAATCCTAGGGTTTGCAGGTTAGGGAGGGGCCGGCCGGTAGCGCTATAACAGTCTGCTGTGTCTGCACTACACTCTTATAGCGCGATGATTCCAGTTTCAACATCCTATGGAATCCTAGGGTTTGCAGGTTAGGGAGGGGCCGGCCGGTAGCGCTATAACAGTCTGCTGTGTCTGCACTACACTCTTATAGCGCGATGATTCCAGTTTCAACATCCTATGGAATCCTAGGGTTTGCAGGTTAGGGAGGGGCCGGCCGGTAGCGCTATAACAGTCTGCTGTGTCTGCACTACACTCTTATAGCGCGATGATTCCAGTTTCAACATCCTATGGAATCCTAGGGTTTGCAGGTTAGGGAGGGGCCGGCCAGTAGCGCTATAACAGTCTGCTGTGTCTGCACTACACTCTTATAGCGCGATGATTCCAGTTTCAACATCCTATGGAATCCTAGGGTTTGCAGGTTAGGGAGGGGCCGGCCAGTAGCGCTATAACAGTCTGCTGTGGAAATGGCCTCGGTCACAGGCCATTTCCGCACGACACTGTTATAGCGCGATGATTCCACTTTCAATATCCTATGGAATCCTCTTTCTTCTGGCCGGTCCCTCCCGAAACTGCAAACCCCAGGATTCCAGAGGATGTTGAAAGTGGAATAATCGCGCTATAAGAGTGTAGTGCGGAAAGTCTAACAGTCGGTGGCAGTCCACTCATAATATGTGATGATTGCCTCTGAGATAAAAAGTTTGTGCGACAGACTGCAGCCGCCCTACAGTTCTAAAACCTTTTTTTCCCCCCAAATAATGGTCCCTGTCCTAAGTTGTCTCTACGACAAATCGCTGGACTTTTAGGACCGTATATACGTCTCCGCAGGTAACACCGATGCTAGACATAAGCATGGGGCAAGGGTGCAGAGTTTCCTGAGCCCAGGTGTGGTCTTTTCCACAGACCATCGGCATGAGGAGAGGAGGTGCTGTGGATTGCAAACCCCAGGATTCCATAGGATGTTGAAAGTGGAATCATCGCGCTATAAGAGTGTAGTGCAGAAATGGCCACCGAGGCCATTTCCAGAGCAGACTGTTATAGCGCTACCGGCCGGCCCCTCCCGAAACTGCTAACCCCAGGATTCCATAGTGGCGTCAGGGATTCCATTTTTAGTTTAGGATGGGCTCCTTCTCTTTTTTAAAAGTGTGGTTGTTTATACTGCGAAGCCTGGCACACTTTACTGACTACGTCCCACCAGCAGGTAAATGTTCACCAGGCGATATTCTTACTATTAAAAAAAAGGTAAAACCAAATCAGTTTCAAAGCGATGCCAAAAACAAATTTAGAATTAGGTTGTGGACGCAGGTTTGGCTATTTTTCCCCCTTCCGCAGTTGATGAGTTTGTTGCCAGTTGATTCTCACAAGGTGTCAGGGTTTGGGATGCAATCTTACCAGGGTGTAAGTCCTATTGCCCTCAGTGGGACTTTTCTGGAGGCATGCATTGGATGTTTCCATTAAGGGGTGGAGTGAGGAAGACCCTTAATTTATTTTTTATTATTTATTTATTTGTATCCGCCTCTCCACATGGATCGAGGCAGCGAACAACTTACAAATAGCATGTATTTCAAAACATTTCTATACATGCCCCCAACAAGCTGGGTACTCATTTTACCGACCTGCGGAAGGATGGAAGGCTGAGTCAACCTTGGAGCCTGGCAGGATCAAACTCACAACCTTGTGGCTTGCAGTACTGGCATTTAACCACTGCTCCACCAGGGCTCCCTTAAAGGGTCCATAAAGCAGAGAAAGGCTCTGAAGACCCCAGATTCAGTCCCTGGCATCTCCAAGAAAGGCTGGAAATGAGAAACCAGCACATCAAGCAAGGTGATATTCCTTCACTACCATTTAGTGAGACTCACCCATAATTATAAAAGTACCTATAAGTTACTGTAACATTGCAAAACGAGTAACGTACTTCTTGTTTCATTACAGCCATGGCGTTATGGAGTTAAATCTTCATTACTGGGAAGAAATTAATTATAAGCGATCGGTTATTGGTAACTAGTTACTGAGAGCCAGCATGATTTAATGGTTTGGAAACCCTCTGGATTATCTTGGGCAAGTCACATTCTCTCAGCCCCAGAAAACCCCATGATAGAGGATCATGAGCTGGGAGGTACACAACAACAAGTGTTGTGTGCTGCTTCTGTCTGTTTTGCTGTACTGAATGGACATATCAAACCGTGTATGTTTTGCACAGACCAGTCCTGGAACAGTCTAAAATAGTTCTGAACCCAAAGTAGCCCTGAAACAGTCTGGACTCCTGAAAGAACATGGATTTAAGTGTTGTTTTGAAATGGTTCTAATCTTAATGGGTCTTACTATTATATCTGTTTAGGAATGTTGTAGCCATCCATCTCACTCACATAACTCATGTAGCTTTTCAGTGCAGTTAAGAGGCAATCCCGTACTTACCTAGGAGGAAACACCACTGAACTCAATGGGATGTGCTTCTGAGCTTGTATGCGTAAGGTTTTATTTTAACTAAGAAAAAAAGCCATTGCACTCAGCAGCTATCTAAATATACATTTAAAAGGATTTCACGGCACTTGGGTGCTTGTATTGTTTCTCGTACTCTTTCTAGAGAGGTGTAATCGTTTCTATGTTCTGTGCAGCTCATACCACATAGCTGGTGCTAAAGCTCACCTTAAATCTTAGTGATTGTTATTTACTTTAACCGTGTTGGAGATAGGGATGTGAAAATCCTACAGTCTCAATTTTGTGGTCTTTCACTGGTATTCCTGCCCCATCTGTTACCATGTGGTATGCCCCCACTCCAAGATATGATTGGCAATGGATATTATTTAAGTGACATATACTATCAATTATACACTCTTATGGCTGAAAAGCCATGCTGGTAAAGAGGACTGGCTGAACACATACAAAAGCAGGTCAGATGAGACCTCAGGTCATGGCCAAGTCGTAGTCAAGAGATGAGTTGGGAAGCTCCAATCTTAACGAGCTTGCAATAATAACCTCTACAACTCAACCTTTAAAATCAATAGCATCCAAAGCTGCCTCAACAGAGCAACTGATTGTCTTCAACTTGTTCCTTCTTCCCACCAAAATTCTCCTTTGTTTCCTTACCTGCCCAGACATTAAAGAGCTATCACAATTCCCATCAGTGCTTTGTTACCTAATGTTGAAGCCATTAACCTGTTCTAGATCCCATTGTTTGCTCTGCCAGACAGCCATTAACTGAGTTGCCCTCAGGACAGCTTGTAGTACTCTGGACATAGGCCATCACTTTGCTGCTCAGATTCCTGTTCCTGTACTACCCTCAGGCCCTCAGTCTGAGCCACATCACTTTTTTCTCTGCATGATAGGTAAATATTATCCACTACACCCTAACTTCTTGCTATCCAATTGCACTTCCTTTCTTTTGGTTAGCCTTGTCTGGTTGTGAGAATGCTTGAATCTTGCATGTGATTGTGATATTGCCCAATAAAACATTCTTTTAATCTCCAACTGGTATTCCAACATTAGTACTGGTATACATAGGTGGAAAGATCCTGGAAGGTTACCCCCCTCTTACAGTCCTTCCTTTCTGAGCTATATTTCTCCATCGTTCCACAGAGGAATTGGCACCATAGGTAGACCTCTGAGTCACCCACCTTTGAGGGTAACACATCCCAGTTCTATACTGGTTCAAGAGGCTTCCCATCTCCCATTTCCAGAGGGGAAATATGTGCATAATTTGGGTCACCTGTCCTCCACAAGATAAGTAGGTATGTAGGTAGATTTTCATACAAATTTCATCTGTCTGCACATTCCAATGTGCCTTTTTCCATTCAGAGCATGTTTGCATTATTTCCCTATAATGTACACATTTTTAGTAACGCATGCTTTTTAGACATATACTTGGTTTTGTGTGCAGTTTTTTCCTCACTGAAATGCATCAAAAGTTTTGGAAAAGTACAGCTTTCTAAGGCAAGAAACACTCCATCCCTTACTGGCCTCAGGAGGCAAAGAAAACATATAAGGAAGTTCAAGCCCAAGAATTTCTTTTCCATCCCTAGTTGCATACTGGCCTGCTTGAGAACAGGTCTGTAATACATTATTTGACCCTTCTGGCAGCTGGTTCTCTTCATATCAACTTTCAGCTGTCACAACTTTCAGCTGCAAGTAGGTAACAAAAAGGCTGCACCAGACTGGCACACATACGTCTATACACCATGTAACAGGAACTGCTTCTCACATAGAAACTCTCAATGGAATGGAGAGATTTGAGGTCACTGCTGGATGTTCCAAAAGAAGTTGTGTCACTGGTAAGAAAAATCTCTCCATGTAATTGGGAGTGGCCATGTGTAGTATGCAATGAGACATTACATCAGGAGACTGGAAAATTGCCACAGGAAGTCAGGTGTTCCATAGATTAGGTGTTGCAAAGATTGGCTCCAAGTTCATCATCCTCAAAATCAATGGGACTTTATTTTCAAATAAGGCTGTGATCTGAAGCACACTAAGTTGACTGACTTGGGAGGAAATGTTCCACAGTTGTTAATAGACTTCACCTTCATAGATGCACTTAGAACTACAAGTCCCTTATCCTTTTGCTGCCACAAGCCAGCAGTACTGCTTTTTTTTTTTTTAATGAAAAGAACAGAAAATTGGGCAATTTAACTGGGAAATTTTCATATTTTGTGGGGAGGATATTTCATGACAAAGTCTATTCCTGGCCTCATGAAGAGACCCTAAGAAGTCCTAGGCCTGGCTTGTGATTCTCACTCTGTATGGCCAGTTTTCAGCAGAATCGACTGATATGGGCAAAGTCAGGGACAAGAAGAGTGGAACAGCAAATTGGGAAATCCAAAATGTATAAGCCTCATTATGATCTGCATGGGGAATGCCATTGGGAAAAATACCTGCAGAGAGAGATAAAGTGGGAAATATATCTACTTACAGAGATAGCTAAAGGCAGGAGAAATATCAGAGGGGCTATTTTAAGACAGAATTACTAGATTATCTATTATATATTGTTATCTATTATGTATCTATTAGATATACTCATGTTCCATGTTTCTCCCAATGAGTTCAAGGTATTGCACATAGCTCTCCTCTATTCCTCATGATCATTACAGTAATCCTATGAGGTAGGTCAGGCTGAAAGAATGACTGGCCCAAGGTGATCTGGTAACTCTCATAGCCCAGTAGGGAACTAGAACCTGGATCTTCCCAGTTGTAGTCCAGCACTCTACCCACTAGGGTGGTTATTTTGCTTGGTGTACATGATCAAAGCATGCTATAATCTTCTATAATGACTTTTGAATTATACTCCAAATTGAGGGTTCTTTACCACAAAGATGCTGATCTCAAGATGCAAATAGTTGCCTTGGACGTTGGGTTAATGGCTATAAAGGCTTCTAGTTTGGAGTTCCTAGAAGATCAGTGTGGCCATCCAAGGAAGGGGTTGGTAGATGCAGTTACTGACTGCCACCTGTCTGTCTTATCCACGAGATGAATTGTGGCTGGATGAGAGCATATCTTTGCTGAAAGGATTTGGGGATCAGACATTTGGCCTGGGTTGGGCTTCCTTTTCTGACCATGTGGTTTGAAATGAACTTGTCTGCTATGTCTTTTATGATGAAAGGAATACATTTTAACCAACTTGACTTGCGTGATTACAATAAAATATGATTGATTTTTTTACTGTAATATCCATTTCCTCATGTTTGTCTTCAGTTTCTTTTATACTAAAACAAAAGATCCCATGACTGCCATCTCTTAGTGATGGGCTGCCTGTACTGGCTGTTGGGAAAGCTTCTAAGGACATCCCCACACTTCCAAAGCAACTGAAATGGTACCCACCTGCTCATTGTGTATGAAGGGTTGATTGTCCCAAAGACAGCTGAGATTTCTTGGGACATGAGGCTTCAGAAAATCCTATAACCAGCTTTTCTGCTTCTGGGAAGTAAAATGTCAATACTAAAGTGAATAGCTAGCAATTTACTGCCGCCCTTTTTATGACACTCCACATCGGCTGTCTGAGGTGGTTGCCCCACTCTACCTAATGATAGGGCTGGCCCTCACTACCTTTAGGAATAAATGAGGCAATCAGAAATGATGTATATTTGTCATATGTGGGAGTGGGAGAGAGAAAAAGAGGAAAGGCTCAACTTATTCTGGCTCAGCCTAATACTTAAGCAATTTTCTCTCTTCTTTCTTCCTTTCTTACTGTTAATTTTTTAATGTTGTGGGGGGGAATCCACAGAAAATTTACACTTCTATCTCTCTGTTTTTCTTTCCCTTCATTTCTGGCGACTGGGCCCATGTCTGTTCTTCAAGCATGATTGGGGGGCGGGCAGGAAGAGACATAGGGGTCACCACCTTCTGATTTTGTATTGTTGGGGGCAGATGAAATCAGACAAGATTAACATGGGGGGTGTTGAAATCCATAGCAGAAAGAATGAACAGAATCCTTTCCCAGTGTTTCAAGACACAGTAATTTTAAAGAGATAAGGAAAAGGTTTGCAGTCTGCTGATCATTTTTAATGTTTCTTTCCTCCCGACTAGATAGAAGAATTGCAACTTTTTGCAAAAGGGGACTGGGAAACTGGAAAAGGACTGACTGATGGAATAAAGCCACCATTGCCACTCTCACAGTCAGAAGTCTTCTTCAGAAGCAAGTGACTTGGGGCCACTCTAGATTTACAGAAAGATTTCTTACAAGGGTACCACATTCTTGCTAAAAGGAAAACCCCTGCATCCTCAAGACACACACATCACAAGAACTGACCAATGCACATGTTGTTTTTTGACATGTGTACATGCTACAAGGTAGTATTCCCTAATTGCTGCTTGGCCACACAGACACCCGTATCCCATTACATCAGATATTACAATGTAACCTGGATTTTGTTTTACAGATAACATCACTGTTTACTCCCCTTCCCCCCATCTTTATAGGAGAGGAGACCTAGCCAATTTGGGTCAAACTGAAGAATGAGACATTTAACCTTTGCTTTGTGCAATTTTTCCCCAATCAATCTTCCCCCCTCAGGCTGCCATTATCTCTGTGTTAGGGTGGACAGTTGGAAGGCAAAATACAGGATCTTTTCTTCCATCCCTCCAATCAGATTGGCAGCCTGTCACCCCCTTCCTCTCAAACCTCTAAATTTTAGGTTGTTGGCTTTGTTTTTAAGAAACCAAAAAATCTGGATAAGGGAGGGAATCATGTGGCCCTCCAGATGTTGTTGGTCTGCAATACTCAGCGTTTTTCACCATCAGCTAGCTAAGGCTGATGGGAGTTGCAATTCAACAACATCTTAAAGGTCATACTCAAATTCCCATCCTGCATTAGGATGTCCAGTTATTCTTGCTGTATATTTTTAACATCACTTTATTCTCCTTTAGAATGCAACAGTGATAAATCCACTGGGTGATCTTGGGCAAGTGCCACTCTCTCTCAGCCACAGAGGATGGCAATGGCAAACCCCTTCTGAACAAATCTTGCCAAGAAAACCCTGTGATATGTTCACCTTAAGGTTGCCAGAAGTCAGAAACAACTTGTAGGCACACAGCAGCAGCAATAGCAAATCAACCCCTACCATCAACTTTACGTATATATGGTATATATCCTATAGTGTCTTCATCTTCTTTGCCATTGGTTCTATTGAACTTGATGTGTGTGGTGGTGGTGGTGGTGGGCTGATTCAGAATCATCTTTAGCATCAGAATTAGTTCTTATTACATCAGGGGTGGGAAACATGTGAAGAAAATTTACTGCATGGAGCTAGAAAATGGGAGATCCAGGTTGGAGCCTCCCTTGAAGATAAGAATGAGAACGAAGATGAGAGGAGTCTGGTAGCTCTCCTATCAGTGGGGCAGTGCATCTCCTCTGGGTTTCAGTCCAAATTTTAAAGCAGCTCTTCAAGATGCTGAACCTATTGGAGCCGATCTTTGAGAACTCCTTTACATTTTGGATCAAAACCCAGAGCTTATTCATTGCCCCACTGAAGTGGAAGCCACCAGCCATGCCACTGATTCAGTGACTTTGGCCCAATCCCATTCTCATACTCTCTCTCTGCCTGATCTACCTCACATGACTGTTCTAAGGATGGGGTGGAGAACTGGTAAGGTATGCCACTTTGTACTCCCTGGAGAAAAATGGTAGGTTATAAATGTAGCAGTGTCCAGAAGCATATCTAAACCTCAAGTCATCATTCCTAAGGAGAGTGATGTTCAGGTTACAGAGAGTTCCTTCAGAGGGATGCTTCCAGGTGACCAGCAAGAAAGGCAGCAACCAGCCCTCAGCAGCTGGGAAGATCCACACAGTCATATCAATGCTGCTGCCGCCGCCGCCACTTACTAATAATACTAGTGTAGCAGGTGCAGCTGGAAGAGCCACACCTGTCTGCCAGGCGCCTCTCTTTCAGTAGCCACCCAGTGATTAAAGAAGCACTGGAATGCTTCAAGCCAGGGGAGAGAGAGAAAGAAAGAAAGGAGTTATCAGATCTCCACAGCCTATAACATCCTCCAGGCACCAAAGGTTAGACGGAGGCACCTTCTTCCCAGGGCTGGGGCGTATATATGGCTTAAATAGCAGGCAAACCATCCAGCTCTCTTTTTCTTTTGCAATCAGATGCCTTTCCTGGATGTCCCTCCAGGCTTGACTATAGCTGCTGTTGAGTTGGCGCCAGTGGGGCAAACAGGGAGGGAGGGGGCAGACAGGCACTCCCAACGGCCTTTTGACAACTTCATACTGTGGGAGTTTCTATGGGTCCACTGCTGCCTCTTCCTCCTCCTCCTCCCTCTTCCTCCACATAATATTTTTCAATAATACCAGAATGGGGAATTCTGTGGGGTTTTTTTGACCTCCTGTGTCCATCAGGTCCTGCCACCTGAGGAATCATAGGAGTTGTCATTCATAAGCATCTGGAGCAGAAGTGGAGGAAGTTACTCTTTTGAAATACAACTCTCAGAATCCCTAAGGTAACAAGGCTAGAGGTGAGTAGTCCTGCTGGGTGAGGGATTTGGGCAGTAGAAATCCCCCAAACTGACTTCTTTCATGCTTTGATGTGCAGGTTTACAGGTTCCTCAATCCTACTGCATAAATGTTTTGTAAGTGGCTTGGGAAAGTGCTGTATTGTGTGCAACATTTGAAAAGGCCTGATTGTCCTCAGCTTCTGAACAGTGTTTTCAAGTGCTGGTTCAAAGGGGTTCACTTACAATAGTCTAGTTGTGATCTTTACAACAGCCCTGTCATATAAGTCCATGTTTTTATACCGCATATTTCAGATGGGAGGACTGAGTCTAAGAGATACAAGGCAACCTAGTCAGTTCAAGATGGAGACAAGATCTGAAGCAATGGGTTCTGTATATAAACCTCAGGTACTTAATTACTATTGAGACAACTGATCTGTGATTGTTTGTTTATTGAATTCATATCCTGCCTTTCTTTCAGGATGGAAGAAAGCCCTCCTCAGCCTTTCACCCTTCAGATGAGTTTGATTACAACCCTGTCATACTAGGTCAGCAAGGCTAGGCTGTCTAGGGACAATATGAGCTATACAGTTGTCCCTCTACATTCGTTAGGGCTAGCAGTTCAGGATCCTCACAAAAGTGGAAAAATTGCATATATCAAAGTGTGTGCGTGTGTGTGTGCGTCAAGGCCAAGGCATGGTGGAAGAACAGGCATCCAGCATCCAAATCAGGTCAGGGAAAAGAGAGGGGAAGAAGATGGGTCAGCAAGGTGGCCCTATATTTCCTCTTTCTCTCCAGTCTTCTTCCTTGGGTATGGAGAGGCATCAGGATAGAGTTTGTGGTGCTGAGAAATTGAGCTGAGATCCATCCTGGTGGTCAGGCAGTAGCTGGTGGAGGAGGAGGTGGCAGGTTTTTAAAGGCCTGATTAGAGCCGCCAAGAACAAAGGTTCTCCTAGAAAAGAAGTGCCTGAAGTGACAGGGGCATGTATTGGAGACCTCTCAAACAATCAAATCTGTGAACGTCAAACCTGCAAATGTGGAGGACTGATTGTAGTCAAACATCTGGAAGGTGCCAGTTTGAAGAAAGGGGTGATTTAGATTGGTTAGAGATAGAAGATATGAATATTGAGACAAAATTAGAAAATATATTTTTTAGGAATTTTTCAAAGAAAGAAATGGAGAAGATAGAAAATCCTTTTATAAAAAATATAATAGAAATATGGAAAAAAAATAAAAGAAAATTATTACCGAATATATCAATATTAACTCCGATAGTGATGATGGAAAAATTTCCAATAAATTTAAGAGAAATAATAGAGAAAGAAATAAAAAAACAAAAAATTTATAGATTAAAAGATTGGATGAAAATAATGATAAATAAAGATAGAATGAAAGAGAGATTGCAGGAAACTAAAATATCCTGGTTAAATTATATACAATTAGAGCAATGGACAAAGAGTATGAAAAGATATGTTAAGGATTTTAAAGAATATACTAAATTTGAACAAATTATTATTCAAAGAGAAAATATGCAAGAAAATGAAATACTAAAAGGTATTACAAGTGAAATATATAAAATATTAGCAAAAGAACAAGAAGAGGATTTTCTTAGAAAAATGTGGGAGGAAGAGATAGTACAAAATATAGATATACAAGAATGGAGAAAAATTTGGAAACAACGTCATTTAAAAAAATTATCAATAAGAATAAAAGAGAATTATTATAAATTAGTGTGGAAATGGTACTTGACTCCAGTGAAATTAAATCAAATAGATGAGAAATATTCAAGATTATGTTGGAGAGGATGTCAAGAAATTGGTACATATATGCATATGTGGTGAATTGCAATAAGATAATGGAGTTTTGGCAAAAGGTTTTTAAAGAGATAAAAGAGATTATAGGAGCAGATATACCAGTATGTCCAAATATTGCATTGTTGTCTATATATGATAAGGTTGAGTGTACTCAAGTAAAGAAAGAATTAATAACAAATTTGTTAACTGCAGCGAGATTAATAATAGCAAAAAAATGGAAAGCAAATGAAAAATTTCAAATAGAGGAATGGTATAACGAAGTGTGGAAAATTGCAATTAATGATAAACTAACATGTAGAATTAGGTTTATGAAAGGTTTGGTTAAAGGGAATGATTTTGAAGAAATTTGGAAAATATTTTTGGATAAAGTTCTGAAAAGAGATAGTAATACTACCCTGTCAAAAGAAGAATGGCAATTTTGGAAAGTGGATTAAATAAAAAGTTGGCTCTGGGGGGTGGGTATTTTTTAGTTTTAGTTTTGTTTTTCTTTTATGTTGTATTTTTTGTAATTCTTAGTAGGTGTGTGTGTCAAACTTGTGATTTATAGATTTAAATGGATAAGTGATGTTAATGTTTTTTTAAAAAAAAAAGTTAAAAGAATTAACAATAGAAATAGATTAAAGGGGATGTGAAAAATATTGAATTAAATGTGAAATTATAACAGTTGAACAGATTTATAAATTTAAGGGTAAAGGTGCAAAATAACAATGAAAGTTAGTATTGCTTAAGAGAAGAGAAAAAAAGAAAAAGAAAAAAAAATTTTTTTTTAATTCACTATTATGTATATCACATGGTGTTTAATTTTTTTTTCTTGTTTTGTATTTGTGATTCAGTTATATAAATAAAAAAAAGAAAGAAAGGGGAACCAGTTCAATATTGTCCGTTTCAACTGGCAACAATTTGTTCCTAAGTTTCAAGCCTAGTCCTTTCCTGACATGTATTGTTCACCAACAACACACAACACTCTCTGGAGAGATCTTCTGTCTTGATCCTTTACTTTGAAAATCCTTCCCAGATTAAACAATAACAGGTAGCTTTACATCAAGTGGTGGACTCTCAAAGCCTTTAGCTTTGTTTGGTGTTGTTTTCTGGTCCCCTCTCCTTTGTGACTAATGTCTCTTTGCTCTGTGTTCTCTGGTCCATTTTCTGTGACTTTATATAGAAAACTGATAAAGCACCTAATAAACCTGGTTGTTGTTGTTGTGTGCCTTCAAGTCCTTTCCTACTTACGATGACCCTAAGGAGATCCTACCACGGGGTTTTCTTGGCAAGATTTGTTCAGATGAGGTTTGCCTTTGCCTTCTTCTGAATAAACTTGTTTACTGAAAACCAAACAAGCAAACAAAAGCAAAACTAAAGATTTTAATGAGAGGCCTTAAGCTGGGAGTTTCATGTGTGCAGCATCTCCTCAGAAGGCTTTCCCTTCCCAATGGCATGGTTTTGTAACACACACTTTCTGTCCTTTTTGCAAGTCTTTTAAGATATTAATTCATGATATTTGTGCCGAGCAACCCAATACCTATACACAGAGCATGAATAAAAAGTAGAAAGAACAGAGAGACGCATTGTGCCAAAAATGTTATAGAGTGGCGCTCGCAAATTGGTGTGCTCTTGAGAACACTTGGAAAACTTATACTTGTTGCTACAACATACAGAACACCCCAACTAGATTAGGGAATTGTAGTCCAAAATCACCGTTTCCAAGTTCAAATGTGCTAGACTGCAATTCCCTTGTCGTTCAACACATCTGGAGAACACCAGGTTAGGGGAAAGCTGGTGTAATGGATAGTGTTGAATGTGGAATAGCAAGAAGTAGCTTCAAGTCCCTACTCAGCTAAAAAGCTGACAAGAATATCTTAAGTCCAGAACATGGTAAAGTTATATTCTTGGATACAGCCAGCAGACTGAGTGAGTGTTCTATTGTCCATGTTTGCTGGGGCATTTTGGGAGTTTCCAGAGCTCAGCTTGAGTCATGACAAACTCTAAATCTAATCCTTTTCACTGAAAAATCACATTCACCATCATCTGCTTAGTCAATACTCTAGGAGAAAACAAGCACAGCTTAAAATTAGCTACTTGTTCATATCATAAAGCCAGGGGCTTTCCATATTACACTGTTGCAGTGCTATTATTTCACTTTCAACATCCTGTGGGATTCTGGGATTTGTAGTTTACTGAAGGCAAAGAGCTCTCTGGCTGAGAATTCTAAAGGCCCCTCCCTAAACTGCAAACCCCATGATTCTACAGGATGTTGAAAGCAGAATAATAGCACTATAACAGTCTAGTGTGGAAAGGCCTCCAGTCTCTCTGTATGTCCCACTTCTACTTCAGGAAACTGGTTTGCATTTTTCCCAACATTTTTGTAAAGTTATGCAGAGAATAATTCACTCTTAATCTATTCTATAGATCAGATTCCTTTGGGACTGAAAGTAATTCTCATCAAATTTGTATTTTCTATTGTGGGTGGGTTTTTGGGTTTTTTTTTTGCTTTTTTGTTTTTGTCTAGCTCCTTTTTTTGAAAATTGTGTAAAGTTCTGAAAAGGAATACATTTTTTTTAAAAAAAATGACAATACAAATAAAAGACTAGGCAAGGAGCCATGATAAAACCAAGAACTGGAATAATAAAAATAACCAATACAACACTGGTCATAAAAAGGCAGTATGAAGAGAAAGCTCTTGGCAAATCTGCTTCAAATGAATAAGCTAACTCCAAAGCTGGGAGGTCACTACTATAAAAGGATCCTTGGGCGGTGGCTACCAGCAGCAGAAAATTCAGGAGTGCTTAACCCTATTTCTTAGTGGTCAACACTTTACAAAAACATCTAGCTGGTGACAGGTCTAATTGGATGAGTGATGTGCAATGCTAAAAAGCACATGTTGAAAGTTCCGTGATTCATGTCTCAAGAAAGAAAAAAGTCTGTATTTTTTAGAGCAGCGGTAGGAAAGCCTGAAGTAACTATGGCCTTCCAGATGTTTTTGGCCTGCAACTCCCATCAGCCCTCCTCAACTAAAGGAAGGATGGGAGTTTCAGTCTCAAAGTAGTTGGAGGGTTACAGGTATCCCTGGTTTCAAAGTTGCTCCCTCTAAATCTTGTTCAGAGCCTTTTTGGATTCATGAGGATGTATAATATTATACATTAATAGTGAAACATTCCCTGAGTTTAGATCCTCGTGTAGCTCAAAGAACCCTATAGTATGAGAAATACTAGGGGTTGCAGAAGTACAATTGGTCCTTTGCCATTTACTTTCATGGATTTTATTATTTGTGAATTCCTCCAACCCCAGCCCTGCCACCTCAGAAGTTTCTTTTTGGGGGAATCTTGCCACTTAGCGGTTCTGATCAGGCCATGCAGCCCTTTAAAAATTCACCCCTCATTGTCCTCATTCTTCTCCACCACTAGCCACTGCCTAGCCAGCTAAGGACAGCTCACAGTCCAATTTCTTAGCGCCACGACCCTCTCCTTATGCATTTCCATACCCAAGGAATGAAATGGGTATGAGAGAGGAAATATAGGGCCACCATCCAAACCCACCCCCTTTCCCTTCCCTTCCCCTGACGTGCTTGGACCCTGGATGCCTGTTCTCACCACCCATGACTTGGTCCCCTTCCCACAAGCACACACACACATTTGATATTTGCAATTTTCCCACTTTCATGGGGGTCCTGTGTGCCTAACACTAGTGAACGTTGGGGGCCAACTGTACAAGGAAGGGATCCAAAAGGGTCCAGTGAGCGCTGAGCATGCTCAGAGGTCATGGGTTGCTAAGTGACCTTCATCTAAGAAGGATAAATGGGACCCCATGGTTGTAGGGGGGAAAGGAGTGGAATATTTGACGAAATATCATATGTGGTATCCTGAAGAGGAGCACCATAATGGCTACATTTTGTTGTTGGTTCCTTTTATAGAGATACTATTGTATCTACCCAGCAGGATTTTATTTTCTTATAGGTAACACTTGATAGAAAGATTTGAGATCCTATGTCTCTAATTCCCCAAACTGTTTTGTCCAGCACCTGTAACTTTCCCCCATATTCCCCAATCCAATCTGGATTCAGAGTTATGAACATGTAGAGGTTAGATTCCTGAGGGAATACACTGCCCTCCTCCTTGCTGCTAGACCTCATCTCCATTGCAACCGGTCAGGTCCAGGAACTCTCTGGCTGAGGATTCTAAAGGTCCTCCCCAAATTGCAAACCCCAGGGTTCCATAGAATATTCTTAGGCAGTCAATCCTATGAGGCCTTCCTCTGACACAGCCAATCATATGAGGTCAGGTCTTTGCCTGACACAGACAAAACACACAAACTTTGACTTTTATATATTAGAGAGATATAGATATAAATTCTACCTCCTTTTTCATACCTTTGGGTCTTTAGCATTCTGTATGTTTGCAGTTTTTACCAAAGTCTGGACTTTTTAGTGCTTTTAAAATAAACATCTCCTCCTCTTGTCCCAGCTCCCAGATGCCACTTCCATGACATTTCATTTCTCTCTCCCCTCTCCAACTAACCAGAGAATAGGACTTGATAAAACAGTGAAGCCTTAAATCTCTTGAGGACTAGTCTAATATCATCATTTGAATTCCATGCTGAGGGTGGGGTGGGGGTAGAATCCAGTTCCTTCTGAATTCCTTGCTTTCCTTGGGGTTCTCTTCCTGACACTGTTTTAAGGAAACACAGAAAACAATGATGGACCTGAATGATCAACGGAGCGTGCAAAGCGAGCAGGTCTCTCTCTCCCCACACTCTCCCGGCTTTCTCTGCTGCGCCACTTCAGTCTGGGTTGCTCTCCGCTGGAAGTCGGATTTATTGCTCCGTTAAAAAGAAAGAGGGAAGAAATAACCACAGCTTTCAAGGGCACCAGTTCCCCCTCGCGTTCTGCGGCAGTCAAGCTAACGGACACAAGGGGGCGCCCTGCAGCTTCAACCTCAGCCCAGAGGATGCCGTCGCCGGCGGCGGGTCAGGCGTAAAAGCGCAGGGAGACTTGTTGCTCCAGACTGAGCGCAGCTTTCTCCAAAATGGGACAAGAATCTCCGGAGGTCCTTGGGTTTCCTTCCTCAGATATCCAGCAGCAGCAGCAGCAGCAACCACCCAAAGAAACGATCCGCTTCCAAGCCAGTCTCCAAACGAGACCGGGGTCAAGCATCAAAACGTCTGCTGCCGGCTTCCTAGGAGGGGCGAGGAACAAGCGGCCGCCGTGGAAGGCATCGAAAGGAGCGAGCCTTTTCTGCACTACAGTGTTGTAGTGTTATTATCCTAGGCCACTTCCTCACTAGCCAGTTATAGCGCGATGATTCCACTTTCAACATCCTCCCGAAACTGCAAACCCCAGGATTCCAGAGGATGTTGAAAGTGGAATCATCGCGCTATAACTGGCTAGTGCGGAGATGGCCCTACTTTCAACATCCTTTGGAATTCTGGGGTTGTAGTTTAGGGAGGCCCAAGAGCTCTCTGACTGAGAATTCTCAAAGCCCCTCCCCAAACTGCAAACTCCAGGATTCCATGGGATGTTGAAAGTGGAATCATCGCACTATCACAGTCTTGTGCAGAAATGGCCAGTGCCTTTTGAGCAAGACACATGGGAAACCTTCTCACCCCCCCCCTTCAAGTTCTGTTAATAGCATTACTTTAGTTAGGGGGTGCTTTGGGGAGGTGTCAAAAAACCTTCCGCTCTACATTATTTTATTTTTATATCCCCCTCTGTGCCAACCAAGGGGATGATCAAGAAACAAAAAGCACTTGGATGTTTCAAAAGAATACAGTGTGAAAGGTGTAGGTAGGATGGACGGTAAACTTTAGATATAAGATGTATGGAGGAAACTTGTAGAAGAAAAGATTTCCAATATTTGACATAGCGAATCAAACCCAAATGTGCAACAAACTAGAGGAAATAAACAAGATAGTAGGAAATTTCAATGTAATAAGTATATTACGCGTGGAAGAGAATGTTTAGGATATGACAAGGTAATACCATGAGTAAATTTATAGAATGTATGGAACATTTTATTATTGCTTAACGTATGAATTTGAGACATCCAGATGTAAATATAGTGAATGATGATAACAGGCATGGTAATGGGAACTTGCTATGTAAAATCTAATGACAAGTGTTATTTTATTATTTTATGAATAAAGAATGGAAATTTTAAAAAAAAGAATGCAGTGTGAATCTTTGGCCTTCATTCCCCTCCCTCCCCCTCTGCCTTTTTCCTTTGCTTCTTTGTTTCGTTAGGGATATTAGTCTGAGTGGATTGGTTAATGGCTCACTCTTTCCTTTTCCAGAATCCAAGTATGAACATCCTGGCACTACAGATAAGCCGAGTCAGACATCCAAAGGCACCTTAGACTGTGGCACCCCCAATCTGATGCAGACATATGAAGAAATAATTCCCTCTGACTTCATTGGGGCATATTGTCAAGTAAGTATACAGGCATAGCTCAGTTTTAAAAGAAGCTCCTTTTAACAAAATCTTTTTACACCCAAGCAACTCTACCCTTTCCCTCCTTGTCCTCATCTGTCTAGCTGGAAGTCTCTTCTCCAGCATCAGCATTACTATAGGATGGTTAAGAGAGGCTGGCAAAATGCAGACTTTGGGGACTGGGTTGCACTAGGATGTGGCCGGTAATCAATGCAACAAAGCCTGCAAGTTAAACAGCAGCTGCCTCCAGAATTTTTTACTAAGCATATATGTTCAGCCAAACAGAGAAAAGGAGAAAGAAACTAAGCCTGTGTCACCAGCTACCCAACATGTTTTTTTTAAAAAATTTGCCAAACCATAGATCTCTATGTTTGGACACCAAAATAGAAATTATATATATAAAAAAACTGGAGGGTGATGAAAGAAAAGGTAATCCTAGATACATTTTGGGAAAAGTCTTAGAATAATTTCGAGAAAGTTCAAAATTATTTCATTTACTTATGCTAGACATGATTACCTGACCTGATTATTTCATTTCACATGTACATATTATTAGGTTTTGATTTTAAAAATGCTGAAATATGTGGAGCTGCTCTTCTTTTTTCGTGCTGTAGAAACCTATCCCAATTTTTAGCAAGTTATTTCATCTTCTGATACCAGATTTTGTATTAAAGAGGTAATTGATCTACTTTGTTAACTGTTGTATACCTGTACCAAAGTCCTGCACTTGGACAAGTTAGTTTTCTGGACTACCAGTATAGGCTGGTAGCTATGATGTTACTGAGGCACTGAATCCACTCCGCATTTTAAGCTGAATTTTAAAAGCCATGTCCAGGATGTTGAACTTCTTTGGGTGATAGGGTTCAGCACCCTGTGTAGTTTTTTAAAGGCTTTACACAAACCTAGAGTGGATTCACTGCTTTACTGCCATTGGAGTCACCAGCCTCCATATCACAATTCCTCAAATTCCCCAGCCAGCATGGGCCCTGGAAATACAGCTTTTCCAAACTGTGTGAGCAGTACAATCCTACTATTTCTTTATGGAATGCATCTGTGGATAGTGTACAGTTTGCTTTATTTATATTTTTGCTTCATTATCTTTTCCATGCTTTGTTTTTAACTGATGGGTGCATACAAATTAATCAGTATATAAATAGACTCTATTTATTAAATCAGGACTGGGGGACCTGGGGACCCTACAGATGTTGCTGGCTTCAGCTCCCACCAGCTGCACCTAACATGGCTAACAGAAAGTCATAATAGGATTTGTAGTCTAACAACATCTTGAGGGACACGGGTTCGGCAGCCCTGGACTAAATATAATATACCACTCGAGGCAAGTATGAGTGGATCAGATCCTCACATTAATTCTCAAATCCAAAGGTGCAAAACAATTTACAATGACACTAGCCTCCTATGCAGACTCTCCTCGGAGGAAATTCCATTGAAATTGATGGGATTTACAATTTGAATAAACATAAATGGATTCACCATATAGGTGCCATAGAGTGCCAATCATCAATTTTCTGGTAGCTTACCAGTTTTCTGGTAACTTCATGTTTATATCATTGCAAAGCACCTTATATGGAGCTGCCCTAAAAGATCTGGAACATAGCTTCTGACTGTCTGGGTTGTTAAATGGGGAGATGAATGGATCATGAGATGCAACTTCTGAGAGAATTTTACAGATTGCCTGAAACACGAGGCCCAATCCAGGATGTTGATACTTTCATACAAGCCCTTGATAACACAGGGGCCAGGTTCTTAAAAGAGTCCTTCCCATAGTACTGACCCACCTGTGATTTAATATTGGCTGGGGAGGCCCTCCTTGTGATCCTATCAGCTGACGTGCCTTTTTAGTGAGGGCATGACATCTGTGGAATGTGCTTGCTGGGAAAATGTGGCTGCCCCCGCCTTACTTAGATAACAATTAAAAACAAATTTATTGATCCAGGTTTTTAGAAGATTATCTGTCTGTGGGACTTTACTGCTGAGATTATGTGTGTTAAAAGCTGTTATGTTTGTTGTTTTAGTTTTTAATTGGACTTTTAATTAGTAGATATAAATTATGTATTTTATTGGGTTGTGCGTCACCCTGGCTCCCTTTGGAAGAAGAGTGGTATATAACAATAACACCCCCAAATTGTTCCATTCATACCGTAAAGTAAGATGAAAAATAAACGTTCTGGATCTTTGAAAATAAGAGAATTGCAAGCAACATAAAACACCATGCTGTGCTACAACCCAACTCTCTGTAAGAATAAATTAAAAGTTATTTTGTGTGTTAGAAATGCACAAACTAAAATATAGCCTGTGGAAAAATTGAATTGTACACATGTGGCAAAATAAAAATAAATGTAGACAGATTAAGAGTCCCAGAAATGCACAAAGTCAGAGAAACACTGGACAAAATGCACACCCTTTAAATCAGTTCCCAAACATCGTGTATATCAGAATATACAAACCCCCTCCCACAAGCAGCATGCTCCTGTGTATACTCAGAGGCCTGGATCCTATTAATAGTTCCAACTAGAGTACATTCATTGAATCAGCTGTTGATTGGGGAATCAAAACTTATATAAGTTTCATAAATTTAATGGATCTGTTGTAGGTGGGACTACTACTAGTATTTGGGCCAAGAGTATATCCCATTTTGGATTCATTTCCAAGAAATCTGCAGAGGATTGCAGCTTGTAGAATACAGATAATTGTAGTAAAACCAAGGAAGTACATTACAGAGAACAGTAGATACAACTTATATTTTCAAGTACAGTAATTATAAGAGTAGGACAACATGCATCAGCAATTTCTCTATAATCACACAGAACTTGACTAAATTACTTTTTTTTAAACTAAAAGTTCCAGAATTTTCTAGCCAATGTTTGTGCTGATGGAGGGGATTCTGGAAATTGAAGTTTGAAAGTAAGATTCCCAGTGTCTGAATGTAAGATTCCTTTCATGATCTATAGTAGTATAGAGAAGTGGTTCTCAGCCTTTGGTCTTCCAGATGGTTTGGAGCTCAATTCCCAGAGCCCAAGGCAGCGCAGCCAATTGTAAGAGATTCTAGGAGATGAAGTCCAAAACTTCTGGTGGACCAAAGTTGAGAGCCACTGATATAAAGTATGCAGCAGAGGTGAGCAGCTGTGGACCTCCAAATGATTTAGGCCTTCACCTTCCATAAATCTACACACTAGTTATGGTGGCTAGGGATGCTGGGAGTTGAAGGCCAAAAACATCTGGATGGATCCAGTTGTCTAGTCTTGGTGTACAGTAAGGGACAAGATTGTGTAGTCTGGTGTTACTTAAAGTGGTAGTCCATGGTCTGATGCCATTTGCAAACCATCAGCTGCCAATCTGCAGCAAGTTTCCAGGAAAGCAAGAAACAGTTGCAGCCAATGAGCGTAAACATTGTCCCTGGCACGCTACGAAAAAAATTGTGGGTCTCTCTCATCAGGTAGCAGGAGAAGAACTGACATGGACGAGAAGGCATAGTGCTATCTGAACTTTTATGACCCTGAACATGACTCTGGTCAGTGTGATCGCGATCATATTCTCCAGTCATTAATAAGCCCAATTTATGAAAACTGCATATTTTGTAGGAGGGATGGTAGGGTATGGTAACAGTTAGGGTGTTGGACTCAGGCTTGGGGCAGCCATGCTCTTGTGTCCACTGGGTCAATTTATTGAGCAGACTTGGTGTAGTCACTCTCTCTCATCTTGACCTACCTCCCAGGGTTTTTGTAAAGACCTGGCAGGGAGGAAAAGAGCCATTTATGCCACCTTGATTTCATTGGAAGAAGGATGAGACATAAATGTAACTAATAAGTAAATCAAGATTATGCTCACAGTCACTTACAATAGATAATAAGCACCATCTTTGGTCTCATTAAAAGGTAATAACCCTTGTAGCATTTGAATCATGTGCTAATTCAAAGGCTCTTTAAGATAAAAATGGTGGGAAAGAAAGAAGAGAGCTACTTCCGAATCCAGTTATGCTATCTGAGCTGTTTATTATGCCTATATTTAATATTAGTATTCACAGACTCCCAACTGAGAATTAGAATTGCCATCCTCCATCTTTTTAATGGCTCTTTGGAAGACTGGAGATGGCAGAGGGAGGAGTCAATTCTTTAACTGCTCTTTAACCACCAAAACTGGAGGAATGTGGTGCGAGGGGAGAGGGAGATGCTAAAAAGGAAGGAAACTCTGTGAATTATTCTTTCAAGTGCTACTTTAAAGTCACATCCCAAAAGAACTCAGGTCCATGTTGGTTTGTGGAAATGTGTAGACTTTAGCAGTTGGGAATAGCTGTGATAATACATGGTTTTCCCTGCCCCAACCATCTTGATGCATGGTTGTGTGTGTGTGATTAGGGGTGCCCGTTGACTTATCAACAGATCATAAAATTGTCACAGCTAAGTCCTGGAACCCCCCCCCACTCAAAAGTAATTCATTACATTTGTTTTTAAAGGAGTGACAGGTTAACACATATATCAGGTTAACAGGTAAACCCAGGCCATTTCTGCACTACACTGTTATAGTGCTATTATTCCACTTTCAACATCCTGTGGAATTCTGGGGTTTGCAGTTTACTGAAGCCAAAGAGCTCTCTGACTGAGAATTCTAAAGGCCCCTCCCTAAACTGCAAACCCCAGGATTCCAAAAGACATTGAAAGTGGAATAATAGCACTATAACAGTGTAGTGCAGAAATGACCGCATACATCTTAACACATCCTATTCAATAGTAAATATCAATGAAGTGTTACTGATGCATTACTTTTTTCCCTTTTACTTTGTCTTAAAAAAATACATGTTGAGATACTGAAATTCCCCTTCACAACAGTTTAAGCATGGCAACAACAAAAACAACAAACGAGTTACAATAAATTTACTAATTTACATTGTCAGTGAATATATTAGGGACATTGTGCCCTTGTTACCTGAAAACATAATGTGCTGCAGGTTACCCATAATATATTCCTGCTATGCTCTAAGCAAGGCCATTCTTCTTGTAACAAATGAATGAACCTCTACAGTAAATAACAGGGCTGTACGTATGGACAGAAGTACGAAATCTGGGACTGGCCAGAGGCCACCTGCTTAATGAAACTTGTGGCATCTGGGAAAGGTTCATAAATAGAGCATGAACCAAATGTGTTGCACGTGCAAAACAATGCAGGCTTGCAAAAGTAGACTGTCTGATATCAGAGATATCAGGAAACAGTAAAGGAAAACAAAAAGAGCACATCAAAGAAATTGATTACTGTGCAGTTGTTCTAGTTCAGATAAAGGTAGTTGTGAACAAATAAGAGCAGCTTGTTAAGTAACTTTTTGCATTGATTTTCATGAAGTTTAGTCTGAACCAGTCTTAGCTTTCTGAATGTCAACAGGTACAGCTCACACTTGCATTGTAGAGGAAACTCAGCAGAATGCATTGACAGAATGGCAACAGAGTATCTGGACAGAATTGATTGAAAAGCACTGGCTAGATCCTTACACCTATGTAAAATCTCCTACAGAAGTAGTTGGACACTTTAGTGTGACACGTTTCTCCCAATATGGTACTGAAAGCGGCTTCCAATATAAGTTGAAAAAATAGTTAAAAGAAGATTTGGTACAAAAGTAAAACCAGGCTCAGGTCCAGGTTATTTGAGGGACTGCCTTCTCCATTATGGATCCGCCTGTGCTTTGAGATCTGCCAGGAGGTCCTTCTCTCTGTCCCATCACCCTCACAGGTACATCTGGTGGGAATACGGGAGAGGGCCTTCTCAGTGGCTGCCCCCGGGCCCTGGAACTCCCTTCCCAGACAGTTTAGACTGGCACTCTCCCTACTCTCTTCCTGTAAACAGGTGAACGCTTTTCTGTTTTTACAGGCCTTTGAGGATTGATTGTGTAGGAGTATGGGCTTGTACAGTCTTCTGGATGTACTATTTTGTTGTGTTATGTCTTTTATGGTTCACATTTTTAACTGGTTTTAACTTTTGATACTTTACTCACTTTTTAACTTCAGTAATTTGCGAATTTTTAGCAGCTTCTTTTTTAAAAAAAAAATCTGTTGTAAGTTGCCTTGAATCCTGAACTGGGGAAATAAGTGGGATATAAACAGAAGAAAATGAAAGAGAAGTTTTTTTTTTAAAAAAATCATTAAATAATCAATCCCATTGGAACAGTAATTTAAAATAATTAAATAAACATTAACACATATTACATTTTTTTTAAAAAAAACCCACTGCACATTTTCCTACCCCAGCCTGTTAAATGCTAAAGGCCTGTTTGAATAGGAAGGTCTTTGCCAGCCAGTGAAAAGAGAACAGAGGTTGGATGTAGGGTAGCCCTCCATGTTTTAGTAATGGGATATATAGTAGGAGTTAAGTAGCAGCTTGCTTGTAACAAGGTATGAGAACCAGAGACCGTTAGATAAACAAAAGCTAGGAATGCACTGATAAGCTTAGCCGGGCTGCACCAAGACTTCAAGGTCTCTTGCGGGTGGGAAGATATACTCTTTGTATTTTATGTTTTGAATCTTGCTAATTGCCTCCACTTCACTCACAGAAGTCCTGTACGAAGTATCATGCTCCTAATATATAGTGTTTAAGCACTGTTCTATTTGTGCGTGTGAATTCAGTTCATGACAGAGTGAGTGAACTCTTTGTAAAAGTATTTACAATATGTATCAAAAAATTGAAGAAGAGCCTGAAGAAGAAGGAGCATCCGGCAGAGTCTTTGAAGCTCCAGGCGAAGGAATTGCTGGAAGAGATGAGACTGACCCCAGCTGGCCTCCGTATGCAAAACCCAAGACACGGCCCTCAATTCCTCCATCCACCCTGACTGGAGGTCAAACCTGGGCCTGGGGGGAAAGACCAGAAACCGCTCAGCGCCATCATTGCTGGGCTACAAGATGGGACACATCGATTGTCGAGACCAGCTTGATGGAACAACTTCTAGCCAGGGAAGAAGTAGTGGAAAAACAACAAGAGGAAATTTCTAAACTGAGAGCTCAGCTACACAACTGGAGACTTCTGGCGTCTCAAGTTGGGCGTGCACTACCTCAGATTCCAGCAGCAGCAGCTGCTCCGGCAGTCGTGGCACCTGCACCTCCCGGGATACCGGCCCTACAAGTGGGCCCAAGACCATTTCGGGAATTGAAGACCATTTACGATGGTGATGGCGCCACCCTAGCATACTTCCTCAACATGGCCTCTAATTATATGGTTGGCTATGGGAACAGTTTCCTAGATGATGCCGCCAGAGTCAGATACCTGAAGCAGCACCTCAAAGGAGAAGCAGCAGAGTGGGTCACCAGCCTGTTCGACTCATGAGCTGAAGAGACAGCCAATCTGCAGATGTTCATGCATTGCCTCAGAGAAATATTTGAAGATCCTTTCTTCCAAGAACAAGCCAGATACCAACTCAGGAAACTACACCAAGAAAAAAGGACCGTCGGGGAATACGCCCATGAATTCAGAAAGTTAGCCACTAAAGTACTGGAATGGAAAGATGACATCCTGAAGCAATTTTTCTGAGATGTATTAAACCCCACCATACTAGATCACTGCCTGACACAAGGAGATCCTGCCAGTCTCTTAGGCTGGATAAAACTAGACAGAGAAGTGGGAAGCATCATGGAGAGTGTCCAACTCACCCGGCAGAGACAAGCCTAAGAAAGCGGTCACCGAATCCTAGCACCTTGAAAAACTACTTTCCTAAGCAGTGAAGAACAGAAAAAATGACTCCAAGAAGGTACCTGTTTCCAATGTGGGGAAAAAGGCCACATCACCAGTGAATGCCAGGGACCTAAGAAACCCACTGAAGAAAAGTTGGGCACCCCCCCTACCCGGCCTGCATCCCGCAAAGCTGATGCTCCAAAAACACCAACCAAATGTCCCGCCAGCAGAACCTCAGCTGGAGCTTGTGATGGCGAACACAGCCCACTGACCACCTCCGACTCGGACAGTGATGAGTGGGATCCCGACCAGTCTGTGAGTGTAAGTACAACTAAAACTCGTCATGTATGTGTTACAGTAACTTTACGAGGAAATGATGGGAAATTACGAATGTACATGACCTTAGATGACTCAGGCTGCACCACTAGTTTATTGAATCCCATAGTGGCCAAAGAACATGTAGTAAAGTTTGAACCCCTAAAAAATGCCGTCAATTTATCTCAAATGGATGGCTTACCCATGGCAAGGGGCCCTGTATGGGAAAGGACCAAACCCATACCTGTTCAAGTGGGGAACTTACAGGGACGATTACATTTCCTAGTGCCTACCAAAATTGGGTTCCAAGTAGTTCCTGGGTACAACTGGCTGAAAAAGCACAACCCCCAAATTGACTGGGCCCAAGGATTACTCAAGCATACCCATGATGTCAATCTAGTGCCCAAAATTAAATCTCACGACACGGCACTTAATTTGAGTCCTGAGGAACTGCAGAAAATCCCACTAGAGTACCGGGATCTGCAGAAAGCTTTTGAAGACCATGAAGCAGACAAACTGCCAAAATACAGAGACTTTGATTGCAAACTGAGATTGATAGATGGACCTAAAATTCCCAAACCCAAAATATACCCTATGAACAACCAAGAACTAGAGGCTCTAAAAAGATTCCTGAATAAAAACCTGCAATGCGGATTCATTAAGCCTTCAAGAAAAAATTTACCTCCAAACTGCTACTCTTATTCCCTGATACTAACAAGGAATTTATAATTCAAACTGATGCCTCCGACTTCGCCATGGGAGCCATTTTCCTACAACATGACACAGATGGGTAGCCCTCCATATTTTAGTAATGGGATATGTAGTAGGAGTTAAGTAGTAGCTTGCTTGTAACAAGATATGAGGACCAGAGACCGCTAGATAAACAAAAGCTAGGAATGCACTGATAAGCTTAGCCAGGCTGCACCAAGACTAGGAATGCACTGATAAGCTTAGCCAGGCTGCACCAAGACTTCAAGGTCTCTTGCAGGCGGGAAGATGTATTCTTTGTATTTTATGTTTTGAATCTTGCTAATTGCCTCCAGTTCACTCACTGAAGTCCCGTGTGAAGTATCATGCTCCTAATAAATAGTGTTTAAGCACTGTTCTATTTGTGTGTGTGAATTCAGTTCATGACATTGAGCCTCCTCAGAGAGAGAGTTTCACAGCCTAGGAGCAGCTGTTAAGAAGGGTCTCACCCATGTCTTCTCCAGAAGAGACTATGAGGATGGTGAGACTGAGGGAAAGCCCTCCCCCAAGATCATAAAAGTTGGCAGGTTTATATGAGGAGAAACGGGCTTTCAGAACGTGTGGATCTAAGCCATGTAGGAATTTATAGATCATAACCCGCATATGGCACAGTGGTATATGTAGATGCATATGGCCTTGGATGTGCATGAATGTGTGTGTGTGTGTGTTCACTGGGTGGTGGATTTGGTTGCACATCTGAGTGTTCAATTGCATAATGATGCCATTCAAAACAAAGTTGCATGGCACAATCAGTGCATAATTTCACCTATAGAGATTTAGGCTACACAGTTACAACAGAGGATCTCAGCCACCATGTTTGCAATCACTGATCTGTGCTGGCTTATCCCCACATGCAGCAAGGCAATGTATGATGTTCTAGTCATTGATTCCAAGTGTATAACTTGTTCTGATCAAATGCAATTTTGCTTGACTTACCCCTTACCAAAGCATTTTCTGCATAAAATACTGAAGAAGACTGCTAGTGAAATTCTGATGTGTGACTTCAAGAAGAGTAGGTAAAGTGTGACTCCCTTCCAGATTGTTTTGAGACCCTCGACTCTCTTTGGCTTTTATATGTTCCCCCGTCCCTCCCAAAGGGTGAATTGCCTTTTCTTGAAGTCTCCAGGACCAGCAATACATCCTTTAAGTACCCCCCCAACTATTTAACATCAAAAAAATACATTTTTCCCCCAAACCAGATGTGGACTCCTCATATTTGTTAGTCCAGGCAAACTGAAGAAGAGAAAATTGTTCCCTATTACAGTTGTCTACCTGTAGACTTACAATGATGAGATAGGATATTAAATACCCATCTAGATGCAATGCTATTGATACAATAATACCCAAATATCAAATCCAAATTATTAGGTTCATAATCATAGTAAATTTTAGAAATAAAGAGGACTTTTAACCAGTTCTTACCTTAAAATTAGATGAACCTTATTAAACAAAAAAATACAATTAACTATAATAGTGTTTCTCTGATACCATCAGTTTTAATGGTAATTTTCTCAAGAGTATGGCTGTAGCATAAAAATTTATTGGCTTTGAGACTTCTTCATCTAAATTTGTTTTTTGCTTTGTTTCAGTCTATGTTCCTGTGGTGACAACCTTCACTCTAAACAACTTCTGACTGACCATAATATACAGCTTAAAAATAGAAGTCCAAGTGTGATGAAACTCACCTCAACAGGAAGTCTGTGTGATTGCCTGTTTCAGCTGAGATTATGAGTATTCGATGTGTGTGGGTGTGTGGTAGGCAGAATGGACTTTCCAGATGAAAATATCCATAGAACATGTCCTTTACAAGATCTTGAACATCTCAATACATTGTTAGGTATACAGATTTCCAATTTGTTCCTGAAAAATCTCCGCAATTTTAGGGAGTTCTTATTTCTTAACTACCGGTAACTGAATTGTAACGAGTGCTTCCCAACTCTATACCCAATGTCCCCAGATGGGTTGTCCCATACCGTAGCCTCAGCTTCTTTTCCTGCCTTTCTACCTTGCCTCACAAATTTTAGCAACGGAGAATCCTCTCACGTCTTTTAGCTGAATCTTACCTGGTTTGTCCATGGAGCTTCCTGTTTTCCTACACCATTTTGTTTTTACCTCAGAAGCCATTCCGTCAGTAGCTCAGAAAGCCCTTTCTTGTCTTCAACCTTTTTATTAACCTAAGGAACTTTAGCAGTAGCAACTTAGCCTTTTCCAGTTTTCCTGTCATTTTTCCTGCCTCCAAAATTCTAGCAACAGTGCATCAGAGAACCCTCTTAGTCTTTTTTTTTTTTTTTAAATTCTAATGAGTAATGGCAGACCCCCTTTTTTGCTTCCTGGAAGCTCCTTCCTCAGATTTGGAATTTTGCCATGAAACCAATCCCTATAACATTCTGTAACATTCTATCAGATTTTAAAGCATTTACAGCAATTTCCTGATGAGTTAGGGTGAACCCCCCTTGCACCTGGTATGACCTCATTTGGAATTTTGACATAAAGCTCAAAACTGTATGTTGGATGACAACTAAAACTACTCTGCCATATTTTGAAACAAACAGCCTAATAAAGGTATGGTAGCCAGAGTCGTGCAGACATTCTCTTATTATAGATAAGAAGCTGTATTTCTGCCTTCATTTCAGTGGATTTGAAGTAGTCTGTTCAGTCACTCCCTTTATCTTTAAATGGGCCAGGATGGCCATTCACCATTCACTTATACAAAGTTTTCTCCAAGCTAAGTCACCCCTGAAATGATTGATTTATTATGGGAAAATGGAAAAGAACAAAGGACTAGAAGGAGACTTTTCCCACTCCCTCTCTTCCAAAATTCATTGCAGATATTCACTTGTGCTGTAAATCACCTAAGTCTTACATGGGCCGACTTAAGCTAGTCTGCAGCTCCTATAATTTGCTGCCAATAAAGGCATGGTGACTAGCAGTGGTGGGAGCTGCAGTCTAGTTTGCCTGAGGTCCACCAGATTTGGGAAAGCTGACTTAAATGTAATAGTCTACTGAAAGAATTACTTCTTTTGCATCAGTTTTCTGTCAACAACCATTTCAGGAGATCGCTAACATGGCCTGTTTGGATGCTTGTCCCGGGCCTGTCTCTGTCCTAAATTTCTTTTACATGTTTCTTTTCTTCCTCTGTCACATTTCCAATTCTTCTAAACTTCAGACTCTCTTCTACAGAGGGTGAAGGTGCTACAGTAGAAGCAGATGGTTTGTACTATCTCACTCTTGTCTGAGTTCAGAAGTTTTCCAGTTGTAGTTTTTAAGTGCTTCAAACCTGTGAACCCTATTTGGCAAGAGATTATAGTGAGACTAAAGATATGGGTGGATAAGGCATAAAATACCTCTGTTCATTACCTCCTCCAGCACTGAAAATGGAGCACATCTGTGTTTCCAGCCTGAATTTTCCTGCCCTTGATCTTTATTACACCTCTTCTGCCTTTCGCATGCCACACTTTAGTCAATCCAGTGTTCTCACTATTTTCCCTTTTTCCCTTGTTTTCTCTTATTTTTAACTTATTTTCACATTCATTATTGTTCTACCAATCTCTAATGTACTTATTCTATCTACTCTCTGTAAGGTTCCTGACCCTTCCCCATAAGTAGATTCCCTCTGAAAGATAGACATAGGTTTCACTGTATATATACCCACATTGTACTGGGCTCCTTGCCCAATGCATTCTCTGGAAGGCTTTTTATTTCTTTTCCTCACACATTATGCAATACTACATATACCAGTGATCCCCTGAAATCAACAATGAAATCAGATTAAAAAATAAATCCATAATATTAAAAAGGGATGAAACACAGCTTCAAGCTACAAGGACATCCATTTTCTAGACTTAAAAGCTGTGGCAGTGTGATATTCATAATTGTTGATGGGAGTATTTTGTTCCTTTGGGCAGTGATTCCTCTTTCAAACCACATACAACATTCTGAAAAAAAAATGTTTTTCACCAGGTACATAGTTTTCCAATGCTTAGATACCTCTTAGCCTTCCACCTTCTCCCACTGCAGTGTTTCCTCTGCTGTTCCTCTCCTCTTTCCCTCTGTTTCCTTTTTGTTTCTCTTTTGTAACCTGGTGCCCATTCAGTCTTTCCATTTGTGCTCCCCTCCCACCTTATCAGGCAACATAATTCGCTCACCACAGATAACACGGACCCTGTGGAGAGATGCATTAGCTACAGTTACCTACCAGTGCTCTGGAGAAATAGATTTCTCAGGTTTGCCTATAGCTTCTCCATTCTACTGGGGAAGGTTAAGAAAGGCTATCATTGAGTCACTGGAAGCTATGGACAGATTTTATTAGGTAAAATTGATTCAACATTTAAAAAAATAAAATACCTGTGAAGTGTACAACCCTAAGGTTGCTTTGGTATGCAGGTGTCTTATGTTCCACCATCTTGAAACTGTTATGGATACAAACCCACAGTCGTATTCTCTTTTATTATTATAGTTGTGGATGGGCCTGGTGATCAGTTTATGTCCCAATATTCTCTGGAGGGCATGTGGACAGGTAAAAATGCCCTGAAATCCAAATCAAAATGGAGAAGTCCATTTCTGATTTTGGAAAAAAAAATACGTATTTTTTAATGTTAAACCATGCGGGGGTGCAGCCTATAATCTATTTAAAAGGTGAATTGGTGTTCTTGGAGGCATCCAGAAGTGACATCACACACCCCCTCCTCCTCCTGATCTAGAAAAAGAGTGGTCTATGGATTGACTATGTTTGGCCAGAGATTCATTTTCCATACCCCTGTCCTGTCATGTTAGAAGTGGAAGTAAGCTATATTACTCCAAAGGCAGCTATACTATAATGTTTCCTTTTAAGGTCAGAAAGAAAAAGTAGACAACATGACTATAAAACAGGCCTGAAAAATCTTTGGCCTTCTAGATAGTTTGGGCTTCAGTTCCCATCCAGCATGGAAACAGCAAGGTGTTATGCAGTCTTAAGCATGTGTAAGGCCCAATTGTATTTGGAGCGCAACTACCAGTTAGTATGACAGCTGCTTTAACCACATTCAGCACTCTCACTCAGTTTTGAATCATGAGGCTTGAGTCCTGCTCGCTCCCTCTTTGCTATAGATTCATTGTGGGCTTAAAGCAAGATTATCAATATGCCACATACAGTACATGGCTCCACAGAAGCTGGAGTAAGTTCTCCAATTTCCAAGCAAGGGCAATAATCCAGGACAAGCTAACTATGAAGAAGCAACACGAGTGTGAAAGAAAACTCCTTCATGAGCTATAGCAAGTGGATACATCCTACATATGGCATGAAATGGCAAGTGGGTCTGGGAAAGGTACCCATTCTACTGAATCTCTCTCTCCCTCTTTCTCTCTCCCGCTCCTTCTCTCCCTCCTGTAAGCACCCCAGAAGCAGGGAGATTTTACAGAAATGTGTATTCTTATGAGTACCTTTATGTATTTTATTTTACACCAGGATCTCTTTCATGCTACCTAATTATAGCCGTTTGATCCCACATTAACTACTTTATGAAGTATTTAGAATTCTCACCCAGAGAATTTTAATGCCTCATCAGACTACAAACCCCAAACTTCCACAGGATGCAGCCATAACAGTTAAAGGGAGATCAAGCTGTTATAACTGTGTAGTGTGAAAGAGCCCTGTGTCTCCATGTCAGTCATTCATAATGCCTTGACATTATGGTTCTGCAATGCCTGTTGGTAGAATAGAGTGAGCCACAGTGACTCCCAATTAATAGTTTTGGTTAAATAGTTACATTGGAATTGGGACTATCCACGTAACTACTTACTGATGTCATGACCCATCTTAACATAACATTACAAACTGGGGTGTACAGTGGTGTGGCACGTACAACCCAAATTGCACCAAGTGATTATCTTTTATTGTCTAACTATTTGACATCATGTCTTGCATTCCAGTAGGTTGGGGTGAAAGTCATGCCACCCCATAGCCTTTTGAGGGGTTCCAAATTCTCTCCTCATTTTTGAGAAAAATAATAATCTCAAACCCACTTTATTCTACTGAGAATTGACTTCAAGTGGGGAATCTGAGAAGCTGAAAAGGGCTTCTTGGCATGTGATTCCAGCAAGTGATAAGGTGGTTAGAATGTGCCTAGATTCCTCATCTAGCAGAAATTAGCCATGTCCTGATATGGTGATGCTTTGTATCTATCTGTTTGACAACACTGGGAGTGAATGGTGAGGGAAGACTGGAGAAATGGACACAGATTAGATTCTACTGTAATAAGTAGAGATAGGACTATGCTTTAAGGGTGCCATTTAGCTGGGAGATTAGATGGTTTTAAAATGGATTAGATGAATCAATGAATCATAAGTCTGTGACCTGAAATATACTCCTGTTGACCACATGTTGAAGTAGAGTAACAAGAGCTAGTTACTGTCACTGCTGTGGTCTCGGTGGGAGAGAAGAACAAGTAGGCACAGCTCCATTATGCCTAGGCCCTGCACCTGGGGAAAGGCCCTCTCTCCATCCCAGATGCTGCTACATTGGCCTCCAGAGAAGGAGAAGAGCAGCCTTCTCTTGACATTATGGTCCTGCAATGCCTGTTGGTAGAATAGAGTGAGCCACAGTCCAATGCCTGCAATGCCTGTTGGTAGAATAGAGTGAGCCACAGTTCTGCAATGCCCGTTGGTAGAATAGAGTGAGCCATCTGCTGGACTTAATCTCTTCCCCTACAGCCATCCCCCTTTCCTTTTGTGGGATGTCTTTTTAGATTGCAAGCTTAAGATTGGGGAACTATCAACAGCTTTAAATCTCTCATGTAAAGTGCCATGTACACTGATGGCAATATATATATATATAGCTAGATGATGATGATGGTGATGATGTGATGATGGTGATGATGATGATGATCATCATCATCTCTTGGTCTTACTCTGTTTGTGAGCTTCTTGGGTGCTATACGACTTGGTCTTGAGAGGCTTTGATCCCAGAGGATTATGGATTGTAATGAGGGAGTACTCACTGACATCAGTGAGACCATTGGAGTAGTAGTACTGTGAAAACTTGGGCTGGATGTAGTAGCCATGATGAACTGTACCACTGCAAAGGCACTGTCTCACTCACCTGAAAATCTCAACTGGGAAAACACCTGTGTTGTCATTTCAGTTTCTCATTTTTGAAAAGGGAATAATAGAAGCCTCCTTCACAGAACCATTGCAAGGACCAATCTGATAAAGCACACTGCAGATTAGATTACTGACATGTTCATAGGGAATGTATGGCTCTCCAGATGCAACTTCCTTCATCCCACACTACTGGATATGCTGGCTAGGACGAGTGGTGGCTGATGGCTTTGGTGTCAGTAGGGCAGTGAATTTATGCTAGGATTTAGTCTGAACTTTGCAGGAGCTATCCAATATGCTGAACCTATTGAAAATCCAGACTAAAGCCATTTAAGGCCTCAAAGGCCCCTTCCTCAGCTGCAAATCCCAGGATTCCATAGGATGCTGAAAGTGGAATAATAGCAGTATAATAGCCTGGTGCAGAAATGGCCTAAAACCTATGACAGATTCATCATTTCATTGACATGGAAGGTACCAGCTGCCACTAGTTAGGACTTACAGGAGTTGCAGTCCAACAACATCTGGAGAACCACATGTGTTTCCTTTCCTTGACAGAAATGAGAGGGAATAATAGCATCTCAGATCCAGCATGGTGTAGTAGTTTGAGTGCTGAACTAAGTCTTCAGGAAACTAGGTTTCAAATGTCTGCTCAGCCACACAAACCCACTGGATGACTTTGGGCAGGTCACACTCCTGCACCTTTAGAGGAAGGCAATGGCAATCTCCTCTCAATAAATCTTGCCAAGAAAACTATAAGTTCACTTTAAGTCAGAGTCAACTTGAAGGCACATAAGAACAACAACATAGATGAAATAGTAGTTAGTGCACTGGCTAAACTAATTTGTGCACTGAGTTGTACGAGACAAACCCATCCCTGTGACATAGTACAGGATATAGTATTTTAGAAGACTGATGCTTAGAAAACCCACTGTTTTTCTACCAGCCTTTGTCTTAACCCAATTTTTTTTCACTCCATGATGTGGTTGACGGTTCTCAGGGAGATTATCACACTCATACTTGTTATTTTCAGCCTTGGTCAATGTGGAAAAAGCCTTCAGTAGGTTCACACAGGGTTTCCTAGGGGCCCTTGTCCATTCCATTTCAGGATTCTTTAGTCTTCAAGACAATTTGCATAAATTACAGATAATTACACTATCATGTCTGACAGTCACTCCAGCTTAATTAGGGTTTTGTGAGGTGAAGGAGGAGAAGGAGCATGCAGGGAGGGAAAGCAAAAAGGGAATAGTAAGTAGAGATACTGATACATTCTCTCATTTCATATGAGATATGAAGAAGAAACAGGCCCAAAGTGTTCTCCTACAGTAGCAACATTAAGAAAAGCACTACAGCAAGAACCAGCATGGTACAGTGGTTTGAACATTGGACAATGACTCTGGAGACAAGGGTTTGATTCCCTGCTCAGCTATGGAAACCTACTGGGTGACCTTGGGCAAGTCACACTCCCTCAGCCTCAGAGGAAGGCAAAGGCAAACTCCCTTTGAACAAATCTTGCCAGGAAAACCTCATGACAGGTTTGTTCTAGGGTTGCCATAAGTCAGAAATGACTTGAAGGCACACGACGACGACGACAACAACAACAACACTACAGTGCAAGTCTAAGTAAACTAGCTTCAGAAAATTCTCGATTCTCAAGTCTTGCTGTGCAGCTAGAAGGTTGCTCCAAATTCCTTGGAGAAAAGGGTGCACTGACAAAATGGAAGAACAGTTAATTCTGCATCAACTTGTTCCACAGACTCGGGTTACAAAGAAGTAGCTTGGTCTGAGCTTAGAAAAATTACTCTTTTGGATTCAAACCTCCAGAATACCATAGCATTCTGGGAGCGGTAGTCCAGAAAAGTAACTTTTCCAAGCTCTGGACCTGATTATTGCTCCCTCATCCATCCCTCGACTTTCATGAAAAATAGGACAGGGCTTCTGAATCTTTAATAGTTCTGCGAAAGAGGAAATTTGGGCAAAAGTGTCTTGCCATTCAAATAACATCTAATGAAATTCCCTGTTCTGCTTGTAAAGATCCTTTGAGAATGAGAGCAGGGCCCTTGAAAGTACCCATCAACAGTGAGCCCCTGGACAGTAGACAGAGAACAACACTGCAGAACACCCAGTTACAATTTTTCCGATAAGACTGAGAAGTATTTTTATTTAACTTACTATAGCTGTTTCCATACAGGTCTGTATATTAATTAACCTCTCCTAATTTTGTGACTTCCTTTGTCCCCCTTCTCAGTGATGCCTTTCCTTTTTCTGTGATAGCTGTGTGAGCTTGTTGTTGTTGTTGTTGTTTTGTTATTCCTGCCTTTCTCCCCAACAGTGGGACTCAAGGTAGCTAGCAACATTATAATAGTACAAATTAAAACATCCACAAAAATAGAAAATTTAAAAAACAATTAAACCAGTTATAAATTTAAAACATAAAAGTATTAAGTACATTAAAATACATTAAAAAAAACCTATACCAACCTTAAAACAGAGTTCGACAGCATCAAGAGTCCCAAAGCCTGACAGTACAAAAATGTCTTAAACCATCAGAAGGACAGCAAGGATGGGGGCACCTTGGCCTCTCTCTGGAGAGGGAGTTCCAAAATCTGGGAGCAGCCACCAAGAAGGCTCTCTCCCTTCTTCATCCATAAACCTGAAATCTGCAAGGACAATCACCATGGCCATCACACCAGTCTCCCAAGCATAACTGTTTGGAAGCTTCTGAATCATGCAATGAAAGAGCATCTGTCATATGGACAACCCCATGTTTCCTGGCAGAAGGCAAAAGAAGAGAAGTCATGTATGGAATTGGACTATGCCATATGTTGGTTTCTACATCAGGTATATGCAATCAGTCAGGTGAATGGTGCAAGGTTAGCCCTTCTCATTACAAATATTTCAGGATTGTAGGAGGAAACCCATAGTTCCTGAGGCACTATTAAACCCTGTACTGTTACCAGAGGCTGCCACCTACTGGGATAAAAGGGAGAGCATACTAATCTCCTTGATAAAGTTTGTGTACATAATTCTTTTTCTTTAAAAAAAAAAGGTGATCAAAACACTTTTATCCCATCTTGTCCTTCAGAGTGGCCTGAAATACTTAAAATGCACATGCACACACCAACATAATCTTGATTGATAAAAGCTGCAAAAGCTGAACAGCAGAAGCCATACAGTAAACCCAGCTAGAAAACAAATGGGTTATCTGAGCAACAACAACTTTGACCCTCATGCCTAAAAATATAGCAGCTGGGAACCAGATGTGTCTCTCAAAATAGCCAGTTCCAAAGTTTGGACACCATGACCATCTCATATGAAGAAAATGCTGGACTAGATAAGCATTTAATTTGATCCAGTGTGGTTGTTCTATTCTTACGCAATTCAAAGAACATATCTCATAATAGTACTAAAGAGCCAGCATGGTACAGTGGTCTGAACATTGGACTACTACTCTGGAGACCAGAGTTCAATTCCCTTCTCAGCCACGGAAACCCACTTGGTTACCTTGGGTGATTCACACACTCTCAGCCCCAGAAAACTCTGTGATAGGTTCACCTTAGAGTCATCATAAGTCAGAAATGACATAAAGGCATACAACAACAACAAAGTAGGACACTAGGCAAGGCCATGCCTATCGATTTCAATGTATGAGTTGCAAAGAAGAGGATGGCCCTTCAATTTTTTTCTCATACATACCTAGCTGTTAGGAATATGTCAGTTGCTTAGACGTAAACTCTAATGAGCCCAGTGGGTCTTATGTGCAGATAAGCTTGCATGTGTTCAGCCTAGCTGCTTTATTTTATTTTGCCCATAACTTCACAAGAAAAAAATTAAGATCTATAAACGATTACTACCAGTCTGAAAACCAATTCATTAGATCTATAGAGCTTCATCATATTTTAACTCCAAGGTAATCTCCCTCCAAAAGAATACACTAGCATTGAAATGATTTTTCCTGTGTTTCTTCTGCAGTTGGACAACATACAAGCAGGGGTTTCAGCAAACTGAATGTAGTAGCCTTTTACCCACTTCTTGGGGGGAAAAGCAGCACAATAAATTTTGGGGCTCCTAATTTGTTCAAGAGGAAAATTCTCTAAGTGAAAATCAATCTTAGTTGAAGCATGGAGGCACTCCAAAACACTTTGGGAAGCTTACTGTCAATCTTTTTTTTTATCTTTTAACTGTATTGTTTTTATTTTAAATTATGTGCCACCTTGAATCCCAGTTTTGGGGAAAAGGTGGGGCATAAATAAAGTTAATAACTATAACAGCACAGCCATACCACTTCCAACTGTCTTATGCTGGAAGGCACCTTTATACTATACCACCACTACAAAACAATAGTGCAACATTTGATGAGAATCTAGAGCTTACAAAGTCTCGTATAACAGAACCTCCACGACTAGATTCAACAACAGATACTCTGTATGCCTTTGAAAATGTTCTCTTGGAATTGCCAGATGTACAGCCCCAACATCTGACTTTATTACTTCCTCTTTTCTCCCTTATAATTTGATTTTATGTAATTATGCAAGTTTTAATTTAGTAGAAAATGTGATACTTCAGAGATAAAACTCTTTATCTCTCCTGTTTGTTCAGTGATTCTCTTTCACCATCCACATCCACCACTCTTATTCACTCTCTTCAGCTTCTTTTCTCAATTCCATTCTTTCTTTCCCTGTCCTCTTTGTAAGAGAAGTATAACAATTTCAACTAAATTCACACCTTGGAATTAATGTTCCTTGATGGACAAAGACCCTAGAATTTTAAGTTCAAAGGCCTTGATATAAAAGCACAAGAAAACATCCCAAGAATGAACAGTATTTCTCATTTTCCTCCCTTCTTATCAGAATTGGAGACCAGTTATGACTGGACACAGACCTTCTCAGATATTGTAGCAGAATTTGGGAAACTTTTTTCCCCTCCCTCTGGGAAACCCACCAGGGGCAGATACAAGTAAAGCTTTGGAGACATAACAGGTCCCCATCCTGTAAGTTTAGATCACAACATGACAAAATGATTATATAGCTGCAATCCTATGTCTATTTACCACATAACTCAAGGGCATGTACTTCTAAGGAGAAACAGAGGAGTTGGCTGCTAGGTTCTTTTTCTTCCTCATGAGTAAGCATACTTGTGGTAGCTTAAGAACATGCTCCTTTGTGATTGCTAAATTCTTGCCTTGAGACATCATGGTATACCAGTTTGAATGTTGGATTGCAGTTCTGGAGACGGGGGTTCAAATCCGCACTTGGCCATCAAAACCCACTGGGTGACTTTGGACAAGCCACACTCCTTCAGCCTCAGAGGAGAGCAAAGGCAGAGCCCTTCTGAACAAACCTTGCCAAGAAAATCCCATGATAGGTTTGCCTTAGAGTCATTGTAAGTCAGAAATGACTTGAAGGAACACAACAGCAGCAGTAGCAGTGGCAACATCTACAAAACAAAGATCTTGCCTTAGCTGTGATGGAGTGTGCAGCCTCATTAAATCACAAAATGTCATGACTGGTTGGAGGATTCTAGGAGCTGCTGTCTGAAAAAGGTAACTTCTCCAATCTTTGAATCTAGCATAATGCTTCTTATCAATCTCAGCTTTTAGTCTTTTTTTTCGGCTATAGGGTGTGATGTAATTTTATTGTCAGCATTTGAACGTGTGTTGTATCATAGGCCAATGGCTTTTAGAATGCTGAATGTTTTTGTTTTTCAAAAGAAGTAACCAAATAGTAACTATTTTAGGCACTTTTAATTAACAGTTAGTAAACAGTTATTAAAACAAACTATAAGTACAGCAGTAACCACTGTAATTACATTTGGGGCCCTGGAATGAGAATGGTAACTAATTACTTAAGGGAGAGAAAAAAAAATTCTCAGGCATTAGTTCAGTCCCAGACCACAATGGTAAGATTCCTAGTTTAAATCCTTGAGATTCTGATATACTGGAACTCACACAACATAATAACTTGTCAAACATTCCTCTTATCCTCTATTGTCTTTGGCTGTGTCTCAAAGACAAAGCAATGTTATCCATTTTGTGGACTCGCGCTTTTGGAGGACAATGCGCTCAAACCTTCTCCCCTCCTAGAAGTAGTGCCTATAATTATCTTTGGGCTCTCAGTACCTTGGATATCCTTATGTATTTGTCCGAAAGAGTACTGACCTCCTTGTTCTCCTTAGATTGGTCACGGTGACATTTCCAGATTTTTATTGAGGTCTTGAGGTCTGACTGATGAATTATGGGAGATGAGCAGGGGAGATCAAGAGGTTGGAAATGCAAGGCACAGAACAAGCAGCAATGAATTTCCCTATCTGTTTTTTTCCCTCCTTCTCTCAAACCCTGTTTGTGGAGGGAAACAACATTGGAAAATACATTTTTTTAAAACAAGGAAGCAAATGAAAGGGGGTGGGTGGGTGGTTTGCGGTTCAATAGCTCTCAAGTTCTTTCTGCTTTGCAGAGCTTCAGAAGTGACACTGGCGTGTGATTCGATTAGGGAAAGCACTTCACTTTCTACTGATTCCAAAATCTATTTGGCTTTCATTTGAGATTATGATGTAAATCCACCTCAACAGGCAGCAAGAAGCAGAGGCTCTTCCTTCCAAGATTGCACCCGTACATCCAAAATACATGCCCTTCTCTTCCCTTAACATAGTGGTGACCCTATTGACAAGTGATAGGATTGTGGGGGAAGCATACATCAGAGAGCAACAGCATGTGGAAGGGCAAGGGATGTAACCTGTTGTGATACTTAGAAAGTCTGTTGGCAAAAGAAAGTGGCTGGAGTTGGAATTCTGTGCCCCCAGGTGTTGCGCAGACCTATGAGTGATCTGTGTGCTCCTTAAAACCACTGCTGACTGCCTCCAAGCCTACGACACACACATGCCATTTTTCTCTCTGAAAAGTCTTGTTTTGTTTTGTGGCACCTTTCTAGCATTAAAAAACCTTTTGTGGGGCTACTGCATGCTATGTCAGCAGGCACCTCATCCTAAAATAGCTGCCTCCACCCAAAAACAGCAACTAGAAGCAATGCATTGTCTCTTCTGATCAATGGAAATGGCAGCCATGGTGATACCTTGCACCCTCTGGAGGAGCCAACAATCGGGCAGTGTGGTACTCTGGGCTCAAGAGCATGTCCACACCTGAAACTGGAGGTAAAAATGGCTAAAAGCCAACATGATTGATTGATTTAGCTATTGAAGGAAATCATGGCTAGCTTTTTCCATTTTTTCATAAAAGACTTACTCAAAGTGGTTTGCAATTAAAACGAAAAGACACTAAAGCAACTATACCCTATCATTAAAGCACAGTAAAAGCAGCTGCAAAGCTAAAAACATAAAAGACAACACTTGCTGTCAGTAAGAAAAATTAAATGGCAATAAATTTTTGTTCAAAAAGAAAAGTCGTAAACTGCCAATATACATGCTGGCTGGGGGTGATGGGTGCTCTCATTCAACATACCAGAAGGCCGCTAGATTGATCGCAATTCATACAGAATGGCACTGCTGATTGTGGTTTATGAGGTCTAGGAAACCTTCAATAACTTCTTTTAGGGTGCTGTACCCTGAGAAATGGTGACAGTGTATCCTTAGTAAGATGTTTATTTTAAGAATACAAGGATTTGGTTTTAATGTATGGAAAAAGCCATGCTATACAGTTCACTGACTCAAGTGGCATATTGCTTTGTGTGAGGTGCTATTGCTTTTTAACTTAGGTAGGGGACTGAATGTCTGAATGGTTAAGCAAAAACAATACATAAAACTTTGCATGTCTTGGAATTGGTTGCTATTTTGAATGATCTTGGAAGCCAAAAGGTGTTGTAGCCTTTTCATTTTCAAATAATGAAAAGTGCAGTACATAGAGAAACTAAAAGATTATGCAAGTGAGAAAAAAATGAATAGTATCTGTGAATAAACACAAAATCCAGGGTTCAGTAATTGGATCACTAAGGCCCTTTTTGCATGCCATTTCTCATGCAAAAGGACCTCCGGAGCATTGCGCGATTGCGAGGACCATTCCACATGATGTTCTCACAATCGCACGATGCTGCCAGGGCCAGCAGGTGCCGATCATGCAATATATCATTTTTGGCTTCTTGCCGAAAATGATGCATGATTGCATATTGCTCTCGGGCCCCACATGCACTTACTTTGAGTGTGGAGCCTCCAGAGACACAACTCTCATGCTTGCTCCCCCAGCGCAGCCTGGGAAAGTACCCGGCTGCGCTATGGCAGGGAGAGGCGGAGCCCTCACACTTCCTGCTGGCCAGCAGGCAGCTGCTGCGGAGCAGGAGCAGAGGGGACGTGAGTGCCTCTCACAAGAGGCTGCTCGTGCGATCCCTGCATGCCCACACTGGAATCAGGTAAGCTGCAGAAAGGGTCTAAAATGTCATAAATATAGTGAGCAAACAGAAGTGAGAAAGCATTCCTCTTTGGTTTCTGACTCTGACTTACTCTCTCTCTCCTTCTCCTTTGTCTCCTCTTTTCTTTCCTATGTATTTGTGCTGATGGAAATTTGAAAATATGTGCGAAAACAAGAAAAAAATTGAAGAAATTCAATGATAGAGTAGAATCCAGCCAATATGAGGTTGCTACTTCTATGATTCTTCGTCATTGGTTAGGTAATGGGATGGTGCTTCACAGCTCTAAAAGTCACTTTTATAAGCATATTAAGATCCAATTCTTTGGGTCATAGACAATCAATACAATTTAGGGATCTAGCTATCTACTTTTTGAACTGATGTGAAGAATATGACTGTAGTGAAACTTCATAGAAATAAGGGAATGCCTGAACCACAGCTGACAATGAAGTCCGTTGTCCATATCCAGCAAAGAAAGTCCACATGCACATCTGATTAACACCCAAACATCCATGTGTTTCAGTGTTCAAATAGAGCCACCAAATTTAATGGACAGGCTTAATAAAGAGATTATTCTGGGCTCTAGTTGCATTCAGTGGAGTATCACTGAAGTTCAGGTGTGATAAATATCCTAGCCACTGTTTTGAGACAATGGAGATGCTAATTCCGGTAGGCAAGGCAGGCATGAAAGAGCTGAGCTGTCAGGCTGAGAATGAAGCTGACCAGGTGAAGCTTTACAAAAGGCCAACTAAATTGTAGTTTAATACAGGCATAGTGCCTTGGAATTACTTGAAGCCTTGAGTGATCTACAGCCTTGTGCTGATTTGTACTTGTAGAAGAAAATAACTGTTGAATTGTTGCTTTCATTGAGCTTCCATACAGAGTTTGGAAGTAACATAGTGTGAACAATAATGCCACCTGTGACATGTTCCTTTTAAAAAGCAAAAGACTAACTCTATTTTTAGCATGAAATGCAATCACCTATAATACAGTTACAAGTTTTTTGCTGTAGCAAATACTATAGTATTTACTTTTTACTTTAAAACACTATTTGGGAGGCATAGTCAGGTGACCGGAGGCTGTCTGTTAAAGTACTACTTGGACTGCTTGAAGGGAAAAACAAGATGGTGCACCTTCGTCATTCCCTATATCTAAGTTGACTTGAATGGCAGTTGACTCATGCTTCAGTGCTGTCCAGGGGACAGTATGTGAGGCAGCTGGCTAGCATATAGGGCCTCAGGAAAAACAATGTCCATCAGAGGAGGGTAATCAGAGAATTCACAAGGATTAACAAGGAGGTTTCCATTTTCCATCATTTGCCCCCTTAGGTGGTTGCTTCACTGACTCTAATGGTAAGGCCAGAACTCATACAGGAGCAGCTCTCATCTCACTCAGGGTACTTCTAGAAGATAAAGCTTTCATTATACAGTCACCTGTCCCATTCATGGAATTTTATTGGTGAGTGGAACTAGGATCCAGGCATCATTTTCTTTGTTATGTAACCCATATTTGGCCATCATTCTCCCACCCTTTATTTTCAACAGAAAAAATGCTAAGGAAGGGGGAGTGGAGCCAGAATAGTTGCACAATGTCTGCTGAATCACATCACTAGGAGCAATCCATTTGGAAGCACACACAGTTAATGATTTAATCCAGTGCAAAAGATGCAAAAGAGGAATCATTGATTGGACCCACTGTTCTTGGAACAGGGAAAAGCACATTCTTAGGTAACCAGGAAAGAAAAGTAGCTGCTCCATGATTAAACAAAGAACACATTCTATATGGAATACTTTTCAGAGCCAAACTGTCAGAAAAGGTCATAATCACAAGAGACCAGAAGCTTTATAAGTTGATGAGACCAAAGAATTATAACCTCTCTTTGCCATGGTTTTCCCCACCCTGAAAGTTAATTCATAGCCAAACTCACTATTACTACATTAGGGACAGAAAGAGTATTTGCAATTAATCATTTCCAGGTTGAAAAATGGGCTTCCCAAAACTCAGGCAACCCCATTAAGAACAATAGCAAAGCCCTGAGTCTTATGTACAATTTTATCCTAACAGTCAAATGCAAGTAAGGAGGACAACTTGTTTCCTCAGTCTCTGCCCATCTTGGCTGTTTGTCCAGGGAGGAGATGCAATTAGCCTTTAAATACGACATTTTATTAATGCATCTCTCTGAGGGAGGGAACTTTCCATCCTGTATAAAAGAAAAAATGGTTATACCACTTCTGAAAAAGCCTCTTTGAATCCCCTGGACCTTAATAATTATAGACCAGTATCTAATCTTTTTTTGGGTAAGCTGATTGAGAAGGCAGTTGCCTTCGAATTCCAGGTGGTCTTGATGACACACACACTTCCTTGACCCATTTCAAACCAGCTTCAGAGCAGGATATGGAGTTGAGACTGCTATGGTTGCCTTAGTGGATGATCTCTGTCTTAGCATCAACAGTGGATGTGTATTCCTCTTGGTGCTTTTAGACCTCAATGCCATCAATCATGACATTCAATGGTATCAATCATGGTATCCTCCTGGAATGCCTTGGCAGGGGTGGGAATTACTGTCTTGCAGTGGTTTCAGTCTTGCCTCTCTGACAGGTTCCAGATGGTGGTGTTTGGGGATAACTGCTCCTCAAAAAAGGAGCTGCTGTATGGCATACCACAAGGTGCCATTCTATCCCCAATGCTTTTTATCATCCAAATGGAACCATTGGGATAGAACATCCAGAAGAATGGGGCGCTGTGCTATCAGTACACTCATGATGCCTGAATCTATTTCTTCATGCCTTTGCAAACAGTCTTAACTAAGGATGTCTCCTTTGAATGAAGGAGGAGGCAGTGGACTGGATTCAGGAAAACAAATTGAAACTGAATCCCAACAAGACAGAAGTGCTTATTATTAAGGGTCCTAATCTGGGGTTGAAAGTGTGTCAACCAGTTCCATCTGAAAGACTGTCCTCAGTGCTTAGGAGTGCTCATGGATCTGACTCTCCAAATGTCCACTCAGATAGGTGCAATTCCACTGCTCTCAGAGGGCAGTGGACATTCCTACTATGGAGATCCTTCAACAGAGAGTATCTTTCCAAAAGTTCAGAAGTCCTATTCCTGCATAGCATAGTATAGCATAGCATAGCCCAGCATAGCAAAACAAAGGGTTGGACTAGTTGGTCTCTTCCAATTCTAAAATACTACAATTCTAAGACAGTGTTTAATCCTTTCCTCCTTTATAGTGGTATGTTCCCCAGCCCAAAACAGGAAGGCCAGAACTTTGCTGTGGACATCATTTTCTTTTGGGTCACAGCAAAGGGAAAAAAGTAAAAATCTCCTTGGACATCCTTTTAAGTCCTAAACAGGGGTTAGAGAGTAGTCCCTGCGATCGATCTGTCTGTCTGTCTGTCTGTCTGTCTGTCTGTCTGTCTGTCTGTCTGTCACACTTAAATATCATTGCACACAATAGAACCTACCTTGCTTGAGTGCAGAATCTGGCTTAATCTGGGGGCAAAATCCTGATTTTCTTTAAGTACACACACATATCCCTTGTGAGTCCTTATGTCAGCAAGGATGATGTAAATTGCAGTACAACAACATCTGGAGAGCCACCAGTTGTCTACCCCAGCATCAGTGAAACCACTAACCAGACCTCTGAACTGGAATTCTATTGACTATTCCCTGGGGATAATGCAGGTTACTTGAACAAATAGTTTGAAATGGACACTGGAATCTAAGAGCCTATTTTTAGACATTGCATATTGAAGTTTGACCTTGTTTTGGAATCTCATATGCTGAGGGAAAAGGAGGAGAAGGGAGACAACAGCCCTAATCTGCAAGCTGTAAGAAGAAGACATGAGCCTCAGTCTCCAGGATGTATGCTACCTCAATAATTTATGGTCCAGAGGGGACAACAGCTATCAATAATTCATTGGCAATAATGTTCTACAACCTCAAACAGACAGTTTTGTTATTTTGAATGTGAGTAGTCTTCTTGGGGTGTCAAATTTTAAAAATTTGTTTCACAAAACAGATGAAGCACTTGGGAATCAGGAAGATCTTTCACCTTTTCATACAAGGCATGCCACTGATTTATCGACTGAAAGCGAGCAACTGATTTAACTTTCCTTTGACTGAGTGTGAGGTTCTAATAACACTACATGCGTTATTTATCTCAATTCCATTTCATTTTCGAAAAGCATTTTAACCCCATTTGTGCAGATTAATTAAAAAATGACAAGGAAGACTCTGTTCTCAAGCTTAAAATTACTAAAATAAATGTGATGAAATCTTAATTTGCAGTTTTGATGTTGGATATGACCCCTTTCACATTACAAAGTTACAGGCTTCCCCCGCTTATCTGACAGGTTCGGGACCAGAGGGCTGTCAGAAAATGGAAATGGTTGAAAAGCAGAACCTGTCTACTATAGGGAACATGAAGGACTTACAGAGGCTCATTTGGGACTTACTGCATGTTTGTGCTGCTTGTAAACTCTCTCAGCTGACTTGGTGCCTTTCCTCCCTCTGAGCTCCCTTTGCAATCAGCACATGTATGGTCCCAATAGAGGTTCTATAGGCAGAACTGATGGAAGACCATTGTTTCAATGCTTACAATACAGACAACTTCCATTAATTCAACCAGAGGATCTGCTTTTTCTGTAGACAAGACTTGGGACTGCGTGCATGTGTGAGCAGTCCTATGCAAGCGTCTAAGGGCAAGAAGAACTGACAAACGAGCAGAACTGGAACTTGTCCTTAATTTGGAATCACTGAAAGAGCAAGTTGTCATACAACATGGCATCAAAGACAGAGACTCTTTCCGCGCAAGGGGGCTGCACCACTGTGGAGCTAGGATGGCAGCGGTTGGCTGGTCGTGCTTCTGCACAACATTGTCGCTGGCCTGCCACCATCTGGTATTTGCAAAATCGATTTTTTTTATATATATATCTATCATCACACAACGCTGCTGCCCTTCCTGGCCATGCAGAAGAGTGGAAGTGCACTGGTGACGCCTCCCTCCCCAGCGCAGCAATGGCAAGTGCTCGGCTGTGCTGTGGAAGGAAGAGGTGGGACCAGTGTGCTCCCCTCTGCAGCAGTCCGGTGAGGTGTGGAGGGGAGTGTTCCTGGCACTCCCTGCCAGGGCTGCAATGGAAGGACTTGCTGAAGCCTTGTTGTGCTGAAATGGCCAGAGACTTTCTATATAGCGCTTTGATTCCACTTCAACTGCTGTGGGAACATCCTACAGCACCCTGAGATTTATAGTTTAGAGAAGGGTATTTAGAAGTCCTAGGAGGAGAGCTCTAGTGCTTCTCCAGATTACCAACCCCAGGATTCCATAGTATGCAGCCATGGCAGTTAAAGAGGAAACAAAATGCTATACTTGTGCAATGTGAAAGGGCACCAAGTAACATAAAAAAACCCTGACTTATGAACTCTGAATTCTAGAAAAAGTGCCTGAATAATTCAGTTTGTCCAGCTTCCTTTGATGATGATCCATATTGACTGGGCAGTGTAAAATCCCCTGCTGGTGCTGTGCGTTTCTACAAACTCTCCATACTTCTATGGGAAAGTATACAATTGTTGATGTTTATATACAAGCACCATACTTCACATTTGCTAGAATCAATCCATCTATCTGTCTGTCAAGCTGTTTCATGCACCTGACAAAAGAAGTTCTTGGCTTTGAAAACTCCAGCCACTATCAATTTCTTATCCTAAAAGGTGCCCCAGGACTCTCTGTTTGGATTTCATTGTAAACCGATCAAGCTTCAACATCTACTCACTGGATCTTGATCTATTCCTTTCAGCATCAAGCATTCTCAGCTCGGCTTTTGATTCAGCCTATATACTCTTGCCTTTGCAACAAGTTATCCCTTTGCTGTTTCCAAAACTGCCTTCTGGTTCAAGCAGTTTGAAAAAGAGCTGCTGAACCACAGTTCAGGGCATCACGGCTCAATCACGGCTGAACAGCTTTTGATCATTTCCAAAACAGACAGGCTGGGGAGCACATTTGACCACAGGTGTGACATCATTGATAGGCAGCCAGAAGGTTTCATGGGTGCAAAGCCCATCTGCCAAAAGTGACAGCTAGTATGTCAGCACAGGATGTCTGCAGATATGAAATACATCACACAGGAGGGTGTAAATCAGCACAGATTGTGTGCAGCTGAGAGAGGTCTTACACACAGGGCATGGAAAGCGTTCTTCATCAGGAAGAGATATTAGGTAAGCCATCTAATGGCAAATTTCATCGCCACATAGGATTCTTGATAAATGGTTCAGGTGGGAGATGGCAGGTTCTTCAAAATATATAAGGGAGCAGGGATAGCTCCTAGCAGTTAGGAAAATGGATTCACTGCAATTAAAGCACATACAGACAGCTGGTTCTTTGTTTAAAGACAAAATCATGACGGAAGGTAGCACAACCAAACTGGTGGTGGCACAGAAATGTGCCATACTGAACGGTGCCATCTGCACTAGCCCTCCTACCACACAGGGTGTCTTTTGGACTAGTAGGCTACATCATGAGGAATCACACATGTCTTTTTCTGGAATCAGTGTACATTTGCACCTTGCCCTTCCAGTTTCTTCTACTGGGCACTTCTACTTCAAGTAATATAGTGTTGCGATCCTGCATCACAGAGATGTAGTGTAAACAAGTTTGGCATGCAGAGCTATGCTGCATAGTTCTCACCCCCCAAACCCTACCCTTTAGCAGCAGGAGCTCCCCTTGCAGTCATTCCTTGACTGATGGACAGTAAAGGGCACCAGAGAAGCATCTGGCTGTCTCCCTATAACCAGACACTTCTCTGATGCCCCCTGCTCTCCACTGGTCACTAAATGGCCATGGAATGGGGTTTCTGGAGCTAAATGGATTTAATGGATTCATGGAAAAAGTTGTGGGGGAGGGGCGTGGAAATTGGTGGAGTGATAGAGGTTGGTGGCTGCAATATCAGTGATGAATCTACTCTAGGGTTCAATTTGAACTTCAAGAGAGTTTTCCAAATTTCTGAGCCTATTTAGGGGATGGGGTTCAGCAACCTGGATAGCTCCTTGGATTCTACCACAGTTTTTACTGCAGAAGTAGATTGCTACCCACTTGCTACATTCCACCAAATTCTGCAACCCACCAGAATTTGGTGGAATGTAGCAAGCAGGTAGCAATCTACTTCTGCTTTCCTTGCATTTTTAGCTAAAACAAGGTGTGAAAGGAGCCCATGTTTTGTTTTAGAAGAGAAATACAATTCCAGAAAGCTTCCAGGAATACAATTCTACTCTGAGTTAAGAATGACCTTTCCTGTATATCTTATATTCACAAAAATGTAGTTTGTTTCACTGACACTCTACCAAATTTGAGGGCAGGGTCACACTAGAGTTGGACAGTCACATGTGGTCCACCTCTTATCTAAGATACTCATTCTTTATCAATTTTTTAAACCAGATTTTATCACTATAATCTCAATAAAATGCAACAGTGTCCTTACAAAAGCCTAGCAGTGCAGGCCACAGTTATTATCCCCACAGTACATGTAAGAGGCTAAGAGAACATAGGCCTACCTGAAAACTATTTAGTGCACAATTTTAGGTCACAATTTTAGTCTTGTTGCTATTCTAACAAGGAGCAGAGGCACAGAACAAAAGAACAGCCAGGGATGACATTGAATTGGTGAGAAGTGCACCTAGGATGTCCAGGAATAGCCAGAAAATAAACAAAGTGGGATTCAATCTATACCTGTTCAACTTAAAAAAACAACAACACCTCAGACAAAAGAGAGCTGAGGAAATGTGATATGAAGACAGCTGAAACATTATTTCCTCCTCCCCACCCCCCAAATTGTCCTCTCTAAAGGGAGTTGGATCAGTGACAGCATGATAATTGGCGGCAGTTCCAGGATGAAGAGATATTTTCCCATTGTGTGTACTGGAGACAACATAAGCAGAGTTCATAGGATGTTCTTTTCCCCTGGCCCTTTCTCTCCTGTCTCTTTAAAACTCATCCTGTTTTCTCCCCCCCCCGCCCCCATTCACACAAACCTATTAATTAGATTTGAGAGATGAAAAAAGAAAGCATTTACGTTACTGGGCTCTAATGCCACACTGGCATTCTCATGTCATCGTAAATCATGACTACAAAGATGTCACCAGGCACACTTGACGGAGCTGCGTGAAATTCCCAGGACAGAATAAAGCTGGGCTATTTTTTTTTAAATTTCCACATGAACATTATTAAACAAGATTCACCCTCTGTGTTCCAGGAGGAATCTGTTGGAGGTGAGAGCTTTCAAAAGTTGCATTCAAAATAAAGTTCAAGCAATGCAGATTTTTTCAAATAAACAAGTGAACAGGCACTGTGAGCTATATCTAAATGTCACTAAAGAGCAGCAGGCCTAATGCCTGCACAGATATGTCAGCCTGGTCTCTGTGACACTTCCTCTCCAGTTCCTTGCAATGGGTTGCATTTCTAATATGAATCACAAAAGGTGGAGCAGACTGAAAAAAAAAGCCAACTATTCTAAACCTGTGCTAGCAGGTCATGAAAGTTACTTTTTAAGGCTAAAACTTTCAGAACCCCAGAGGCAGCATGGCCAGATTTTTGGGAGAAATAATTGTCCCATCTATGCCATCCCTACGAAAATCTGCCTGGTCAATTAATTGTTATAGTTTAGGAAAATTGTAAAAGATGGATCTGCAGAGGAACTATAATTTCCAGCAGCTCTAGCGAGCATAACAAACAGTTGGGAGATGTAGTCCAATTACATCTGAAGGGCTACAAGTTGTCCCCTGCATTTAAAACTTTCCCCAGTCTTTTCTACATTAACTTAACCTACACAACTGAGATCCATTTGTGTAGGGATGGGTTGTGGGGGGGTGCGGTTTGCCTGGGGCAGCAATGTTTTTGGGGTATCCTGGGTCGTAGCCACACCTCCGCGTGCCCTGGCCATGCCCCCACGCACTGCAGCCATGCCCTCATGCATTGCAGCCCTGCCCCGCATGCTGAAGCCCCCACACACACTCCAAGCTCCACCACTGCTGAGATCACAAGATTTCACAGACAGGAAACAGGGGTAATGGAGAAGGATGAATGCCAGATAAAGCACTGGAAAAGACTCCAAGAAGAGAACTGAGTCACACATTGCAGGAAAAGATAAAACAACAACTATGAGATCACTCATAGAAAATTTTGAGGAATTGGTGATATTGTGAATATGAATGCGGAATATAAAGTATACAGTCCTCCCTTCACATTCACAGGTTTGACCTTTGAGAACTTGATTATTCACAAGGTGCGTGTGTGCCTCCCTCCTATTCTCCTCCTGCCAGTCCCTTGTGTTTTGCGAGGTGCAGACAAGAAAGGCAAGTGCCTGGACAAAAGACAAGGAAATGGGGAGGGGGAAGTTGGCACAAGCCTTCCTTCTGCCTTTTGGAGCTCCTCTTCCCATTCCCTTGCCTCTGACCCCACTGCTGAGAATTTTCACCAAGGCAATAGGCAAGAGAATGGGGGAGGACAACTTATGTAAGCCTTTGTTCTCCCCTCCAGAGCTCCCCCTTCCATTCCCTTGACCCTGGCATTGGTGCACAAAAGGCAAGTGAATGGGAGGGGGGAGCCCCAGAAGGGAATGGGAAGAGGATCACAGGTTATTTTTAAATGATTTTTCCACTTTTGCGATGGTTCTGCACTCTGAAACCTTGTGAAAGAGGACGGCCCACTGTAGTTGGACTAAAGTTATTTTGTTATATTTAATTACATGTCAAGTTCCTCTACAAATATTTACAGAGGAGGCTCATGACATATAATTAAAACACAACAAAATGACTTTAGCTTGTCTATACATTAAAAATAAATGGAATAACAGTACCTCCAAGTTCACTGCCAGTATCAGCTGGCTTCAGGTAAACTTTTCTCAACCACAAATCAGTAAGCAATTTGCTTTGGACACAACACAGTTCTCTCACTGCACACAGATAAATGCATGGAGAAAACAATAGGTTGAAATGCCTCTATGTCCAAAATATAACTACTTTAATTGTACTGGGATTTGAAGTTTGATGAAGTACTTAGAATTTCATCCCCAGAGAGTTCTAGTGCTGTAGTCAAGGAAAGTGCAAAGGAGCTCTCCAGCAGGGAATGTGATTTATCCAAGTTTTGTTGCATAAAATGCAGTCATGACAGTTAAAGTGATATTAAAGTCGTATAGTTGTGTAGCACAGATATACTCACAGTCCTGTGAAAGGACTATATCATATATATAGCTGCCTAATTTAAATCAGATACTGATTCCTACCAAATTTAGTTAGCTGTATTTTCATGACATTCCATATCTCCCTCTCCTGGATATTGACAAAGGAAGCAGAGAAGAAAAATCCAAAGGTCATATTGGAGAAGGTGAACACATTTGGAATCCAGTGGAAAACACCCATTGAAGTGGAACTAAATTAATGAACACAAACATTGCTTCTCCATATTGCTCTGGTGTTCCTCATGTGTCTTCCTTTCAGTGAGAGAATGGTGGATTCCCATGAACTTGAAAAGGCTTGAAACATCCTGAAGCGAGCGCTATTTTGTGTGTGTGTGTGTGTGTTTTAATCTGTTTATTCTGAAATGAAAAACATGCCACAAAGAGAGCTAGTTTTGTATTCTAGTTTATGGTGTTGGACTGGGCCTTGGAAGGGCAGGTTCAAGTCCCCAGTGACTCATGAATGGTCTTGGGTCAGCCACATACTCTCAGCCTGAATTACCCTGCAGGTTTGTTGTGAGGATAATGTGAGAAGACGAGAACCATGCATGCTGCCTTCAGCTCACTGAAGTAAAAGCCAGATATAAATGTGACAAATAAATAAGACTGATTCAATATAATATCATGAATTTTCATATACAGAGCCAGCAGTAGTTTGAGTGTTGGATACTGGGAGATCATTGTTGGAATCTCCACTTAGCCATGGCAACCCATTGACTGACACTGGGAAAGTCAAATTCTCTTAGCCTCCGAGGAAGACAAAGGGAAACCCCTCTGAATAAAATTTTTCCAGGTAAACCTGGTGACAGGTTTGCCCATCATCATCATCATCATCATCATCATCATCATCATCATCATCATCATTATTGCCATCTTATCCATCTTGCCCCAAGGCTTGAGGCAGGGTACAACACAGGTTAAAATACAATTAAAAACACATCGTAGATGAAAATACACTGAAACCACATTTTTTAAAATTCAGACAATTCATTTTGCTGTTGAATCTCTTCTGACAGAGGTGGCCAAAGGTGCTCTGAGGGACTGTTGCCTGTCTAGTCCTGACTGATTTAAGTAAATGGTCCCCAAAGGACCTGAATGTACGGGGTGGATTGTATGGGAGGGTAACTTTGGACCCAAACCATGTAGGGCTTTAAAGGTAATAACCAACACTTTATACTTGGCCCAGAAACTAATTGGCAGCCAGTGGAGTGATTTTAATATCAGTGTGATATGCTTACTCCTCGATGCACCTGTAACCAATCTAGCTGCAATATTTTGGACCAGTTGGAATTTTTGAACTTGGTAACAAAGGTAGCCCAATGTACAGCACTTTGCAGAAGTCCAGTCTTGAGGTTACCAGCACATGCACTACCATCTTTAGGTCTTTCTAAATTAATTCCTAAATAAGTCAGACATGACTTGAAGGCACACAAAAACAACAATTTTCACATGCATAGTAAGCTCAATGGTCATTTGATATGTTGATACAGAAAGGCACTGCATCAGCAAAAGGTAGAGATGAAGCTATACTTTCAGGATTTATTCTTTCATTTGGAAGAGTAAAGTCATTGCCGCAGGTGGCAGATGCTGCAAGTTGGGAGCAGCAAGATATTGGAAGAGAGAGCTATGTATGCCATGCAACCTGCCCTGTGACCCATTAACTAGTCTGCTGCTCTCAGATGCAATGGAAAATGTTGTCCTATTTGAAGCAGCTCTCAGTTCAGTTGTACATGGAATGGGGATATCATTTTGTCTTTTCCCTCAGGCACCACCATGTCTTGGACTGCACCCACATGATGGCATCTGTTTCTATTCCTCCCAGTCTCTCATAATTATGAGACCTAGAAACAGTCTCCCAAAAATAAATCCCGGCATTTAGCTGGCCCCTTTAAAAACCAAGATCATGTGCTATACAAATATATTCCAGGTATCGTGGAGAAATGTACATTTCACCAGAGTTGGCACAGTACTCTATCCTTTTGTGAAATGCAATTTTAACAGTAGATAAAGGGCTTGGAGTGATAAAATAGATTATAGTTCATTCCCACCTTTGCCAATAAGTGAAAATGAAATATAACTCTACTATGCAGATAAATACAATGTAGGAACTAACCTGTCTCCGAATACTGTTTCATACAGCACTGCCCGCCTGCCTGCCTGCCTGCCTGCCGTGCCAACAGACAAATAACAATGTGTAAACACATCTTTCAAGGTTATCCAACACCACTTAAAGATTTAACGAGGATGCCACAAAACATGTATGGCCTCTCCTGAAATATTAATATATCGCCATCAATGTTTTATCAGTTTGCTATCATATATCACCCTTGACAAACATCAATCATTTGAAACCTGTTCATAAAAAATAGATATCTTTTTCAACCCACCCTTTCAATGATTTTATACATCCCTCCCAATAATTAATATCAATTATCCTGTCTAAATAGAATATTCCTTGAAATTCCCAACCTGACAGCATTTTTATGGTGCTGGGTGAGAAAATACCATCAGTTTAAGACAAATGCAGTTTAGAACATGACAATGAATCTGAACAAGTCTAATGTCAAAAGAACTACTGGAGAAAACAGACCTTTGAGGGGGAAAATGCCTGGCATGGCTCCCTTACACTCAGTGAGTAACAACACACTTGTTTGAAGAAAAAGAAAATTCTGGAATAGCCTTTAGGTGCAACTCTGTTTGCAAAGACAACAGGAAAGGAAGAGCTCTTTAACGTAAAAATAAAATTAAAAAAAAAGGCAAAGTTTCTCCAAGTATCATGACTAATTGGGGTGGGGGCCTTCCCTCTCTCTCTAGCAAAGGATCCATGGTATTTTAAGCTGTTATCAGATTGTAGCTTTGACATAGTTTGATATTATAATGGCAGAGAAAGGGAGAGGGAGGAAAGGAAAGAAAAACAAGTGCCTTTTTTATTTTTAATTGAGTCCTATAAATGTCAATCTTGTTACCCAGCTCACCAAAATTCCTTCTTTTAGTGTGGAGCTCCCTCTGGTTCAGGATGAAAATTGACTTCTTGTCATGAATGAGATAATTAGTTCCTTCCTATCAGTGAATGTGGCATTTTATTTAACTTAAAGGCAAGCCAGCATCTAGACTACTACTACTTTTTTTGAATTACCACCATGATTTAGCTCCGGTGCATGGTGTAGTGGTTTGAGTGTTGGCCTATGACCCTGGAGACTAGGGCCATTTCTGCACTACACTGTTATAGTACTATTATTCCACTTTCAACATCTTATGGAATTCTGGAGTTTGCAGTTGGGAGGGCATTTAGAATTCTCAGCCAGAGAGTTCTTTGGACTCAGTAAACTACAAACCCCAGAATTCCACAGGATGGAATTGGCGTAGAGTTCGATTCTCCACTCAGTCATGGAAACCCACTGGGTGGCCTTGGACACGTCACACACCCTCAGGCCTGGAAAACCCCATAATAGTTTTGCTTCAGGGTCACTATGAGTCAGAAATGACATGAAGGCATACAAAACAAGCCCTTTGACCTTCTCCATTGCATAAGAAATTCAGATTGCAGAACGTAGTTTTTCCTAGGATTTTCCCTGCTATAATTTTAGTCCTTTTTCTTCTGCAAATATAGACTGTCCATAAAAGTCTGTGTAGAGGAATGAGGTGGCAAAAACCTGAAGCAGCCTGCAGCTAGACCTTCCCTGTGGGGACCGGGAAAGTCCATGTAAGAGCAAGTTGACTGAGAAAATCAGAATCTCTCTCTGAGATATGCTTTTTTTTTTTTTTAATACAGTTCTCCTCCACATTCATGAGTCTGGCCTTCACAAATTTGATTGTGTGGGAGGCATATGCTTGCTTTCCCCCTCCCATTTCACTCCCCCCATTCCCTTGCATTCCTCACCCCAGGAAAAAGCTGTGTGCAAATCTGCACCTCAGCTAGTTTTCCTTTAGGTTATATTTCTCTCTTAATTTTCAAACAGGAAAATATGTTCTGTATGTGTGTGTATCTGAATGACAAGTTGTGAGCAACTGTATTCAGTACTAATGCATACGATTTAATGACATCCCTAGATCTTAGGTTTTGGCCTGGAAACCTGGGATAACACTGAACTGGCAACCCTACTTGTTGTTATTGTTGTGTGCCTTCTGACTCACCTAAGGTGAACCTTTCACAGGGGTTTCTGGGGGCTGAGAGTGTGTGACATGCCCAAGGTCACCCAGTGAGTTTCCATGGCTGAACAGGGAGTCAAACCCTGGTCTCCAAGGTTGCTGTCCAACACTTACACCACTACAAAGTGGCTCTACTACAATGTGAAACTAAGGCTATTTCTGCACCAGCGTGTTACAGTGCTATTATCCCACTTTCAACATTCCATGAAATCCTGGGGTTTGCAGTTTAGGGAGCGGTCTTTGAGGTTCCTTTGAGGGGCCTTTGAGGCCTCTCCCTAAACTGCAAACCCCAGGATTCCATAGGACGTTGAAAGTGGAACAATAGCACTGTAACAGGCTAGTGCAGAAAGGGCCTAAGCTGAAGGGGTGGCCTCTGGCAGCACAGTTAGGTCTTTAATCCTGAAGTGACTGAACAGCAAAGGTTAAAAGCATTCAGTTAAGTGACCTGCTTCCCCACTTGAGGGGGGTAGGAATGGAACCCCTTAACTTGCTGTGGACAAACTTGCCTGCAGCCCGTCTAATACGCTTCTCCAATAAACCTTTTGTGAGTGCAACTGTGCAAATTACGTTTGGCTCCATTGTCCTCCACCATTCCTGCCTGGGGCCTGTACAAAAGCTAGACAATTCTCTCCAGTCCTGATATCCTATATCCGTGCTATTATAGTCCAGCCACTCTCCTGGGCAGAAAGCAATATAACTGTGCTTATATAGCAAGCAGTTTTACACTATGAGTCTCACCTGTCTCCTTTAGGAATTAGGTTGGGAAACTAAACTCATTTTCATTTGTAACCATACAAAATTGGAAGCCCATTCTCTGGAGGGATGAAGTAAACAGGTTAACCCTCTCATCCACTGACCTCACAGCCATACCATTTTAACTTATATGAATCAAGCTGACTGGTTTTAGGGCTTCTTTCAATGTTTTTTTAAGGACTAGCTTCCTGCTCCTATCCTTGAGCTAGAATTCTTGATCAAATCTCAGCTTTTCATATGCAAAGAACACATTGTGTCTTTGAACTGCAGCCTCCTGCAATATGAGAAGGGAAGTTGATATCCAAATAATGTTATTACTGTGTGTGTGTGTGTGTGTGTGTGTGTGGTTAATTCCCCTTTTATTGTATTGTACTAAATTCTAAATATGATCGTATATCAGTAATTAAGCTCTCTGTTACTTTGTTAGCACAGAACATGCAATTGAAATTTACATTAAGTGAATGTGTTCCCTTTAATAGCAGAATAAAAGAAACCATACGCCCAGTTGTTGCAAATTTTCCTCTTGCCCTTTATTTAAAAACTGAGGCATTTTTCCAGGGTCTTTCAGAATATGCAATTAAAGTGCTTTGATTCCACTTTAACTGCCATGGCAGCATCCTATGGAATCCTGGAATTTACACCATAGGGTCAGCATGGTTTTGTGGTTTGAGAGTTGGATTATGATCTTGAAGACCAAGATTTGATACCCCACTCAGCCATGAACCACTGGCTGATTTTGGGCACGTTATACACTGTCAGCCCCAGAAAAAACCCATGATAGGTTCACTTTAGGGTCACCGTAAGTTGGAAACAATTTGAAGGCACACAACAAAAGGGCCAGTGTGGTCTAGCAGTTTGAGAGTTGGACTACAACTCTGGAGACCAGGTTTCAATTCCCTGCTTGGCTGTGGAAACCTGTTACCCTGTTTACTGGAGGTCCCAGGAGGGATACCTATATGCGCTCACAATTAAACAAGTTGGGGAAATTAGCTGGAGCACAAGTTAGCAATGTGAGAGGCAGGGCAATGCAGTGGAATCTTTTACCCAAAGTCTACGGGGTCAGGCCAAGCCAAGGAGCACACCAAAGTTTAAGAATAATTGTGATATTTATTAAATACAGACAAATAGTGTATGTAACACACGCACTCAGATAACTAAAGAAAATAAAGGTTGGAGAGGTATAGAGGGATTTTTGAGAGGGATTGTTGAATTGGGTGATACGACAACTGTCCTGAAGCCCGGATAAATCACTGTAAAGGTCCGAAGTTGTGCGGTCTCAGCCAATATGACTGAGGGGAAGGCTTGCCAAGCAGAGCGGTGGCAAGATGGGATGGAACTCAGGAGCAATCCGAGGAAGGTCTTGGAATCAGGGGTTTTTATAGGGAGAAATGTAACTGCAGGCTATTCTGTACTTGGGGAAAACAATGAGTTTTGGGCACGAGACAAAGCTTGGAAAGGTCAAAATTTAACATGATTGAGTTAGGTCTGAATTAACAAAGAGGCGGACAGTATGCAAATGCTCAGTGCTTGACATTTGAGTATCCAGCTTGCCAAGTTGCCTGCTCGGGGCAGGGAGTCCTTTGCAAGCAGCGTGCATACATAATGAGGGTTTTTGCAGAGAGGTCTCCTAAAGCGGCGATCTGGCTATTTCTGGCTTGCCTGTATTGTGTTGGGATATTGCAGCATTTAGTGGCTGAGCCTAGTTCTGTGCTTGTCCGGGGGCCTCACAAACACGTGGAGATGAGTGGTGGAAAAGAGCCAAATTATTGATATCAAAATGATATCTATGTCACCTTTAAGTGCGGCCCAGCCATGGCAGTAACAAACCCACTGGGTGACTTTGAGCACATCACACACTCTCCGCCCCAGAACATAAATTTGCCTTAGGGTCACCTAAGTCAGAAACAACTTGAAGACATACAACAACAACAAATTTAAAATTCTTTGTCATAATGATCTAGTGCCTCACTGAACTACATATCCCAGAATTCCATAGGATGCAGCCATGGCAGTCAAAGTAGAATCATAATGCTATACTTGTGTAGTGTGAAAGGGCTGCAGGTAGAAGAAGTAGAAAATCTGGGTTGTTAATGGATTGATATGCACCAACATGTTTCCTGTGCTGATAAAACAGAATAATACCTCCACTGGTTTGAAAGCAGGAGAGGTCATCTTTTGTCTTTTCACATGATGTTCCTTCAAACTGACAGCAAGCTTTATGGACTGAGGAAGAGAAAGATAGGCAGGGACAAAGGCAGCATAGAAGGGAAGAACAGTGCTAAGGGGTTACTGAATTCTATGGCATAGTGATAATACTTATCTTGTTTCTAGTTCATTTCTATTTCTCTTTATGTGCTATGTTATGATTCCCTTCCAAGTCTACTTGAACAGTGGAACTCAATAATCCTTTAGGAAGAAATAACTGATTTAAACTATTCATTTATTTATTCTGGGGAGCTATATATCACCATTCAATTTAGCCCTCCCTCCCAACAGTGGTTAAAAATATATAAAGTAAATCATAACAACTTCATATGCAACTTTTAAAAAAAATCAATTTTTATAAAAGCCTTATACATAAAAATTATACCAAGCAATTAATAAAACCCTTCAGAGTAGAAAATCTAATAATAATCCTTGTTATTGAAATTAGCCTATAAGCCTGTTATAAGCAAACAGAAAAATCTCCCAGAGTGGAGTACTAACCTAGGGTTGCCCAGTGAAATACAAGACAGGGCTCCTGTGTCTTTAATGCTTGTGCAGAAGAGGGGATTTCGGCAGGTGTTGATTGTCACTTAAGAAATATATGCTGAAATTCCTTTTTTGGCACTAATTCCCTTTTCTACACAATCACTAAAGGTAGAGGTGTACTGACTGGAAAGGTAGAGGTGGATCTTTGAAGATTAGCAGACACATCAAGTGAGAAGGGTGTGGGGTCTATAGATGTCCTGGTCCCAGGCTACATGCATCATATAAGGAGTCCATTCATACTACACAGTTTTATTCTGCTTTAACTGCCATGGCAACATCCCATGGAATCCTGAGGTTTGTAGTTTAGGGAGAGGCATTTAGAATTCTCAGCTGGACAACTTTAGTTCCTCACCAATCTACAAACCCCAGGATTCCACTGGACGGAACCATGGGTCCTATCATACAGTACTCTTATAGCACTATTATTCTGCTTTAATTGCTGTGGTTCCATCCTATGGAATTCTGGGATTGGAAGTTTAGGGAAGGGCATTTAGAATTCTCAGCCAGAGAGTGCTTGGGCTTCACTAAACTACAAACCCCAGAATTCCATAGCATGTTGCCATGGCAGTGAAAGTGGAATAATAGCACTATAACAGTGTAGTATGATTTGACAACATGTCAGTTAGAGTGGAATAATAGTGCTTCTGTGGTATGAATAGGTCTCAGGGAAATTGGATGTTATCAGAACATAGATACTCATGGGCAGCATGACATTCTCAGCTTATTCAGGCTCTAGATGATACTTCAGCTTCCAGTGATGATGCCAGTTCTATGTGGATCTCTAAGCTGCAAACCTGAAACTTTAATGGAACTTTAGTGATGAAAACCCATCCAGAACAGACTGAAAACTACACACCAGGCAGACAAGCCACCTCTCCCAACATTACTTCTATTTTGTCAGGACTGACCTTAATGTTTATTGACTCTCTTCTTCTCATTCCAAACACTGACTCACTACACATGATGCACTATATAAATCCAACTGATTTTTAACCAGCTGTACCTATTTGATGATCTTGAACACTCATAGCTATTATTCTACTGGATTCTTCTGGTTGGTGGCTCGTCTGACTGGTGTGCAGAAGACAGTCTATTCTGGGAAATTTGTGATATTCATTAGGAAATGGAATTGCTTTTATAGTGTCTGCCCTGATAAATATTGTAATGTCTAGGTCACGGGTAGGAACATCTAGAGCAGCGGTTCTCAACCTGTGGGTTGCGACCCCTTTGGGGGGACGAATGACCCTTTCACAGGGGTCGCCTAAGACCATCGGAAAATACGTATTTCCGATGGTCTTAGGCTCCATTCCCTCCTCAGTGGTGGTGCACAAGCACGAGCCACGCGCTTGCATCCTCCTGCCCCCTTTGGCGGGAGCATGTGTGGCCGCACGCACTCCCCCCAAAGGGGGCAGGAGAACGTGAGCGCGTGGCTCATGCTTGCGCACCGCCACTCCTGGGCCTTTTCTGCACGTTACCTTATCACGGAGGTGGGGGGTGCCGTTTGCGCAAGCAGGTTCTTGCGCGATGTGCTCTCTTCGCTGCTCCTTCATCCCACAGCTGGCTTCCTGGTCGTGTGACCACCCTGCCCCTTCCTTCCGCAGTGCAGCCTGGGAGCTTTAGGCTGCACTGGGGGAGGAAGAGGCAGGGTGGTCGCGCGACCAGGAAAACAGCTGTGGGATGAAGGAGCAGCGAAGAGAGCACCTCACACAAGAACCTGCTTGTGCGAACGGCACCCCCCACCCCTGCGATAAGGTAACATGTGGAAAAGGCCCAAGAGTGGTGGTGCGCAAGCGCGAGCCACACACTCGTGTCCTCCTGCCCCCTTTGGCGGGAGCGCATGCGGCCACAGAGTCACCACAGCAGGAGTGGTGGTGCGCAAGCGCGAGCCACGCGCTCGCGTCCTCCTGCCCCCTGTTCAGAAGGGACTGAAATCGCTCCCCTTCTCCACTACCGGGAGAACCTCCTGTCTGACAGGCCAGCTTGGAGGGGGGTGGCGGCAGCACGGGGGGCAGCTCCCCTCCTCGCCACGGTCCCTGCCCCACTTGCCACAGAGGGGGGCGCTGCGGAAG